>JAUJYN010000079.1:185464-219669 GCA_030737835.1 Acorus gramineus | reverse complement strand
CACGACATCATAACAAACCCTCAATCCTGTACCTCACGAAATCTTCCATGTAAGAAGATTCCAGCTAAGATGGAGGGACGTCTGGGCGGAAAATGACGTGGCCGCTCACTCAGTTAAAAGGGCAGGAGAAGGAGGAGAAGAGAGACACATTCACAAATAAGCACTCAAAAAAATATCTTAGTCTTCTGGTTCATAGGGTCTTCTTCTTCATCTTCATCTTTTTCATTCGCTCCATTGACTTTAGCGTAGTCCGTTTGGCCGACATCACACTGGTGTCCCATCTTCTAAAATAATTTAATATTAGTCTTATTATGAAAGTCTCGATGAGATCTTTCCAACTATATTACGTTTATTAAAAATGAATTAGTTGATCTAAATATACATTATGTTGAATTAATATAAAATAAAAAGTGAAAAATTTGATTTGGATGTGGCCTCCAGATATAGGGGTGACCTCTAAATTTGGAGGGTTAAATTCAAATCTCTAAATATGGAGGTGGATATGAAGTGTTGTTGAAGTTGCGCTAAATCTAAGAAAAAAAATGTCACGTGCAATCGATGATGCAATCGAGACCCCTTTCTGAATCTAAATTTGAACCGTCAAAAAACACAAACAAATTAGGAACGGTCCGGATTTTTTTACTGATTTATTTATTTAATTGTTTTTACTAATATTGGCCAAACAAGGTCATGTTCTAACCAACCACGCCCCTTATCTAGTTGAATTGGATGGCGTTTCACATATTTTTTTTGATACAGTGGTGATACCCAGGCCCCAAAAAATAAGTCCCACTCATAGGCCCCATGAGATGTCATTATCTTATTAGTTCTTATTGATTGACTTGTTCATTCTAAACAAGTTGGTGAGCTACCAGTTCATTTTCTCAAAAGAAATGTTGGTTAGGTGGTGCCGTGAGATTCATATTTTACAAGTTATAATGCCTTTTTTCTTTACTCTACTAAGGTTAAGAAGGCAATCCTTCTTGAAAGTGCATACATTATTATTATTATTATTATTATTACATTTATGGTGTGGTTATAGTTGGGTACTTATAGCAGTTCGATTTATGGTGTGGTTATAGTTGGGTAAATATAGAATCTCTTGTTTTGGCTAAATGGTCATTCCTTATGTCTTGGTGATGCAGATCTGAAAAGGGTGCTTACATGTTTGGGCGTGTAGATCCATGTGATTTTGTACTCGAGCATCCTACAATATCTCGGTTTCATGCAGGTACATAGATGCTCTAGTTACATGGCTCATTGGTTTTTTTTTCCTCTGTTTATGATTAATGAACAATTCATTTAATTTTGAGAAAGGTACGTAATAAGAGGCAAACTATTCATTAATAGAAAAAATCTCATTGATCGACTATGTTCTTTTTTATTTGAAAAAAAGATGAAATTTTCATGTGTGAAGACAAAAATAAGATAGTGCAAGTATATGTGAAATTTGCATCCAACTTAAGCATGTGAAAGTACACCTTTGAAGCCTGACAGTATGTTCTTTATATAACTTAAGTGTAAGGATGAACTTATATTAGCCTATGTCATCAATTATAGTGTTCTTTGTTGCTCTGTAATTTACATTTAGGTATTTTGTGAAAGTCTTTGTTATCAAGACCCTAACATTTTCATATCCTCTTTTTTCAGGAATGAAGAAATGTGGCTCCTCAATATATGTGATTCTTGGCCTTGCAGGGAGAAGAAGCATTTCATTTTTCTTTTTTTTTGTACTATAATGAATTTAGGTGGTTTTTGTAATGATTTAAGGTGATGGAATTGACATATATGGATTTATATTTTCTTTTTATGTACTTTTCACAATCACCCCTCAAGGTTATATACAAAAAAATTTTAAAATCTAAATGATGCAACAAAAGATTATATGGATTTTTGGGTCCAACGGAAAAAAAAATTTGGGATTTTTAGT
The DNA here is from genome assembly GCA_030737835.1 of Acorus gramineus. Lineage (NCBI taxonomy): Eukaryota > Viridiplantae > Streptophyta > Magnoliopsida > Acorales > Acoraceae > Acorus > Acorus gramineus. The sequence continues at coordinate 217,739 of JAUJYN010000079.1, read as the reverse complement.
TTTAAGTCCCCACAAACCATCATATTTAGTGATCGATCCCCCCTTCTTCATATTTAGGTTTTAGTCCCCCAATTTAAAAGATAATTCATGGATATGTCCCTCACAGGGACTAAAAAGTAAATTAAATAATTTATGGATAGGTCCCTCACAAAAAAAATTATTATTTGCGGCGGTTTAGGACAGCAGCAAAAGGCAAAACTCACATCACTAATTTAATCTTTTGCGACAGCCAACATATCTGTCGCAAAAGCTGTATTTTACACTACTATGATAAAAAAAAAAAGCAGTCTTTTGCGACGGATTATCTGCAACCGTGAAAAACCGGAGTAAATGGTATTAGCGACGGGCAAAAACCACCGCAAAATTTTTGCGACGCCATTTGATGTGACCCTACCAAAACCGTTGCAGAACTGTCGCAAAAGGTATTTGCGACGGTGTTGGAACTATTGGCGACGGATTTAGACCGCCACAAATACATGTTTTTCTTGTAGTGGTACAAGTATATACTTGATTAGCTAGATATATATATTTAAAAAAATTAAAACTTGTTTTGGCTACATACGATGCAACAAACATATTTAAATTGTACGGAAGAAATTAAAATTAAATGTTTTATGCAACTAGCTATATACTTTATTAGATATATCAAATTCTCTATCTTCAAACAAGATTGTGTGCAACAATCTGAAGAAAAAAATAGAACATTGTTGCACAAACTCCCCAATACACTCCTGCATGTAGTTTCATATATATAGATAGCTATCTAATGAGATATATATCTCGTTAAATTTTTTTCACATCTCCTAAAATTAAATACACACAATTCATTTGATCAATATACTTAAATTTTTGATAAAAAAAAAAGCATCTCTCATCTAAATGAGATACAATATTTATAAAAAAAATCAAAATAAATGCAAACAAGAACTGACTAATATTTTTCAAAAGAAAAATAAAAAATAGAGTTATGTTACACTTATACTTTTTCAATCTCAAATATATTTTGTTAGCCTCTTTCACTTACGGTATTGTATTGAAACGTATACTTTGTTGAAAATTTTTTAAATATTTTTACAAATAATATATATATAGTATACTCTTTCAATTTTATAAAATTACACGTAGCATGAAATGAGATATATAATTTAAAAAAAAATAAAAAACAAATGTAGTATGATTGTAAAAATTAAATAGCATCTGTTTTACATCAACATGTCCCAAGTGGTCCCCTTGTACTCGTTCTTATCCACTTGTCTCCTACCCTCATCTTCATTTTTATTTATTCATTTATAAATGAAAAAAATTCAGATAACCACCCTGTAACCGGGCCGAAATCCATAAAACCCCCTAATATTTCCTGAAATCTATATATATAAATCTTTAAAAACATTCATGTAAATTTAAATAGCCCCCTAAATTAAACTTCAATTGATAGACGATGAATATTATGTAAATATTCCAATTGTTTAACCCTGATTGAAAACACAATATACTAAAAAAACCTATAATGTATTAAAATACAGAAAACCCTTTATAAATGATAATTTTACTCATTTGAATAGAATGAATAACTCTATTTAGAGGGATAAAATTATCATTTACAGAGACTTTTTTGCATTTTAACACATTATAGGTTTTTTTTTTTTTTGTATACTATATTTTTAATCAGAGTTAACCAAATAAACTATTCTTAATATGTCAATAAAAATTTAACTTAAAGGATTATTTGGATTTACATAGGGTGTTTTGAGGGGGTTACATGGACTTCAATAAAAGTCCTTATATGGATTTCAGACAATTCACGGGGGCCTATATGGATTTTTTTCTTTATAAAAATAAAATAAAATAAAATAAAAATTCCCTCAAGGTCCATATAAAACCCACACCAAATACACCTCAAATTATCAATATTTCCAGAAACCCTTTTGAGATGGAGACAAGTGGGAAAGCAGCCACAGCAAGCAGAGCCCACGGGAAGCACCACCAGCAAGGCCACGCCACCGGCCGGAAGGACCGGAGGTCGGCGACGGGGGTGAGTGGTGAGCCGAAAAAGGGCGGCCGCGGCGGGAAGTACACGTGGTCCGGCGACAAAGGGCACGAGATGGAGGTGGCGGTGATGGACTCTAAGGATCCCAACTTCCAAGACCCGGAGGTGGTGGAGGAGGTGGAAGAGGGGAAGTGATTCTTTTGTTGTTGTTGGTGTTGATTCTCTGTCTCAGATCTGAGATTTCACTGTTGTTGTTGTTGTTGTTGTATTGGGTTGGATCATGTAAATATTGGATCATGTAAATATTTTGGTTGTGGAGTTTGTGGAATCTCAAATAAAAGCATGTGTGTTGTTTCTCTCATCACTATATTGCACTAAAAGCAGTGATCTTTGGTGGATTTCATCAGTTTTTTTTTTATTCATACAGAGTTTATGTCACATATGTGTGTTAATTTTAAAAAGGGAAGGTTATTTTCCTTTCATCTCATTCACGCCAACCATTAAAAAAATTCAATTTTGTTTTCTGGGTGGGGTGTAGAGCGAAAGAAAAAAAAGAGGAAGAGAAAGAAAGAGGGGGATGAATGAAAGGGATGTGATCGTGGCTAGATACTTATCAGTAAGAGTATATATCTGTGCATTGTAGTTAGCCACAGATGATCCCATCCTCAAGCCTCGATAAAAACAGATAAAAAACAGACGAAGGTAGCCTACCGACACGCGAAGTATAGCTAAACAGACGAAGCTAGCTTATCAATTTAACAGTAAGATCAACCACAAAATATCCCTGGATCATTTTAAACAAAGAAAAAAAGAAAGAAAGAGAGACTCATTTGCTGCTCTGTATATTTATTTGTAGAATTGACTTTTCATTCATGGACAAGCTCTTCATGCACATTGATTAATTTCATGAGTCCAAAACTCATCAGCAGCTGCTCTAACTGATAATTTTAGGACTTCTCATTCATGTTCTTTGCTGTCTGGTATTCGAACTGCGCCTGTTGAAATCATGGGTGTGACTAAGAAAAATGTCTACAGTGGAGATTGAGAAGCTAACAAGTGAAATTCAGTAACAAATAGACCATAACATACCCCATTGTTTCACTTACCAACCAATATATGACGTAATGGTAATGGATTCTGGTTATAGCTTTCAGGAAGGTAATGTAAATTTGCAGTAACTAACTGCGAGATTAGTTAGTTGTGCTGAACGATAACTATACATATTACAATAATGATTCCCAGGCCCCAACTTCACAGGCCCCAAACCAAGCCCCATGATGTGACAAGTGTACATTGTCTATTATACTCTTTACTTGATAACTACCTTAACATGTATCCCTATGATTGTGGAGTATCATTTAATTCTGAAAATTCTGTATTTATTCACCATTAATGGATTCTTAAAATCTTGCAACAATATTAATTGGATAGAAGAATTGTGAGAGGGACCGGAGAAACCATTGATGTTGAAACAATTGAAAATCTATCTTGTATGCGAAATGAGGAGGTTTTGCATTACGGAATTGATTTTGTTTATGAAGAATACGTGAGAGCAAATCGAAAATTCTATTTTTGAGGAGAAGGCACGAAATCGTTTTTTTTTTTTTTCGATTTGGATCTCACATCAATGTCTCTCGGATCAGGTTTGACATTATTAGATTCGTAAAAAACTTGTGTTTTGCTTTTTGTTTTAAATATTTAAACACAATTTTTTTTCATGTATTGAATGTCATTTATCACATTTTGATTTGTTTTTGTTTCAATATCTAAATGTAACACTCAATACCGTTACATTTTATATATGAGTAGTTTGTTTGATGTTACTGCTACATTGTTGACAATGTAATTTTTCAAATCTGTATTATTTTTGTTACATTCGTAAATGTAATAGTCAACCGCATGCATGTATTGATTTATATTTGTTACATTTATGAATGTAACATTCATTCGTGTATTGCATTTGTTTCAATGTAAATAGTAATTTATATTTGTTACATTTATTACTGTAACAATCAAATACATATGTTTGTTAAATGTATCACACAATAAAAAAAGTGTTTGACATTTTCTATAAAATGTAACTGACTATTGAAAATATAATCTGTTTCTAAATTGTTTAAACATTGCATGGAATGTAAAATATTTAGGTAGGTAAATGAAATTGTTTGTTATATTTATGTAAATGTAACAGTTCTGATGTAAATGTAACAAATCGTTGTGAGAGATGTAAATATTTAATAAAGGTATTTGATGTAACTAATTCATATAGTAATCATATGTGTTTTTTTATTTAAATTTGAATACAATAAATATCCAACTTTTTTAGTGTAATTTAGGTTCAATTATAATTTAGGTAAGGATTTTAAAATTTAAAATTTGAAATGGTTAAATGGATTTCAAGATTCACATGGAAAAGTAATAACCGAATAGAGAAAATGGGGGGATTTGGGTTAATGAGACAGATTTTTAATGAAGGACATATTTGTATTTTGCCATTTTACCTTTTTTAAAAAGTCAACAAGTCAACTAATAACAACCAATAAGGTGATGACATCTCATGGGGCTTGTTAGTGGGGCTTATATTTTGGGGCCTGGGTATCACCACTCTACGTATTAATGTCATATGCATTTCAAAAAAATAATAATATGTAGACTTCCAAACTAAATGGAGGCAAATGAATTATCTAAGTCTGCCTTGCACCACCAGATCAACCAAGCAAGATGCAATTTCAGATACACCCTCTTCTGTATTGGGAGAATATGTTTTCCTGCATGACGTTTCATTTGAAAAACCACCATATATTTTTGAGATGTACATGATATCAATATGTTTTAGTTGTCCCCAGTGATCATAGCACAATGGTTCGGGGCTTAGCGGTGTTACCGATAGATCCTGGGTTCGAGTCTTAGTGCTGATTCACTCACCTATTTGTTGGCGATTATTTTGAAATAATTTTCCGTGGACAGGTGGAGGTAGCATTTCCAGCTGGATCGTAAAGTCAGCCACGGAGGTTCCCTTATATATCAAAAAAAAAAAAAAAAAAACATGTTTTTGTTGAACAGATTGGCCTAGCAATAATCAAATCAAAATTTATATTCAAGGTGTTGCTGATAAATTTGTATACTGAGCTGTCGGACTTATTAAATTGAACATAAGTAGTTCTCCCACAGGACGCATTTTCTACAAAGCACATAGCACAATTTTAATATAGGATTACAAACTCGAAATTATATTATGAATAAATAAAAGTAATAGTAAACAAATATTATTCATATTCCTCACAAAAAAGAAAAAAAAATTGAAAGTCCTATATACATAATTTCATTGTTAGTAAGAATCATCCATATTAAATATAATGATTAAAGGAAGATGAGGGAAGCAAGTCAATTTCATCCAGAAAGACTTTCTCGTAGAAACAGAAGATTTGCATAATAGATAAAAATTAGCATTACATATGAACCATAAAGTCTGCTACATTCTGCACAAAGCACCATCATATCTGGGGTCATAAAGGGAAGAAAATGGGTATCACATTTTTATTTATTTTTATTTTTTGAGAAAGTTAGGCCATTCCATAAAGTATGCTACATTATGCACAAAGCACCATCATATATAAGGTCATAAAAGGAAAAAAAAATGGGTATCACATTTTTATTTATTTTTATTTTTTGAGAAAGTTAGACTATTTATAAACTAGCAATTACAAAATGGTCTGAAAGGGGAGAAGGAGTATCACATCTTTGCTCATGTAATTAAGAAAGAGTTACTATGAATATAATTCATAGCTCGGATTATATACTCGAATTAAGGGGCAAACAGTAATATCTTGTGAAAATAATAAAGTGATCAATGCCATGAGCCTAAATACAAGCAAAAGTAACACGCAAAGAAGCAAATATCATTTCCCTTTTTATTAATGGCCAAACACAAATATTCAACAAGTCAATATAACATACAATCCATGCATGATGTAGCAGATTAGTGAGCAACTCTAAAACAAAGAAATATTTCAGTGATGTGCTCCTCCACATTCAAAGTTTCATCAGGAAAAAACATATAAAAAAGCATTAAGTTATTGAAGAGTTAACCATGAAGTCTTGAGTTTGACCTCAACTTACCCATCAATAATAAAATAGAAAATTATCAAGTAACATTTTTTCCATATCCCCAATGTTATAAAGTTAGTGGTCGTGAATGAAGTTGTTCTTCCTGATCCATCTTAGAAATGGCCAAGGTGTTACAAAGATGTGAGGGGCAACTCTGAAGTGAGTTGCTAACTAACCAAAAGAAAATCTGGCAATTCATTTGATTCTCCAAATTCCAAATGAGTCAGATATCGCTTAATCTCAAAGAAAACAACTTTCAATATCAATCACCACATTCACTTTTAATGTTCTAGTCTTCAATTTTTGGGCAACATTCTCAACAATCAAATTTTTCATTTTTGAGATCAGATGCCATGTGTTATGGGCACAAGATTTCCATGTAGCAACCAATAAAAGGTTGTCACGTATGCAATACAAAAAATTATATTAACTTTTTTATAAACTCTTACTATCTACGTGGCAGTCTCTTGTTGGCTGTCATAGAGAGTTCCTGTGTTGACAGAGGAAATCTGATATATCTATTTTTATCATATCCGCTACTACAATGAATCATCATTTGATAGTCAAATGGCCGAAATTATTAAAAAATTTACCTAATCTTAAAAAAAAAACGATACCTTTTTCTAAACCCCACATTCATTAAATATTCCAATTTTTCTTATTTTTGTTGTTCTTTGTATCATATTAACCAATCCCAATTTCCCAAAACATTCAAAATCTTCATCCAAATTAAAAAAAAATAAACAAATTTTAACAACACAAACACACAGAAACACCAAAACCACAAAACAGAATCAAATCGTAAACCCAACAAAACAACATCCATGGAAAATACAGACTGATTTGTGCGATGTGGGCTTGGACTTCTGCGCAGGTTTCAGTGATTCGTGGGCCGGGTCCGTTTGGATCTTTCATGAAGTGGATTATGTGAAATGATACGTCCAGCCAGCTCCAACCGCTGTCCACACAGAATTTTTTTTTTTTAATTGAACACTCTTTGGACTGAAATACATGTTGTTATACAAAATGAAGATTATACTTATTTACATTAGCATTTTTTTTTGCATGGGTAAATATAATTTCATACACTATGATAGCACAATATATCATAATGTACAGTGACAGAGCCAGGAATTTATTCTAGCGGGGTGGTGGTGGGGGGGGGGGGGGGTGGGTGTGCAACTTTCAACTACAATGTTTAAATTTTTTTCAAAAACCTGAAATTGCCTAAGGCCCCCCCCACCTAGGGGAGGCCCCCAAGAACCGTATATTCGATGAAAAAAATAGATAGTACTTTTTCCTAGTGAATTAGTTTCTCCCAACACACTTTCTCTTCCAAAATCAAGCCTAAAATTTCTCCCTCCCTCGAAACTAGTAGTCATGGCTTGATGCATACATACTCTGCGAGTTTCTTTGTCTTGCTTTCATTTCCGTTTTCCTGTTGCTTTGTAATTTTCTTTTCATTTTGGGACATGGGGATCGCAACTGGCTAAAAAATGGTTGGGAGTGACACAAAACTCTTGAGTCACTCTCCCAACCCTATAGCTCGTTGGAATCCTTTGGCCACTCTGACCTTTGTAACTTTGGGACAAATTATCAATGGACAATACTTCTTCAAAAAAAACATTTCTCCCTCCCCAAATATCTCTAATCATAATAACAAATCACATTTTCTCTAGGTATTTTAGTTTCAAGATCTCTCTCCAACATCTCTAGTTCCACGGTATTCTCTCCCTCCTCCAGTTAGTTAAATGAAATTATGTTCAAACCCTCTAGGTATTCTTTAGATTTTTATATTTTTTTTCATTCCATTAAAATTTAATTTTTTTTATTGCTTTTAGACTTTTAAATTATTATAAAAGATAATGTATCTAATTTATAATATTTGCAGTTTTTAATAAAATGATATATAAAATTTAAACAAGTGAGATTTTTTGTGATTATACGTGGATCTCCACTTTAAAAATTCACCTAGAGCCCAGTCAAAATAATCAATTATTAGGGCGGCCTTGAGTAAGCCATATTTTCACTCAAATTCTAGTCTTTCCATTTTTTTTTTCAAGAAATAAGAGACATTGTCATGCACATTGGAATACTGAAGACCCACATGAGAAAAACAAGAGTACTAATACACTCAGTCCGTTTTGCAATTCCATACACTATGATAACGTAGTATATGTTGCGCTATCATAGTGTGTGGGGTTCTATCATAGTATATGACACAAGTTTTTTTTTTATCATTTTTACAACTTGAAAAAAAATACACTAATGTATTTCAGTATGTACTTCATTTCATGTAACAATATCTACTCCAATGGAAGAGTATGATTTTAGAAGAAAAAAAAATCAGTGTAAACTATAATTTGAGCAGCACATATCATTTTTTGAAAAATAAATAGGATAATGTTACATCCAACTCCATTTTCAGCCTCAATTTCAGTCTACATGTGTTTTGAATTTTTTAAAAAATAATATAACTCATCTAATGAGTTACATGCTTTTATAAAAAATGAAGAATAAACTCTAATGAGTTGTATGGATATATATATAGAAAATGTAAAAAATTTCTTTTGTAAGCATATGCATCGATAGAAATCTATCGACGCATATAATGTTACGCCCCGGAGCGGCTATCCCCGGGACCATACCAATCATACAATATCAAAAGTTATACACAAGAGGTCAATAACGACTCTAATTGAAAATGAACAATAACCAATAGGATCACATAAATAACAAGACAACAGGGAAGCGATAGCTAACTAAAAATGCGGAAGCATAAAACATAGTCTGTAAATCAAAAATATTATTACATACTTGAATACACAATCACTGTCCTATAAGAGTCCAAGTCTAGTCCAAATACAACCCATATGTGCAACATACATAATTACTAATATATACACAAGAAAATAGAATTGCTGACAGCTTCGCACTTGCCAACCGAAAGGTGAAACACTTCACGCACGAATCCCGCCAGAGGGATGCTTTAGCTCCACGCAAACCCAGTCCATGGCGGATAAACAATACATGAGGGGTGAGCTACAAGCTCAGTGAGTGGCAAGAATCCAAGTTCTACAAATATAATATAATATTAGCACATTTTTCTTCTAAGGAAAGATATAGACGGGAGAACCCCAACAAATAAATGTCATGTGGGGATGTGACCTCACCTCACATCACCCACACCCCTGAGGGGGGGAGGGGAGGTTTGGGGAACAGCTAATTCATTAATAGTGACGTATAGTATCACAGACTAGCATTACTCTACAAAGATTATCCGCATCGAGATATAATACGTTACGATGCCTTGCATCATCTGGTAGCCCTCTCCCGGGTAGTCCTCATCCTGGTGGCCATCCATGGTCGGTACTCGAGCCTCGTACGATAGTCACATCATACTCTGGGCATTCCCAACGATACGGTGGCACAACGCAAGACAGATTCAATACCGGGTAGCTTCAACGCACGATGATGTAGGGAAACAGGACTCCACGCTCGCGATATCATCCGATAGCCTTCTCCCTAGCGGCCTTCCAAGATAGGTACGAAGCCACAAGGGTATCGAAATACACATTGGGCCTCCTATGATGTGGTGGCACCATCCAGGATAGCTTTGACGCTCGGAAGCTTCGACGCACAATGATACGGGAGGAAGCACTCCAACCTCATCCTCACCTTCACCCCTAGGGTGACATGGGACTATTGAAAAAGAAATCAACTCGCTAACTCCCTTAACCTTCCGGTAGCCCTCCCCTGGGTAGCCCTCTTCCTGATGGCCTTCCAAGATAGGTACGAAGCCACAAGGGTATTGAAATACACATTGGGCCTCCTATGATGTGGTGGCACCATCTAGGATAGCTCCAATGCCGGGTAGCTTCAACACGGATACGAGGTAGGGGAGAAGCAATCCACGCTCTCAAGATGATCCTGGTAGATCAACTATTATCAATTAGCAAATACCAATATCATCCGGTAGCCCTATCACAGATAGCCCTCTTCCTAACAGCTTTCCAAGATAGGTACGAAGCCACAAGGGTATTGAAATACACATTGGGCCTCCTATAAAATGGTGGCACAATCTAGGATAGCTCCAACACTGTGTAATTTCAACGCACGATGATATGAGGAGAAAACACTCCACGCCAGCAATACGATCCTCACGAATCAACTACTATCAGTTAGCACATACCGATGCCAGAGACGCATCACTCGGATGCAAGGAAAAAGGTTAAGTTCTCGCACTAAGCAATGATAAGGCATGACCCTAAAGGCAGGCCATCCACGCACGCCTATTATAGATAAGCCAAACATACTATCATAATTATCGATTGACGAACACTGATACAATAAAGGAATTATCTGAATTCCCATATGAAAGCATCGCATGGATGCAGGGCAGATAACCTACTATAAATCCATCATACTCAATAATATTACATAAACAAATATAACATGAGAAATTCTACCCCATAAGAGGTACATGAACCATATATCCAAATAAGAAAATCAATCAAGAACTAACTATGCATAATTAAGTCCTAAGATATTCACACAGTTCCACAATATGCACAAATAATAGTGGAACTCAAATCATTGAGACATCAAGTGTGTGTGTATATATAACTAAGAAAAATCATAAGGACATTAGGGGATATGCTCAAGCAAGGATTAACTAGCAAGTTAATAATAGTTATCTAGGTACGGAAAAAGCTAATATGACATATCACATTATAATAGACTAGGAACGGCATACACTACACAGATGAACATGAATGCAATTAATTTAGCATACACACAAGGTATAGCCCACTCTAGCAAAGGTTAAGCGTAAAATTATATGGATCAACTGATGATTAACCACGCTAAATATTTAGTAATATAGAGGTAGTATTACAAAGAACTACTTAAGACATGTCATACTTCACATTTCATGATATATCACCTACATGATCATAATAGCAAGTAGTATATAAACTCGGATCCTTAGGTGAATTTATATAACACTGAGAGAGCTAGTACAAGGCACGTCATTCAAACATGAAATGCCAAAGAAGAAAAGATGCATGCCTAACTCACTACAATAGCTAATGACTCCTTAAATACATGATCATAGGCTAAAAGACCAAAGAAGAGCAACTCAACTTTTGGCATTTATATAGCTCATAAAACTAGGCAATAACAATTATGTAAATATGCATCAAGGTTTACAACACTAGTGAATTGGTGAAACCACTCACTGGTACTTGGATCATCGCGCGTCGGGTCTACAAGATCTGCAAGACACAACCAATGATGCTCAATTAAATATAAAGCATCTCAAAACATATACAAGCCTACTTCATCAAGACAAAAACTCCTAATATTGCCCACACCATGCATAATAACTCTTTGACACACAACTATGCAAAACTGGTACATCTACTACAACCAGCCCTAAACTTTGGTCTCCATGGCACCAAATACACCTCCAAAATTCTGACATAAATCACACACATTCTATGACATGTTGGGATCATAGTCCATGAGACATCATAACCTGGTTTAGCATCTACATGCATGAAATAAAATGTTTTCGAAAACTGGTCATTTCCCACTCGAATATGGACAGTCCTTACAATTCAGCTTATAACTTACAACATATGTAACATTATGACACTAAATTTCATATATAGCATCTAGACATATGGATAATCATATTACATGAGGAGGCAATGCTCATAATATGCTTCTAGGTACTAATTTCACAAAGATTTTTACAAGACAGAGATACGCCTTACCACAAGAGACCCCAAAAATTTAGCTGAAGGTTCAAGAGGCTCCTCCAGCCTGAATACACCAAATCAGCCTTTCACAAATTTCATGAAGCTTCTCCTAGATGTCATAAACCAACTTCATTTAGATCACTAGGCTTGAAAACCCTCCAAATAATTTCAGAAAAATAAAACAGCAAGGGGGATCAAAACAGTAATGGCACACACACATTCACACACATACATATACCTTCTCTTCCAATCCTTCTCTACTTCACTTCCACCCCTTCCTTGCTGATCCAAAACACACAAAGAGAGGACAAGAGAGGGGGTATGAGAGAGCATGAAAGGGAGAAGGGGAGATCAAGCAAATGCACACAAATACAAGCATCCCTACCTCTTTTTTTTCTTTTTCACTCCACCTCTCCCATGCTTTCTCTTTTCTTTCTTTCCCTTCTATTTCTCTGTTTTTTTTTCTCCTTCTTCATTCTCTGCCAGCAGCAGCACAAAAGAGAGGAAAAAAAATATGAGGCTCTGACAGAGATATGGAGACAAAAAGCCTATTTAAGGGGGTTTTGTGTGATGAGATGATTACGGGTGAGTTTAGGCAAGTTTCACTCACCAAATAGTGATTTAAAGTGGGGGTGGCTTGCTCGGCAAGTTAATGCAAGAATAAACATCAATTTCATCCACTTTTCAATCCAGTAAAAATCAAACCCAGATACCAATCGGAGCTGCATAATTTCTAAAACGACATCAGAATGAGATGAAAATTTACAGGTAGGCCAATACCAGTACCAGGAGAATAAATATGCAGTCAGATTTTTGACTTGAACGCCCAAACTTTTTAAAATAAATAAAACACGATATTTGACCTTTAAAAAGTGACATAGTCTTAACATATAAGGCTGGAATTGGGGTTGGAAATGGATCTAGGTGTAACAACACCCAAATAGATAATATAAACAAATTTGAGAGGCTACTCGGCCCACTCCACGTGAAGTGGACTTACAAAAACAATCGGGCGCGTCTATCCCCACCAAACATTTCCCTTAACCCACCATAAAAAAAATCGGTGTTTGGTTGTTCCCACCAATCTAGGTCGACCAAACTTGGTCACCATTTCAGGTTTTAGGCGATCGGACTTGATCATCATTCCAGGTTTTGGGCTACCGAACTTAGCCGCAATTTTAGGTTTTGGGCGATCGAAATTAGTCGAACAGGATCCAAAATTATATCTACCTATTCTTTGTAAACAAATAAATTTTTGAGTTTATCCATCATATTCTACATTTATTCTTTTATCCAAACAACAACTAAGGGACAGAAAAAATGTAAGTAGGTATACTTTCAATTAATTTAATTTTTTATAGAAAAATATCTATTAGACAAATATATATCATTTTTAAGCTTCGTTTGAATTCTTAGTTAAGCATATTCTTTGTTTGAAAAAAAAAATATCAGTTGATCCAAACACATTTTATATTTGGCTTTTGAAAATTTGTCCGTCACTTATGTAAAAAAAATTGTTCTTATGTTCTACATTTAAGAATAATGATTGATTCTCCCTACATTATAACTCAGACTTGGAGTTGCATGAAGGATCCTAGGAGAATACACGTCATGAGATTAGGTTTTCAAGAAAAAAATTATAAAATTTATCACAAACATTGTTCGACTAAGTTCGGTCGCTCGAAACCTGAAATGACGACCAAGTTAGGTCACCCAAAATATAAAATGACGACTAATTTCGGTCGCCCAAAACTTAATGTAACGACCAAGTTTGGTCGAACTGATCGAATCAGTGGGAACAGAATAAACACCGTTTTTTTTATTGTTATTGGTGGGTTAAGAGAAATGTTTGGTGGGGATAGACGCGCCCAACACAATCACCTTAAGCACTTCCATTTCACTCCACTCCCCACCCCGCCCAAAAAAAAACAAACAGAAAGCCTTGAAAAACTTTCCACGTCTGTGTGGGGCCTATGGACCATATAATAAAAGTTTTTTTAAAAAACTGAGTGGGGGCAACTGCCCCAACTTGCCCAAACGTAGCTCCGCCCTTGATAATGTATGAGACTACAAAACAAGCTACAAAATGAACTGAGTGTATTAGCGCTCTCCACCAAAACTTTAACGGGCATCGAAACACAATCTAGCTATGCATTCATGACGCATTTGACACGTTTTATGCACAAAATAGCCTTTGTTTGAGAAACAATGATTCTCAAACACTGGGTTTCAAACCCTGATTTATCAGAACAAGGACATTTTCACCGCATTCCCAAGTGGGCGCTTCGATCTTTTGGTATCTAATTATGCAAGGGAAAATGATACATACAGCCTTGTAAAAATGAAGTATATACTGTTCATTCCCAAGAGGACAATTCATACTGTTATAAAAATGAAATATATACTGAGGTACACTATACTAGTGTAATTTTTTCTTAAAAACAAAAAAATAATAAAATTTCATACAATATAATAGTATAGCGGAATATATAAGCGACTGGAAAATCATTTTTGGATTGTAAACAAGATTACAAAATAGACCGCGCATATTTACACTCATAATTTTATGCAATTTGATGTCGTACTCTGAGCCGACTAAAAAACGGTCACAGGGCTAGTTTAGTAAGGGGATAAGTAGTGATATAAGGAGTAATTATGAGGATAAGTGAGTGGAAGGATAAATTATTCCCGTTTGTTATAAAAATCAATCACGATAAACTGTGGATAATTGTTTCAATTTTGAAATAAAAATGAAGATATTTTATTATACTTATTCTCACTTATTTTGTTCCACAATTGTTCCAACTTAAAGGCTGATATAACATTTTTTATTATCACTTTTTATTTCAATTTTGATAAATATAAATATGAACAAAATTATTGGCCTTTTTATCTACTACAATTAGGACTACTTATCTTCCAAACTTTAAACCCCTAGAAAAATTAGCCTCAGCAGTGTATGTCATTGTCGGGGAAATTTTCGGATAAGACCCTGACTTGGATTTAATAAGAGAAGAATTCTGACGGCACCATCTATCCCCACAACGCACTCTCTATCCCCACCAATAAAAAAATTGATGATCTCCCCACCGCACTGATCTTCTTCGATGGACGGAACATGTGCTTAAAATCCTCGTTCATTGCATTCATTTTTAATAGAAGAGATTTCTTGATAAGTGGATTGGGATGTGAGATGAGAAGCAAAAGTTTAATCATAATAATAATAATAATACAGGCAATTAGTTTTATAGCGTCAAATATAGTCTCGTATACATCGTTAGCCATCCAACGAGATATACATATCGATGGTTTTTTTTTATATATTTGTTAAAAATTAGTTCTTTTAATTCAAAATTAAATAAATTTACATTTTTTATTAAAGCATATATCTCATTGGACGATGTTTACTATATATTTAAAAAAAAAAAGATGGTTCAAGTATCATTCTTTGAAGCTATTTCAATTTGAGCCTCCATGAAGGATTAATCTTGCACCATCATTTTCTGGAGGCTACATACCCTCCAACAGTACTGTACACTACTATTCCCTTTTTTATTGTATATATCATATTGTTTGTTTACTGCTTTCTTTAATTGAAAATCTAAAAAAATCAAATTTGTCAAAATTTCAAAAGAAAAAGAAGGTTAAAAATCCAAAAACAAATCTTAAAAAATTAAAAACATTTCATGTGCAAAAAAAGGGAAAAAAAATCATATGTAAAAAAAAGAACATTATATGCGGAAAAACAAAAGAATCCAAAAAACTATAAAATTAGAAAAAAAACTTTAAAAAAAAATTCAAATACACACTCTATCCAACACTTGGATTGCGACATTTTTCTTCCAGTAAAAAAATTCAAATATACACATAGTCCAACACTAGATTGAGGTAATTTTTAATGCATAATTAGTTTGAGCAGGAAAATCATATTTTGTGAACGTTTACTTCACTTGTTCGATTGTTTTGAATTTGTTTTTGGACTTTTAATAGACCATATCCACAGGGTTAGTGTTATTTGTTTTGACTCACAGTATCATCTCACTGTCTACACACATGACTGGCTTATGATTTAGTCCACCTCAGGAGAGAAAGTTGCCCACACCATTAGATCGAATACAACCATGTTGTCTGTCCACATGATAAACGATTAGATCTATATACGATATGAATAGTCTAGATTGTAGATCTGTGCTAACTTGAATTTGAAGTTTTTATTTACCATATCATGATTGTTTTTTATATTATGTTTAATTCTCAGAATTCAAAATGGCTGCTTCTAATCCACTTGCTGTTATTCTCAAAGAATATAAATTGACTGGACCTAATCATTTATCATGTGGATAGACAACATGGTTGTATTCGATCTATACGCAGTATCAATGAGATGGCTTTAATACCAGTTGTTGGGAAAAATTAATCCCGACTGCCAAGATCCGTCGATTGAGGTATAGATCGGACAACAAAAAAAAAATTATTAAATCTTTTCATGCAAACCCTACAAGGCGGAATTAGGGTTACCTTCAGAACTCATATAAGAGTTCTGTCGAAGAGGAAGATCGGATCTGATAGATGATGATGGATCGCTAGATCAGAAGCTTAAGATCTTCTGCCGTATGTCCTTCCTATGCTGTAGATCCGTGGTGGAGTGTGGCCTCCTTCTTGCTTCGAACGGCAGCCACGAATCCCTTCTCTCTCTTTCTCTCCCTTCCTCACCTTTTCTGGATCCAGAGATCCTAAAGGGTTTCTAGGGTTAGGGTTTTGATTTCGGTGGAAATCATATGTCTCTAGAGAGAGAGAGAGGAAGCCACATATTTATAGGCTAGGGCAGGGATCTAAAGGAGAAATCAGTAATTGGCTCTTATGGGCTTGGGTACCATAACTCAACCTAGAATTAAACCCAAAAGTCCATAAGTCGTAATTCATTCCACTAAAGGATTATGACTGCACTCCAAATACACTAATCTCAAAATAATATTTCGAGCTCCTTATATTATATGCTTAATATCTCCCCACGCTAAGATTCCAATACTCGTTATGAAATAATTATTACTGACAATATTATTTCACAACATCTTATTTTCCTTGAGATCTTCCACTTAACTTATTTGACATATCGGATAGTTAAATCCACCGGCCGGGTTAGACATGACCAAAACTTCTAAGCATCCTCAAGAGAGTATTATTAATCTCCTATAGGAGACGTGGATTCAATCAATAGTAAATATTCATCATACAAGTGTTATCGTCACCCAACTCATCGAGTCTATTGATCCATATGAGAATCTCACTCTTTAATGAATCAAAATGACAAATAACAAATGCACATGTCTAAGAACCATTTTAGGATTAAGAGCATAAGCAATCATAATAAATATGGGGTGTAAAATATTTTATCTAGTCAGTACAAAAATAATTACCTCAACTTGGTCCGTTCAATACACACAAGGTGTACTAGCACAATCGCCCAAAAACCTGTGAACCGGTCTTTTATAGTCAAGATAGACTACGTAAGATGAATTGCACTACAACCTTTATCCAATGGATTATCCAAGTCCATCTAAAGTTGTGAACCTCAACTTATAATTCATAGGGAACCAATAATCTAATCTTCCGTGTGTAAGCCGAACTCTACACACCAGACTATCTATAGTGTAAATTAAAGGACTATATTAAAACAAGCGCAATATTTCAAACAATATAATGCAAGTATTTATCAATAATAATCCTCATCAAAATGCTAAGTTCATCTTAATAATAGAGTTTATTACATAAGTCATGGCTTTTAGAACACTACTTTAACAGGGGATAGTTATCTCTCTTACCTAACCATCTAGGACCATAAGAAGATGGAGGGGAGACTTTGTTGTAAGGGCTTTGTGTGGGCTGCCTGGAATTTAAATTTTGTGCTCTTGGGGGAGCAAAGTAGGCAGGGGTAGTTCTAGTCTGGCCCTGGTTTTGGACTGGAGGATTTTGGATTACGGGGTTTTGTCGTGTCGGCATGGGGGCGGGCACTAGTCGAGGCGTGAAATTATAAGAAACTTGCTGAGGCTGCACATATCCAGATGAACCGGGTGTGTACTATCTCGGAGCTGGCCCTCAATCAGGGACTCACGCTCCGTTCGGGTAGAGTGCCAAAACTTGTGGTGTGATCCCCTCTCTGTGGGGGTTTGTGCCTTTCACGGCAATTATCCAACCCTATGGCTGATAGGTGGGGACATGGGTGGGACTGCACAACGGAAAATCCTGTTGTGGTGGTCAATTAGAAGCTGGTACATAGTGCAGTCTTCATACAAAAGAATCGTACAAAGTTCTGAACACAAGTTCTACAACATCATGTCAATTTCTTGACATTTCGTTAGTTGCAGACCGGTTCTGTGGACTAAGGTTCACCACCTAGACACGTACTGCTCATATTCCTCCCTAGGCCCCATTCTTTCTACGGTTAGATGGAGATAGAGGGGGTCCTAATCCTCTGGTAACCGTAGCAGCCTAAAATTTTCTAACTTATAGCAGAGAAATCTGACAGATGGTCTACAGGGAGTGTGGAGAACCATTGTAGTGGTTCTCCTTCCAGTGATTTTTGGAAAAGGAAGACTAACAAAGGTTGATTATCTAGAAAAGGTCGAGCATCTAGATAAAAGGCAGTTAGATGAACATCTGGGTCTCTAGAACCGTTGTACAGGCAAAATTTTAGGATTTTAAATCCCTCCGGTCGGTTGACTGACGGGGTCTGTCTCAAATTGTGTAGACATGTGTTTGGGAGCTGAAGGGCTAGTCTCGGAGAGGATTCTCTGAATGGTTTCAGCTAAAGTTTCTGCTCGGGGTGGGCAGTTTAGCGGCCTCGGGTTGGATATGGCCTGTTGAGGGTTTGGGGAAAAAGGTTTCGGGAACATTGGATTCGCGAGGGAAGGCGGGGTAAATGAAAATGGGCTCGGACTGACCGAGAAACTGGGTGTTGGTGGGGTTTTGGGGGTGGGGCAAGCCTTGGGGGTCTTTACAGGGGTTTCCTGCTTCAGGGTCTTGGCCTGACGGAAGTTATGGTTGTTCTAGTGAAGCCCGTCCAGAATTGTGGCTAGGGTTTCTTTCATTCCTTTTGAAAGATGTTTTCTATTAGATTTTCAAATGTGGTCATTTCCAAATATTCCCTGAAGTATTTTCATTTCTTTGGACTGTCAAAATTGGAGAATCTACAATTGTCCCTCATCGGACGGAGTCTTTTGTGTGAAACAGAGAGACTTCGATCGAGATAAGAAAAGAGACCCCTATTTTGGCCAGCCCAACCTTCAAGAAGTTTAGGACACATGACCAATGTCATTTAGAGATTTAATTTAAATTATCAGAGGCTAGGTCTTGACTAGAATAGTTACCTAAAGAGTGATCCAGGTGGGGGAGTGAGTAAAAGTAAAGAAGTGAGGGATCCAACCCTCGGACGGGGTTCCTATCCATCGTGCGCAGAGCAGCCCGGAGTCGGTTTCCCTGTGCCTACCGTGCCGTGCATATCAACTCAGCAATCAGGTGGATATCGCAGACAAAAAAAAGGAAAAGTGTAGTTGATTTGGTGAATGGATCATTCGAAAGACAAAGATTCTGGAAAAGAACCAGAACTGAAGAAATTTGAACTGAATGGTACTGGAAATGTGCTAAAACTGCAAGAGAGTTGTGTTTGATCAAATAGGATTTGGAAATAAACCAAGACATGGCAGAGAAGGAAATCCCTGAACATTATTCGTTTTCGTTGGGAAGTCATTTGAAGATCCTCAGTTTTTTACTTTTTATTTTCATGTGGTTTAAAAATGGTAAAGTTAACTAATGTTTGTATGAATGTAAAGGTAATTAATGTTTGTATGAATGTAAAATAAATTAGAAATAGGACAGAGGATAATGTATATGATGTGAAAGATTGTTTATAGAGCTCTTCAAATGTTATAGTATGTAGATTTCATATATTGTAATTGTATCTGGTAGAATGTATCTGAATTTGATGTACTTGTTTCTGAATGTGAGAGATTGTATCTGAATTTAATAGACTGTATAATGTATCTAAATTTGTAGCAATATATCCGAATTTTAGTATGTAGATTTCATAAACTATACAATGTATGTGAATGTGGACCAATTTATCTGAATTTCAGAATGTAGATTTCATAGAATATAAATTGTATATGAATTTATTTCAATTTAAATACATTACATAAAATCACAAGAACATGTGAAAAAAAACTCACATAAACTAACGCAACTAGTTTGTCAGATACATTTGAAATATATTTGAATTAAAAAAAAAAGGTGGAGGTGGAGGTTGGAGGAGGGCTAGAAAGTTAGCCAAACTACCTCTCATATGATAGAGGGCGGTGAGAGGAATCCAGAGGTGGTGACATCGGTTGTTTGGACAGAACCTGGGTAGGGTTTGGTTTGGGCTTTGACTGAAGTTAAACTAGGTTTAACCAGGGTTTTTGGAGAGTGGATTTATGTAGGAAATGGGTTTCCTTCTCTCAAAATGGGACTCTTTCTCTCTCAAGGGTTGGGTGGTAGTAGTGAGGGTAGTGAACGTGAAAGCTTGTGGATGGGTGATGTTGCTTGGCAATGCTTGATTGAGATTGTGATTATGTTGAAGAAGTGTTGAATCCTCTCTATTTATAGTAAAAAAGAGGCAAGGGAGTCTCCACTGGACAATAGATCAAATTGAATATAAAGGTGTTTGATTTGACCCTCATTAGATCTTTTGTGTTTTTGATAATGTCCAGGTGAAGGGCGGCTAGTTGTAACTAGCCGCCTAGTGAGGGGTGGCTACTCTCCAACTGTCGCCCCTATGATGACCTGCCAAATATACAATCCTCGACAAGCGGTGGCTTAAGACGGTTACTATGAGTAAGCCATCAGAGAAGGGGCGGCCAAATAGAAGAAACCGTCGCAATCATTAGCATTTAATGCTAACTTTATGTCCCATCTTTGGAAAGCGGTTGGGGAGCGGCTAGTATAAACTAGTCGCCCAAGGAGGGGCGCTACTTTCAAGTAGCCGCCCTGTTCCTCCCCTTTGAATTTTCCAAGTGTTGGGGGGCTAGGGTTTCTCCTTCCGGTTTCTTTTCTAGATGTGTTTTCCCTTAGGTTCCAAATGTGGTCATTTCTAAATATTACTTAAAGTATTTTCATTTTTTTGGACGGTCAAAATTGGGGTATCTACAGAGTCGACCCACTAATAGGCCTGCTTGGTCGAGGAACTTCTTAATAGTCTACAATGGCTTCATTTGTTTTTTTTTTTAATAGAGTCCAATGTATTATAAATAGTTATTCACTATTTAAATTTTTTAATGTTTTATGAGGGAACACTCGAAATACGGTTTGAATTATTATGCTTTTATGCGAAGTCAAAAGATTGTAAAAATTTATCAAGTACTTAAAATTTTAATTGATTATTCAGAATTTAGTTATAAATGTTGGGTTAGACCACATATAAAAAAAATCATATAGTGTTTGAGTTAGGTCAATTGAGTTCATAGAATCAGGTCGAAGCAGATCCAGACCCAACCTATTTTGATTGTAGGGTCCTTCGGGTCGGGTATTTATGCAGTTTTTCGGGTCAGGTCCGGATCGACCCGCGACTTGTTGACAGGCCTAATCATGGGGCTTCTATCAGGGGGCTAATCTTGGGCTTAAAAATAATTTCAGTTATAATTTATGGAAAATGATGTCTAGCCCTCTATGCAACCCCACCGGTTTTTTTTTTAAAAATCACACACTCTCCCATTGATGTACATGCAGTTATATAAAATGAAGTATATACTGAGATATATTATTATATTGTTTCACGTTGAAAAAATGTTAAATTTTTTTTATGCCATTGACTATGACATACACTATAATAGTGTAATATCATACTACACTAACATAGGATATGAGATTGTAAAATAAATTGCAAAATGGACTAAGTGTATCAGCGCTCATAATTTATACTTTCATTTGTTCATGTATTAATTTGATGGATCGCTTCGAACAACACCGATGCAGTATTGAGGATAAGCCTGTCAATTATCCAAAAAAAATCCGAATCTGATCCGAATCCGTATCCGAAAAATCAGAAATATCTGATATTCGAAGATCCGGAGTGTGGATATGAATATCAATCTATCCGATCCAAAAAAATATCCATATCCAACATATATTATAAAAATATATATATTTGTATTGTATATTGCCCATATTGTTATCTTGTATGATTGATCACAATGATAATATATTATAATACTATTAAATTTTTAATATATAATATCTGAAAGAGATAATAAGCCTTAAAATTTTAATTTTGATCTCTTTCTAAAATACCACTTGATTATCTAAATTAATGTTAATATTCAAACATGTTAATTATCCAAAAAATATCCGTATTCGATCCGTATCCGAAGGGATCCGAATCCGAAAATTAATATCCGTATCAAAATCCGAAAATTAATATCCGTATCCGAATCCGAAAGTTAGGATATGGATATTGGCATATCCAATCCGTATCCGTCCGATTAACAGGCTTAATTGAGGACCCAAGTCTGCTCGCGCACTCGGAGCTGGAGTACACATCGTTCTCGCCCTAGGGGTATAGTAGTAATTTTTTGATATCAGGTTAATTTAATCCAACAACAGGTTAGTAAGGTTAATGGTAAGGGGTGATTATTTACATTATACAGAACAACTAAGGGGATTATATGGATATTTAAACATTTGAAGTGTTGATCTAAATATTATCTATTTTTCAGGGGGTGTATCATGTTATTCATGTATGGGTTTTGACCAATGTTTTTATTACGTGAAACTAAAAATTTTATTTAAAATTTTTAAGAATTTATCCACCATCTCATCTTCAATTAGCCAAGACAAATCAAACATCAAACAATAACTTATAAAGATAATTTTTATGCTTTAATGGAATTAACATAAAAACGAAATAATATATATATATTTAATTATGCATAGTAGAATATTGAAATGGGTATATATGAGTATATGACGACTATACTGTTATTAGTGATTCCGGGAACATTTTTTGTTGTGCCTCATCAATCCAGTATTTTTATTTTGTTTTTATTTAATGGTAGCAATCCTCAATATCTACACTTTTTTAATTACCCCTAACTAAAAAGTATTCCAATTATTTTTGAATCCCTTATTTTTTAGTTCCCAAAAAAATGATATTTGTTTTTATACATTATTATGCATTTTGTATACGTTGTTAATTTGTACTATGCTACTCATTTATTATATATTGTTTGTTAAACCTATACATTGTTATATATCAAAGTACATTGATAAATCTCGTACATTTTTATTCATCTTCTACATTGTCATGTAAACTGAACATTACAAAGGATAAAAAAAAACAAACAAACTGATATATTGGGATGTTTTCATATGCCTGAGTGATCTAAAAAATATGATATATTATTAATAATTGGAATTAATTTTTCAGAAAAAAAAAACACAATCTTCCATTGTTATATAAAAATTAACAATAATGATTTTTTTGGCCCCAACTGATAGACCCCATCTCAAGCCCCATTAGGTGGCAAGATTGAATTCTCCAAAATACCCTTTTGTGTTATATTCGTCTTTTTAACCCATATATCGTAACCGATCCCCTGTATCGTAACCGTCCCTTTTATTATTGGAAGTGAAACCATAATTTCGTTGTTCTTTCTTTTTGTGGAAATAATTAATTCAATCGGACGATTCAATCGGAAGAAATTGCGTATACTGAATACATTAATCAATTTGAAAGATTAGAGGAACAGAAAAAAAAAGTCAATTTCATTTTTTATTCAGATATGGTCCGTGTATGCGTGGTGAATTCTGAATTTTATTCTTCTGTGCGATCTGATTGTGGTGCAATCAGAATTTGATACATCCAGGTTAAGTTTTTCGGTTCCCAAAAATTACAAGATTTTGCGATATTTTAGTTTTCAAATTTAGATGGATCGGTTGATTTGAAAACAAAAAGTGAATTTTATTTTTGTTTCAGTTCGATCAGTGGAGGAGAGAAGAATTTTGATTCATTTAGTTTTATTTGTGACCAGTTTGTGATGCAAACAATGGAGAACCAATCAGGCTAGTACTTTTTCGATCTGAATACATTATTTCATTTTTTTATTTTTCGTCATTACTTTGAATCATTATATACATTAATTGAATCTGAATTTTATTTTAAATTCAGATACATGGGCTGTATCTTGATTTTCATGCATTGTTGTGTACCAAGTATGATCTGTACAATCGTTTATGATTGTGTGTTTGTGTATAATTATGCATAATGTGTCATTCATCATATTTTTTAGCTTTATATCAGTATTATTCGACTCATTCAGATTGAAGATTTTGAAATACACTAGACATTCACTTGTATGGAATGTGTATTTGTTAATTCAAATTCTAGATACATCTGTATCTGAATTTGAATTCAGCTCATTTTTTGAAGGTTGTTATTTTTATTTTTATGGATTTGATTAATATATAGCTGATTAATATGTAATTGCTTATTGTTGGCATTTTGAAGACCTTTTATGAATTTTCTGTGCAGTTCTGAGTAGCATGTAGATCATATTTGTTCATTTGGATTTTCAGATACATGATTGTATCTTAATTGATAACATGTGGTTGATGTTCTTTTTTTTCACCAGGCAATGATGGTGATTTTGTGGACACATGTGAAGACTCAATTCATTTGGATGACATCAATGATCCATGTTCTGTGAAAACCAGTTTGTCGAAGGAATTGTTTGTTGTGGCTGATCAGCAAAATGTAGAAGAGATTGTCTGAATGTCTGAATGCCTTTGGCTCAACTCTATTGCTGCAAATGTTTCAAATATTCTGTGCATTGTAGATCTGTACTCGGGATAGTATGCCCAGTTTCTTCTTTGTTCAGCAACTCTGTCTTTTTTTGCTTTTGCATAATTTGTACAACATCCAGATGCAGTTAAAATGCCTAATACAGTATCATACACATGAAATTGTCTTTTCTATACGAACAGTGGACAAACACTGTCTTTTTGTGTATTAAGATACATGTGTATCTTAAAAATGAAATCAAGAGTTTCTAAACAAATATCAGAGAGATCAAAACTATATATACCATCTATATTTCAGATACATATGAACAGCCAGATTGCACACAAATAAATGCTATCAAATGTTTGTTTTTTCAGATACAGCCAAAGGATTTAGCCATGTTTTATATAACAATTTCAGATACAATTGATTCAGATACATACAATTTTTACAAGAGCATTAATCTATTTTCATCAAGGGATTTACAGAAACAGTTGAGTAATCCAAAATATAAGATTGAAGTTTTTAATACACAATACATTCTGATTCATGGCTACTTGTTAATAGCTTGTAATGTGACTATTGGGTTCTCTGTTGCTACATAATTGCTTCAGATTCATATTTATTTGATAACAGGTTTTCAGATACATGTACAGTTGATTAAGATACATGGATTGTTTACAAAAAAATAATATATTTTCATCAAACAATGCATGTTAATTATCAAAGATAATATAATAATTCACGATCTACACGCATATGATATTTCAAACATTTCATTTGGCTACTATTAATTGCTCAGTCAACCAGATTTTGTTTCACTGAATCATGAAACAATTGCACATTATATAAATTTTTCAGATACATGTATCTGACTTATGTTCTTGTTTCATCAGAAGCGAAATATGCACACGAGAAAACCCTAAACAATCGAAAAATGTAATTTTATTTTTCCTTTAATCTTGATACACTGGCAGACGAAGACAATGTATCAGAAAACAATCTCATAATATATTAGAGATTAATGACAATGTATCTTGATACATTTTTTTTTATTCAAATGCATGTATCTGAATCACTGATTTCAAATCATTTTTTTTTTTATTTCAGATGCAAGTATTTGAAACAATGATTCTTCAAATGGATATCAGATACAATTAGATTAACATGAGTCAAGATAACCGAAGGAAATCGTTTTATATATTATTTTAAAAATAAAAGATTTCATCTAATAAGAAGTGCAAAAAAAAAAAGGCGACCTCTTTATCAGATACAAACGACCCGTTTTTTTTGTCAAAAAAAAAAAAAAAAAAAAACAAAGCGACGGTTAAGTTTCGATTGGCGGAAGAAATCTATCATTTTTTCTTCGCCATGATTGATGGTTTGTTGGGGAAGAGAATCAGATGGATTGAAATCTTGATCGCTTAATTTTTTTTTTTTTCGTTTATATGGTTTTGCCCAAATCGGAACCCTAATATTCAAATTTTTTCGAAATATGTTACGTCGGGGAGAGGAATTAATGGTGCCGCCCTTTGTGGATTCAGTTACGATTTTATTGGCGATATTAGCTAGTTGAAGGTAATTTTTAAAATTATAAGAAGGGTAGTTTTGTTATTGACATTTTGATGATTTGAAAAAGTAAAATAGCCAATAAGAGAGTGTCACCGACTGAAGCTCACAGAACTTAAATTATGGGCCTAGCCGCACTAAAAAATTAATAAAAGATTTGAAAACTTAATACCAAATTCTCACCGGGGCATAACCATAGACGAATTACATCCACCGTCTGATCAATACGTCTCTCCTAATATACGGGCAAGTTTCAATGGACCTCAAAGTCTGAGCTCGTCAAGCTCTCCCACTTTCTTAGCAGCGCTTATAAACTATACCGTCTTTACAATCGCCCTCTCTCTCTCTCTCTCTCTCTCCGCAGATTCGATCGAAGAAGGAAGTTAGGGTTTTGGGACCTCCATCGATCATGTACAGAGCTTCTTCCGTCGCTTCCAGAGCTCGGAATCTCAAGGTCTGCCCACTCGAAACCCTAACCTATCTCCGATGGCTGGTCGTCCTCAATGTTTTTTCCTGGGTTGTTCTGTTTCATGTGTGAAAGTCAAATGGAAGCGAATTCGCCGTTTTGTTTGCGTGATTTGATCGGGATTTGTGAATTTGATCTCATTTAGAGTTGATTCGAGGGAAATCTAGCTTCGTTTTGTTTCATTTTATCACTGTCGAATGTGTGTGAAAATGTGATGATTTGGTTGGTATTTATTGATTGATCAAAAATTGTGTTTTCTACATAAAATTTTGGGAGGTTTGGTGTTTGTTTATGTCTGGTAGCGACATTTGGGTGGAATCAGAATTGTTGTACTAGTGAAATATGAATAGGAAAAGTTATTCCGATTTTTCTTGGGTATCATATGGACAAAAACAAGGATAATTAGTGGGTTTTAACTGTTCTTGATAAAAACTATAATAAGGTTATTTGAACTTCCCCCACAAAGAACCATTATGGGTTCATCCCGAATTCCCAAATAATGATTGGGAATAGAGATAAATCTATGTTGGTCACCCTAGTCATAAGTTTGGAAATTTGGGAATAACTTGGGAAGGGTAAAAAATTCGTAATTTGGTAAAATTATTGTAAACTTTGGGGAAATTTGACAAAATAAAAAATTATTGTAACACGCAAAACAATAATATCTAGATTGAACTCATGGCTAGGTTACTGCATGTTTATATGTTGATGCATGGATTATTGATTAATATTAAGTGGGTTCTACTTTTCTGAAAAGTGTGTGTTTAATATGCAAATTAATCAACAATGCAGTTGGTCATTTTTGTGCGACCAAGTGGAATAAAGGGTGTCTTTCACTTGATGTACACTGAGTCACTAATTAAACATGGGAATTGGGTTTTTGTTGTTTCTAATTAGAGAAATTTGTATTTTGGATATTGTTAGTTTGTTGCTATTTTTACTTTGAAACGGTTGTGTACAGTAGTTGTGGTCAAAATATATGAAAATTATTGTTTCTAGTTAGTGCCATATGTTCTCTATTCATGCAAATTACACATGGTTTGGTGGGCAAAGGCTGTGTTCCTAGGAGGTGCAAATACTTCAATGAACATACTGTGTCTGTGTCCAACATATTATAGACACAAAACATGATACGAGTAACATGACATATATTGGACACGTCACACGTGTCCGACATGCCCTATATGTGTCCAAAATTTAAACTTAATTCTCTGAATTTCCGGACATGTATTAGACATAGTTGACACATTGTGGACACATGACGCATATGAGACAACATTGTGACCTTTTCTTTACAACTATTTCAAGGATTATGTTCACAGTGAGTCAAATGGTATTAAAATCCTAATGGATATGATATATGGCACACTTCTATAGTTATACCAATTTTTATTGTTTAAGGCTGTGTGCTCAATATTTTCAAATAATCATAACATGACATTTATTTATTTATGCGTCGTTCACTTTTTTGTCTCCTAGTTTCTCAAGATTTGCCATGTCACTCTGTCTGCAACGTGTCGTGTCCATGTCCTGTCTCTGTGTCCTTGCACCGTTCTGTGTTTTTAGATGATATACTCTGTCACTTTTTTTTGTTGCAACTCTGTCACTCTGCTTGTTGTATGTATTCTTTAGAAGAGGAAGCACTTTTTTTTTTAGAAAAGAAACTATATAGTGAAACATGTTATGTTCTTGACAGGGCCATTCTTGTGATGGAGCCGCTATTGGGGTCAATGCTGCCAGATATGCTAGTACAAGCATTGCGAAAACATCTTCCCCAGAAGGGTTTTTTGGCTGGCTCTTTGGGGAGAAGTCCAAGACGCTTCCTCCCCCAGAATTTCCACTTCCTGGTGTTATAATTCCTCCTGCATTGCCAGATCATGTGGAAACAGGACAGACAAAGATCACTACTCTCCCAAATGGTGTCAAGATTGCCTCAGAAACAGCTCCGGTATATATGCACTTCCTGAATAAAAAATTGAATTCATTACATGTTTGGATTTTCAATCAAAATCAGATTTCTTTGGATGCATTGGACAGGGACCTGTTGCTTCATTGGGATTATATATAAATGCGGGCTCTACATATGAAACACCCATCTCATTGGGGGGCTCACATCTGTTGGAGAAAATGGCTTTCAAAAGTACACTGAACCGTAGCCATCTCCGCGTTGTTCGTGAAGTAGAAGCTATTGGAGGAAGGATTGGTTCTTCAGCCCATCGGGAACAGATGGGTTATACATATGCCGCAATTAAAACACACGTGCCTGAAATGGTTGAGGTGCTTGTTGATTGTGTGAGAAATCCTGCATTCTTGGATTGGGAAGTTAACGAACAGGTATTATAACCTAATGAAGTGTTTCATGCTTCTCTCCTAGGGCCTTTTTTTTTTGGGGGGGGGAGGAGGATCACCACCTGTTAATTTTACGTTCTTGTTGCAGCTAATGAGAGTGAAGGAAGAGATTGAAGAATCCGCTAATAACCCACATAATCTGGTGTTAGAGGCAATTCATGCTGCTGGTTATTCTGGTGCTTTGGCCAATCCTTTGATGGCATCAGAATCTGCAATTAGTAGATTAAATAGTTCAATTTTGGAGGAATATGTTGTGGTAAGATGATTTTGATTCTTCATGTGGAAAAGTTTCTTTTGTTCTGTTCTTTTAGTTATTGTTTTGTTTATCGTGTTTTTTTTGCTGATATCTTTAAAATTTCAGGAGAACTACACTGCTCCTCGGATGGTGCTTGCAGCATCCGGGGTGGAACATGAGGAATTGTTGTCAGTTGCAGAGCCCCTCTTGTCTGATCTACCTAAAGTCCCTCTTCCACAGGCACCAAAATCTAAGTACATTGGGGGTGACTTCCGCCGTCAAACAGATACACCTGTGCGTATCAATGACTAGAGCTTTATTTTGTTTACTTTGTACAACCTGGTCTTTGTTTTTTCACATATTGTGTATGTTTATGTCAAAATAGAAGACACACGTTGCTCTGGCATTTGAAGTTCCTGGTGGCTGGCATAACGAGAAGGATGCCATGACTTTGAATGTTATCCTGGTCTGCTATGTTTCTTTGTGCTTAGGGTATTCCATATTGATATATTTTTCTTAGTTCATAAATTAAATCATTTGAACATTTTCTGCAGATGCTTATGGGAGGTGGTGGTTCTTTTTCTGCTGGAGGTCCTGGGAAAGGGATGTATTCTCGCCTATGTAAGTCGTTTCCTTTATCTTCCATCTGTGTGATGATACTCCTTACCATTTACTCCATAACCATCAGCTTTACAGAAAATGGGTATTAGTTTTTTTTTTTTCTTTATATTTATTTTTTTTCTGTTTTATTTTGTGGTTATATTTCTGAATTTGTTGCCATCAGTGTAAGAATGAACTTTCATGAAATGCTTTTTTCTCACCATTTTGTGATGGTCTGGCAGATCTTCGTGTCTTAAATGAGTATCCGCAAATTCAGTCCTTCTCCTCCTTTGCCAATATTTATGACAACACTGGCTTCTTTGGGATCTATGCAGCCACTGTAAGTCGTCCACTGAACTCCATCAAAACGTGTTTGATTGATACTATTTTCTTTTATTATTGGACCGCTACTCTTTTTTCTATGTGACATGTCATTTCAATTTTTCTGGATATGTGGAGCCAGTATAATTTTAAATAGTATCTTTTTCAGGCCTTTATGTTGCTTGAGAAGAAGCTGACGCGCCTCATAGGATATGGAATTTAGGCCTACAATTTTATGACCTTGTGAACAACATTGCCTTCTCCTAGGATATATTCATTGTGGAAAGCACACCCTTGTCACATAAATAGGAAGGTTCGAGGTGGACAGATTTTTTGAAAAAGCATGCACATGTTGCTTAGATGGACTTTTGGGTATAAAGACAACTGCCCAAATTGTAGATGGTGTAAAAGCCTTTCTAAAACTTGTCCATGCTGGTACATTGCGGGGTTTTTCATGATTTTAATGATGTAATACTCCAGATAACCTGGTTAAGAAGGAGGTTTCATTACAGGCACTTGCATCCACTGGCCATTTCTTGGCATCATAGTTAGTCTTTACTGGTTGTTTATCTTCTCTCATTGTTTGTTTGTTGCTGGTTTTGCATTGATATCTGGTGTTATAAAAAATAATGCAAAGTTCATTTAAGGTTCTTTGGACCTCAGGTCAATAACTAATAGTCTACTCGATCAGCTTCATAGCTAACTCCATCTCCCTGGTATAAGGCTCGGTGCCTTTGTTATGATTATATTTATCATTTTGGTTCCTCAGTTTTAAGTGTTGATCTTGTAGACAACTTGTCACACATTGAAGTAGATATACTTTCTCATACATGCACTTCTGTAGTTGGGAGTCAATAAATTGACATTTTGTACTCTGTTTTATGTGCATAGGTTTTTATTTTTTTTCTTGATATTCACAACTTCTAATCTTAATGTTTGTATGCAAACCTTGTTCAAAATTTTGCTAATTTTTATTATTTATTTTTTTAAACCAGGAGTCAGATTTTGCGTCTCAAGTTGTTGATATAGCATCAAGTGAAATTCTTGCAATTGCGACACCTGGAGAAGGTTCGTTGCCGAGTTTTCAAGTACCTTTTTTTTAATGATAGATTGTAAATTGTGTTTTTTTTTCTTTCCTATTTGGCAGTTGATCAGAAGCAGCTGGATCGTGCCAAAGAGACCACAAAGTCTGCAGTTCTAATGAGCCTGGAAACAAGGGTGAGTTTTTGCTCTGCCTCCACAAGGATAAACACTCTTGTCCATCCCAATGTTAATTTGTGCACTATCTTTTTATGTCTCTTGCAGACGATTGCGTCAGATGATATAGGTCGACAAATTTTGACTTATGGAGAGAGGTATGCACTTTTTCAGTTTTCCTTTGTGTGTTCACTGTTCAATATTATATGTTGTCTTTCTTCTTTTGGGTCAGTAAATGAAGAATTCTGATAGTCATGCTTGTCACAAGATATGTGAAATAGAACATGTCCTGCTAAGCTTAAAAAATTTATTTACAGAATTTTAGCTTGAAGTATTCAGTGAGGATGTTGGGGATTGCCAGTTGAAAAACTTTAAGAAAAATAACTACCCAGATTTCTATGATGTGGAGTCTTCAATGAGTGGCAGTTGAATGAGGAATACATAATTTGGTTATATTTTATCATGGTCATCATTATTGAATCCCTATTTTTGATAAAACCAACCAACTCTATGAATCGTAATAATAGGTCAATCTACATGTTCTTTCTATATATCCATTGACATCTTTGCTCCACTGTGTCATCCAAGTCTGTTGTGTGGATCGAAACACTTTTATTGCCTTCCATCGTTGAAAAATAGTAGGCTATCATATTTTTCTTCCGGATGAGAATGGCCTATGCCTGTACACATGAACTATTATGCCATTATTATCTTAGGTTTCAGGAGGTGTTGGTCATTGGTCTCTAAACACCATTTTATTATATTGTTTACGAGGATCAAATGTGTGCATGAAAGAAACAGTTGTGGAATATTGTGCTGACCCAGCTGATTGGGGGGGGGGGGGGGGGGGGGGGGGGGGGGGGGGGGGGGG
>JAUJYN010000079.1:0-175464 GCA_030737835.1 Acorus gramineus | reverse complement strand
CTATCCGCGAGCCCAGCCCTCTCTTGCGACCCCCACCAGCGAGCCTAACCCCCTCTCGCGAGCCTGTCCATGAGTCTAACATATTACAGGTATAACAGTGTATAAAATGAGCGTAATAGTGTGCGCAGTGTAGCACACAGAACCTATAATAGGTATAACAATGTACATATTAGGCATAACAGTGTACATAGTGTAACACAAAATTCGATATTTGTAAGAGGTATGACAGTGTACACAATGTGCGTAACAGTGTACACAGTATAACACAGAACTAGGAGACGGCTCGCGGGACACAGTCGGGGGAGGTCGGGGGGAGCGATCAGCGTTGGGGTCAAGATCAATGCAATGGAGGGATGGTGAAAGTGGCCTCACATCTTGTTGAGTTGTTGGGGGGAGAAAAGGAGAGGTTGGGGGAGATAGAGAGACAATTCATGTTCACTTGGTGATAAAAGAAGAAAAAAATAGAATTGATAGAAGTTGGATGGAAGGACCTAAATAAAATATCACCGCTAACTTATGGACCTAAAGAAAATAAGAAAAAGTCAAGGGATCTATTATTATTATAGAGGTGTCCCTAGGGACCTCTAATTAATTTTTTATTATTTAAAAATTAAAAGTTAAAAGCTGTCAAACTTAAATATATCATCATTACTAGATTTTATCTATAAACTATGCCTAGAAATCAGTATTTCAAAAGTGTGTATTACACCCTTAAAAAATATACATAAAACTGCAAAGGCGCGAAGCTGTTTTTTAAACTGTATTGCTGAACCCTGTCCAACATGTACTTATGTTGTGCATTCTCTCGGAACGGACGGTCAGAGATGGTCTGTGCGAGTTTCAACATAGCCTTACGTTCACCGCGAGTGAGTTTCCTGTCCAGCGTCCGTCCACGTGTCGTGTCTGCTATGTCGAGACACGTTGAATCTGAAAAACGTGTTAAAGCAGTCACCGACGCGACGTGGCGTCATTTTAATTCCTTTTTTGTTGGGAAGTCGGGTCTCGATTTATTAAATTTTAAATATCACTGCTGAGTCAGCAATGATTAAACCGTTTTAATAAATGAATAAGCAATTCCTGAAAATAAAATAAATTAAAAATACAATAATAAAATTTTTAGTGATGGGTCGACTAAAACTGATAAGTTGGCTGTGGATAAAATGTAGATAGAAATTTAAATATAAAAATTAATGACAGTGATTTAATGATTTAATGATAAAAGAATAACTCTTTTAGCATGTATTAAAAGTTTCCATTCAAAGTCATTCAATTAAATTAAATGTAATTATTGGATAAATAGGAATGGGGACGAGACGCGTTGGAATGACTTCAGTAAACCTAAACCCAAACACAAACCTTATATAAAAAATTAAGATTTTTTGCATATAAATCATAAATAACATGTTATTTAATTTTAAATCACTTTAAATAACCTATTTATTTTTGTATCATTGAAATACATAGAACTTATGCATATTTACCATCTTAGTTAACTTTCATCTAAATTTCTATTAAAACCGTTAAAATCTTGAAAAAATAACCAAGTCACCCTCTTTTTCTTTTTGCATATTTTACCTTATCAAATACAATATTTATAAAAATAAAAATATCAATTTTAACATGAAAATGATAAATTTCATTCAAAATCTAAAAACATAAAAATTAATCATACAAACTATTTATTAACAAAAACATAATAATTATTAATTCATGCATTAGTAAAAATGAAATAAAATTATTTTGAGAACAATTAATCATATACATTACAAAATGAAAAATTTTAAAAAAATTAAATCTTGATTGGAAGAAAAGGAAAGAAAGGATAAGGTTGCATAACTCACGATTGATTTGGAAAGAACATGAAATTAATTAGATTATTATGTTTAATTTTTTACACTACGACGAATATTATGTGTTAAGGTTGTTTTTGTCATTTTTACTTCTTAGTTAAAAAACTAACTATAGTTAAGGTTCATTTTGGTTAAAAAATGATAAAAAATGAGCATATTTTTTTATATTAAGAATAATCTAATGTTATAAAAATAAATATGTTATTTGTGATGTTATAAAAATTAATATCATATGTTTTGATAGTATACATACAAGTCTAAACAGAGATGTTTCAAACCTGTCCCAATGGGTATTTAAGAAACTAAAACAAGTCTCATCCTATCCCATTTAAATCAAGACTGTTTTTAGAATCCCAAATTTTAAATAGTTTTTTAATATTTTTATTTTTAATCTTAATTTGAAGCTAAATGATTACATCCAATTATTATGTTAATATATTTGATAAATATTTAAATGCTTCATCAATTTTAGTAGAAGGAAGAGAAAAATAAGCTACTTCATATATTTTTCACTTATTTTAACATATTTTTTCACACTTGAAAATAAGCAACTTATTACAGCCACCGCTTAGGCCCCTTCTCCGGAGAGGGCCCCAAATTTTTTTTTTTGTTACATTAAATATTTTGATATAAATCAAAATTTTGGTTTTTTTTTTTTTAATTTTGAAATTTAGACATATGTCATCTGATTAATTTTTTTTTCTATATTTCTAAAATCTTATCAATATTTTTTTGTTCCTATTTTATATGATTTATTTATCAGTTTATAATATAAATGATTCTTTTTTAACAAAAAAATCTCTTGATTTAACAATTATTTTTATTTTTTTAAAAAATGAGTTTTCCAATTTATGTTTTACTTTTTATTGTTTTATATTTATTTTTTCTTTTTTTTAGACATGTTTTTTTGGTTTATTATTCTTTATTTTTTATTTGATATTTTTGTTTGAACCATGATTCTTATTTCTTATGTATAATAATAATAAATATATTTTTACATTTAATTTTTTACTGTAAATACATTGGACCATTTTATTGATTGGCCTAAGACCCATCTAAATGCATTAATATCGGGGTCAGGCTCTGCTACTTATATCAACTGTTCTGATCCAAACAGCAGTGGACGCGGAGACACAATTCGGCGTGACGCGACGACATGATAACTTCCTCACCTTTCGGAATCTCCAAAAGGAAGGTCATTTTGTTTTTTGCCCCCTCCAAGCAATTCATATTTACAAACAACCCCCCCCCTTTAAATGCTGGAATATTAATAAGTTTTACCACCCAACCTGCATCAGCTTCCTTTGTCAAATCTAGTGATTACCCTTACCCATCTTGCATCACCTTATCCCGCATGACGTGTAACATAAGCAAAAAATAAAAGAATACAAGTGAATAACTAAAAAAAACTATTTATTTTGCTAAAATAAATCTCGATGGTTATGTTTAGATAAATTAGAATAATATTTAATAATTATTTAAAAAATATTATAATTACTTATCAGGGTTTATCTATACCAATAATTACCATTTTGAAAATTTTATCTCGTCTAACCGTTTCACACATATTCTAAAAACTCTAATATCTATTAAATAAATTATACATCTCTTATACTATTTTTACGGGATATAACTGTTATTTAAAAAGTCATAAACTCTTATTCACTATTTATCAATCACTTATTATTATTTTATTCAAGGTAAATCAAATAACAAAAACATTATTTTTACATTTTTTCATAAAAAAAAAAAAAACCAACTAAACAAAAAAAAAAATCTCCCCCCCCCCCCCCCGCGAGAAGTGTGGGTAGTCATTTTGATAAAAAGAAAAATTGGGATTTATTGAACTGTACGTCTCTACAGCTTCATGTGTACCGCATGATATTGAATGTAGACCTGTAATAAAAACCTCCTGCACCCAATTATATCACTCAACACCTAATAATAATAATTATCATTACAATAAATATTAATTTAAATGTATTTATCAAAAACCAATATATTTTTTTATTTAAATGTGTCAACGTCATTGCATATCCAATGATTTTATCGTTTTTTGTGCACAACACTCCACATTGCTTACACGGATCATTTTTTCTCGCATTTGAGAAACCTAGAAATCAACGAATATCTAACAACAAGAGATATTAACCTTTGATTTTGGAAATTAAATACTAGTAACTCCTAAGAGTGAATAATTTTAATCAATTATCAACAAATAAAGTTATGTATGAACTCAAAAAACACTTCAATCTTTAATAAAACTAAATGATTAAATATTTTCAAACATAAATTTTTTTTTTTTTAAAGACTGTCATATCTCAACTCCATAAATGAAAAACCAAACAGCATAAATAAAACCTGAATTTTTTTAAAATTTTCATAAGTTATATATATAAACTTAGATACAAACATATTCCGTGTAAATATTTATAATTCGTTCATGTATTGCTCTTTTGAAAATAATTTTTATTTCATTGCGTAGATGAATTTTTTTTTTTTTTTTTTGGTGTAATCTATATGAATTTATTATATATATACTATAAATATATATATACTATAGAAACCAAAAACGTCCAAATTTTAAGGGTGCCTTCGTAATTTTGATCTCATACCGTTACGTTGTCCAAATTTTTAAAAAGTCCGATGACGCCGAACCACCTCGATATAAAACTTCAGGTGGACCCCACCTACAATAAAAAAAAAAAATGCTTCCACCTCGTTTGATCCGCCAAAAATCCCACCCATCCAACGGCCACAAATCCTCCCTCTCCAGCCCAATAAAAAATCCCAACCGTCCAACACGTCCGTACATCGAACCATCCTTTCCAGCAGCGCTTCCTATAAAATCCCACGCCGACCTGACAACCTCTCTCTTTTTCTCCTCCTCTCACTCTCACAGTCTCACTTTCAGAGAGAGACAGAGAGAGAGAGAGAGAGAGACTCGCAAACGTCCGACGCCGACGCCATGATGATCTCGCTCTGCAGGGGCCACCATCACTTCCCGGTAACAATCGCTTCTCGAAATCATTTTTTTTATATTCCGGTCCCCCCTTGAAATTCGATCTCAAAAGACGTCCAAATCGGATCTCTCTCGCATTTCACTGAAATTTTTGCCTTGCTGTATAAAAACCGGACTCGGTTGATCGAGTCAGAACGGGAAGGGGAGGGACGGGTACACGCGATCCTCTATTTCTTCTTATTGTTCGCAGAGGAGGCTCGTTGCATTCGGAGGCGAAGCGCGTCGGAGGGGCTTGAGGAGTGGAGTGATGATGGAGAGCGCGCTGAGGGAGATGAGCATCAGCGACGGTGAGTCCGGCTTCGACGCTTCACGGAGGCCCAACGACGGCGGCGGCGTCGAGGACGCCTACGGCGAGGACCGTGCGACGGAGGACCAGATCGTCACGCCGTGGACCGTCACTGTCGCCAGGTCTGTCGATGTGCGCACGTGATTTGATCGCTCGATCTGAGCCGACATTTTTTTATTCTTTTGTGATTGTTTATGATTTCAATGTCGATCCGTTAATTTGTCTTCATCTCTTGAACTTGTCTGATTTTTTAAGGTTTTTTTTTTTTTTTAAAAAAAAGAGGGAATAAATTAGAGTTTATTTTATAATTTTTAGGAACCTTTTTTTATATATAAATATTTCTTTATTCTGATATTGATGCGTGAGGGATCTCGGCCGTCGATATTTTCGATCAGATTTTGTTTAATATGTTTATGCATTTGTTCTGATTTCGTGTTTGGTCGATGTGTATGGATGTCTGTGGATCTTACACTGAAACGAATGTTCGCGACTGGTTTATGATCCCTCGTTATTTAAAGAGGGGGAATAAATTAGAGTTTATTTAATGATTACTATGATCCTTATTATTATATAAATATTTCTTTATTCTGACGTTGTTCATGCGTGAGGGATCTCGGCCATCGGTTTAGTGTGGTTTAATTTCTTCGATCAGATTTTGTTTATATACTTATTTATCTATTCATTCATTTGTGCTGATCTCGTTTTGGATTTGTATGGATGCCTCATGTCTGTGGATCTTACACTGAAACGAATGTTCGCAACTGGTTTATAATCCCGGTTTATAATCCCTTGTAATTTTTTATACTGTGATTTTGAGTTTTTTTTGTAGCTTAGTTTGATTTATCATGACTCGTGACGGATCTTGGCCGTCAGTCTCACGTTCTTTAATTTTCTCCATCAGATTTTGTTTTTTTGCCGGTTTATTTGTATATTGATAGTTCTTACTCTGCTTTCGAGAGAGAGAGAGACCTTAAAATGAAATGAATATTTTCAATGAATTCTTTATTTATTTTGCAATGTAATATGAATTTTGTGTTGATGGAGTGTCAGGTTCTCGCTCATTTTGTTTGATTTTTTATATGAAATTATCTAGTAAAGATATTTTTTTGTCTGCAACGTAATTTGTATTTCATGACATTGTGCGTTGGTTTCACTTAATTTTGTCGGGATATTTTAGTCACTTGAAAGTTGTGTACTGCAACCCTTTTTTTTACTTCGCTCCTTAGCTTAGTTTGATTGATTCATATTCTGTAAATTTGTGAATCAGATTTTGTTCATCTGTTTTTTAATTTTTATGACTTTTTTTCCATCATAAAAAATATTGTAGGACTATTTTATGTATATTTATAGATCTTGCACTGAAATAATGGTCTGCAAATTATTTATGATTTTTTGTAATTTATGCTGTGATTTACAATGTATCCTGGCTCCCCTGATTGGGAGGGATCTCACCATATCTGCCATTGGTTTCTTAATTTTTATTATTCAGATTTTTCTTGTGCTTTTTTTTGGTGAATTTATGTGGACATTTTAGAGATTGTAAATGTAAATTTACTATACATTTATAGATCTTACACCGAAATGCAGGTTTGCTACTGATTTTAAGTATATTCTTTTCAATGTAATTTGAATTTCATGTTATTGTGTGTGAGAATCTGAATTGTGCCAGAATATTGTATATGACCAGTTGAAATGTTATGCACTGTAATTTTTTTTTACTTTGTAGCTTTGTTCAATTGATTGTGAGCAATTTCGGCTGTCCATTTCATGTTGTTCAATTTTATCAATCGCACTTTTTTCCCCTAATGATATTGTTTTTGGTCAGTTGTATATACATTCATAAATCATACACTGAAATGAAGGTTTGCAACTGATCTTGGAAGTTAATTGTTGTAATGCAATTTGGATTTTGGATTTTCTTAGTTGTTCGACTTTTTTAATTGCAAAATCATCTGATTTGTTAGTAATTTGTCAATCACATTTTCTTTTTCTGCTCTTAGACCAATTTAAATATATCTATAGATATTACACTGAAATGAAGGTTTGCAACTTGTCTGGCAAATAGACTTTTCTGCACTGCAATTTGGATACCATCTGCTTGCTTAATTGTTTTGACTTTTTGGGTTGCAGAATTGTCAGATTTGTTAGATTAATTTTGTGAATCTATTTTTTGTATTTTGGGACGTCAATTTTGGTGTATATTTGTAGATCTTACCCAGAAATGAAAGTTTGCAACTGATTTTTTATGTTATTTTTCTTTGCCATGCAATTAGATTTTATGTTGATGCATCAATTGTTCTTTTCTTTTCTTTTTTGTTGGATGGGGGGGGGGGGGTGTTCCGGTGTTGTAGCTTGTCAGATTTGCTTAGTTATCCGATTTTTTTTCTTTCAAAAGTGTAATTGTCTGATTTGTTAGCTTAAAATTTAATTTTCATATTAACACCTATCGGTTCGCTTAGTATTTTTTCTTTCTTCTTTGTAGTGGCTATTCACTGTTGAGGGATCCCCACCACAACAAAGGACTCGCCTTCACGGAGAAAGAGAGGGATGCCCACTACCTTCGAGGACTCTTGCCACCTGTCTGCATCAGTCAAGAGCTTCAGGTGTGTGCCCCATTAATCCTTTTGCTTATGAACCCTTTTTTGGATTTCACTAACTTTTGGGTGGATCTCTGTTTATCAGGAGAAGAAGCTCATGCAGAATCTGCGGCAATATCAGTTCCCACTACAGAGGTACATGGCGATGATGGATTTACAGGTATATTTGTTTTTTTTTTTTTTTTTGCCCTTAAGACCTGTTGGTTTATTGGTTCTTTGATTTATAATGGGATTTCGGTGTTTGATGTAAACAGGAGAGGAATGAGAGGCTTTTCTACAAGGTTCTTGTAGATAATGTTGAGGAACTTCTTCCGATTGTGTACACGCCGACTGTCGGTGAGGCTTGCCAGAAGTATGGGGGTATTTTCAGGCGCCCCCAGGGACTCTACATCAGCTTGAAGGAGAAGTAAATCCATGTTGGACTTATTTTTTGAAGTTCATCATTAATCTTAAAGGAAACTTGTAGGGTATATGTTATATACCAAGCTTGTTAAGTTGTATCACTTGTATGGATACGCTTACTAGCTTTAAAATGACCAGGATTCATGGATCAGTTAAATCACTTATGTTGCAGTGAATTAGCTTTTATTTTATTTGAGTTGTAGATTTTTTTTTTAACTATGTATATATATATATATATATATATTAACAATACATTTGTACTACAAAATGTTGATGGTTTTGCAGGGGGAAGATTCTTGAAGTTTTGAAGAATTGGCCTGAAAAAAGCATCCAGGTTATTGTTGTCACTGACGGAGAGCGTATCTTGGGGCTAGGAGATCTCGGGTGCCAGGTAAAATAAATGAATATTTACAGTGAGCACATATGCATAAGTAAATATATATATAACTTATTTGTTGTGTATTTTTTTATTAAATATATGTAGGGAATGGGAATACCTGTTGGTAAACTTTCTCTTTACACCGCACTTGGGGGAGTGCGTCCATCAGCGGTGAGCATTTGCTTCCTAGATTCCTTTTTGGCAGTTCATTTACAAACAAGATGTGATTTGTTTTATTTTTCCTTTTTTTTTTTCTGAAAAAAGGAGATGTAAATTACATGTATCCTATTATTCTCTATTCTTTATTGTAAAATTTGGATTTTTTAAAAACCTTTGA
This sequence comes from Acorus gramineus, assembly GCA_030737835.1. Lineage (NCBI taxonomy): Eukaryota > Viridiplantae > Streptophyta > Magnoliopsida > Acorales > Acoraceae > Acorus > Acorus gramineus. Next base: position 166,591 of record JAUJYN010000079.1, on the reverse strand, counting down.
CAGGGCTTGCCCATAACAATCGATGTGGGTACAAACAACGAACAATTGTTGAAGGATGAGTTCTACATAGGGCTCAAGCAAAAGCGTGCGACTGGCAAGGTAACACTGATGACTGATCATACTTGTGATCATGATGACGACTGATGGAGCTTGTAAACGATCACTATCTTTCATGATATATTTATTGTAAAAAATATTGATAGCATTGAGGGTTGGATTTCTCCATTCAAATATAGGAATACAATGATTTCATGGATGAATTTATGTGTGCTGATATAGGAATACAATGATTTCATGGATGAATTTATGTGTGCTGTTAAGCAGAACTATGGGGAGAAAGTCCTTGTACAGGTATTTTTTTTCTGAGCATTTGGGTTTTCTTGACACATTCCTGTAATGTTAAGTGTGTGTTTGCTGGCATCCTGATTTGTTTGCATTTTGCAGTTTGAGGATTTTGCGAACCACAATGCTTTTGAACTGTTAGCAAGATACAACACAACTCATCTTGTGTTTAATGATGATATTCAGGTAAACTGACTGATGCTGCCAATGATACCTTTTAAATATAAGACTTCAAGGGCTCATGGTTTTCAAATGAAATCAAATCTGAGAGTGATTATTGCATATTGCAGGGAACTGCTTCAGTGGTCCTTGCAGGGTTAGTTGCAGCATTGAAGATAGTTGGTGGAAACCTGGCTGATCACACTTTCTTGTTCCTTGGTGCTGGGGAGGTCAACATCTTGTTAACTTAATTGATTTTCCTTGAGGCATTGCTATATTTCATTATATGTTACTTGTATTGGGGTTTCATGTTTGAGCCGAATTTAATACATAGGCTAAGTTTTTTATTTTAATAAAAGCTACTATCGCTTTCAAAAAAAAAAAAAAAACATAAGGTAAATACTAGTCTGTGCTGTCGGTGTTGTAAGTTCAAGTTATTGAAAGTGTTGCACATGCATCAATATGTCCATCATTTTATCTGAGATGTCATTGAGTTTGGTCTTTGCAGGCTGGTACCGGGATAGCGGAACTAATTGCCATGGAAGTGTCAAAACAGGTATGAACCAAATTGTTAGAGCTATGATAAGGTGTGACCACTATTTTGATTCCTTTTTTCAATTGCACCTCAGAGGATATGGTATTTGGGCTCCAATAACTTTTGAAATTGAAATATCTTATTTGACCATTGTTGCAGACAAAGCTTCCCATAAAAGAGGCTCGCAAGAAAGTTTGGCTCGTGGATTCTAAGGTAGTATTATTCAAGCACTATAACTCATTTGCGCCCACCATTTTGTCAATCTTAATCCTTTTTTTTTTTTCCTATTCCAATGTGCCTGAGAATTGAATTTTTCAGGGACTGGTTGTTAGCTCACGTTTGCAGACACTCCAAAGCTTCAAGAAGCCTTGGGCTCATGACCATGAACCACTTACAACTCTATTGGATGCTGTCCAGGTGCTTTTCTTCTCTTGAACAAGTATTCTATTCTCATATACATGGACGCAAGTGCTAGTCTTTTTTTTAATGCATCTAGATCGAGACTAATACGTCCTATGTTCTATGACTGAGAAAGCTCAGATCCATGTTTCACATATTTAGAGACCTGGTGCTTTGCATGATATATATTGAAGATGCAAAAAGTGGTGTCTGTTCAATCATTTTCTTACTCGCATGTGCACTTTCTTGTGATCTTTAAACGCACTATATACCATGTCATATTTATCAGTTCAAAACTTTGTTTTACTAACATGCCATTGCATTAGGCAATCAAACCAACTGTATTGATTGGAACTTCTGGCGTTGGGAAGACATTCACAAAGGAGGTTATTGAGGCCATGTCCTCCTTTAATGAGGTATCTGAGCAACTTTTCTCTCTCTCCCCTCATCTCCTTTATTTTCCTAGGCCAGATGTTATGGATTATGGTACATGAGAAAATGCATTCTTGATAATTGTTTCAAATCAAATACAGAAACCTTTTATTCTTGCGCTATCAAACCCAACTACACAGTCGGAATGTACAGCTGAAGAAGCATACAAATGGAGTAACGTTAGTATTCACATGATTTCTCTCCCTCTCCTTTGCAGTTTCACTTTAAACTGTAATGAAGCAAGCGATTTGTTTTCTGATCTGTTTGCAGGGTCGAGCTATTTTTGCTAGTGGAAGCCCTTTCGACCCTGTTGAGCATAACGGAAAGACTTTCACTCCTGGCCAGGTCTGATTCGCTTTTTTTTGTTCATCCTTTCACAGTTTAAACGCTTTGTTTCCACACAATTGATTTTTGATACACATCTTTATTATTTTTTAATATTATTTCCAGGCTAACAATGCTTACATATTCCCGGGACTTGGTCTGGGGCTTGTGATTTCTGGAACCATCAGAGTCCATGATGACATGCTTCTCGCAGCATGTGAGTTACTCTTCTGCATAAATTAATTCAGCCCTGATTTTTTTTTGTTAATATTCATAGAAACACCCAACATCAAATCGATGATGGTTAATTAATCATTAAATTTAGACACATCAATATTTCTTTTTTGTTGCCAATCCTGCCTCAAATGCCACATCTCCTGACTTGTATACTAAAGTTTTGTTCCCACAGAATATACAATCCACCAACTCATTTACCAAATATCCAGCAGTCATTATGAACATGAACTGAAGCATATAACTCTTTAACATAACACTTAATCATCACATGCATTAATTACTAGTATTTCTTTTTTACTGAAACAGCGGAAGCATTAGCTCAGCAAGTAACAGAAGAGAACCTTGAGAATGGACTGATCTATCCACCATTCAAGATCATCAGGAAGATATCGGCGCACATTGCTGCGAGTGTAGCGGCCAAAGCTTATGATCTCGGTAAGAAAAGAAAACAACGTTTATTCTTAAATGGCAATACATCGCCTCAGTTCCTTATATACACGCACACACACACCCCTATCTGTGATTGGCAGGTTTGGCTACCCGCCTCCCTCGCCCCGTGGATCTGGTGAAGTATGCAGAGAGTTGCATGTACACACCGAATTACCGAAGCTACCGATAAGTCTATACTTAACTCTGACTGCCCTATTGTTTTTTCTGCTGATGCTGTTTTCAATGGGGTTATGGAATGGAACATGCTAATAAATGTGGGGTTTAGATCTCTATCCGATATATCACTTTACGGTTGATGAACACATGCCTTTATCATTACATTTGTCTGCAATTTTTTGATTAAAGTGAAAAGAAAAGAAAATACATATTGATTCATGAGAAAATCTTGTTGTTTTTGTTATCTATCGATCTGACTCTTCATTTGAAGGAAATGTTACTGAATTTTATATTATTAGTTCTTTTTTTACCGATTGGTTAATGATACAATATTGATTCTCCTCCAGTGATACACCTTTAGTTAAACCCAATAAAGTATACAAAAAATTAAAATAAAAAAGAGATCTATATTAATGAAGGATGTGTCTAATTTCTAAAAATATGGATACCCTCTTTTATTTGTTAATTTGGAAATCAATTTTCATTGAGGGGTCAATCAAACATTAATTCTTTTATCTGAGTTTTAGATATTATTACCTCAAACATAATTGTTTTTTTTTAATAAACATAGAATTTCATCTAATGTATTACATTCAAACTTTCAAACCCTACATGCTCTTATTTGTTGAAGAAGGGTACCTCAAAAATCATTTGTACCATTCACATCCAAAATTTAAATTCATTTTAATATTTCAATTACAAAGTTTAAGATATGGAAGTGCGCTCATGTGTGTACATACATATGTATATACATACACACAAGTAGATATATAAATGTGTGTAAATATGCATACACACACAACCACACACAATACATACAAGCACAAATAGTAGAATATCGTTAAGATGTTAGAGAGTTCAACACAAACAATGTGATGTCATTAATATGTTAAATTTTGCCTTGTGAAATTAATGTGAAATAAACCATGAAATCCATGCTGAACGAAGCACATCATAGAATACATAATAAATATATTTCACGGACATACAACATATCAATCTTCACATGATCTATGCCTTACCCAAAACCACAGTCATATAGAAACCTCAAGAGGAAGACCTGAGCAAGTACTCTGACTCCCCATGCAAGTGTTGCTTCCCCGAATCCCGATTCATCGCCTTGTGAAACCAATCCGCGGATGCTTTCGGGATTCGTTGCAAGTTTTTATCAGTATAGTCAACATAGTAGAGTCCCAACCTGAACGGGTACCCGTTATCCCACTCGAAATTATCAATGTAGGACCACATCAAGAATCCCCGGACATTGGTTCCAGACCTGAAATGATTCAGTGACAATTAGAGGTAGGTAGTTTCAGTTAAAGCTTCTTGCAAATGCAATGTGGTCATAATTTGATGTACCGCATCGCTTGGAGCGTATAATTTAACGTATCCTCGATGTATCGGATCCTGTCGTAGTCCTGAAGAATGTTGATGAGAGGCTGGCCTTCGTCGAGTGTTACATAGCCTGAGAATACAATTCATAGGTTATGGGAATCCTTGAAACAGGTATCAGATGTATAAACAACATTATCATAGAGATTACCTATCTCTGTGATGTACATGGGAGGATTGTAGTAGTTTTTCCTGATGTAGTCCAGGAGTAGCTTAATCCCTTGTGGGTAAGATCTCCAGTAATCCACTCCTCCTTCCTGGGTAATTTTTTTTTTTTTACCAGTTAGTACTAACCCATGTCACTAGTTCATAATCTGGGGACAATTTGGCAAGGATGAAAATTCACAATTCAGTATAATCAGGTCAAGTTCAGGAAAGTTAAAAAAAAAAAAACCACTTGTGACATGCAAAATCACCTATATTAAATTAAATCTGTGATCTCTCAATGACATTATGATACGAAAAGTTTACAAAGGTTTTTGAGTTCAAATTAGTGAAATTATATTTGAATGTAGGCAGAATCTTCAAAAATTGACCTTGAAATCTAGAGAGCAAACCTAGCCAAGCATTTCTTTTCCTTTTTGGTTTTTTTTATTACTGTTGCACAATGAAAATACGTATTATGCATTTAATACATTTTTAATTCATTTACAATGTGAACAATTTAAAAAGACATGTATTGTTAATGAGACATGATTTTAAACAAGATTAAAAACTTTAAAGTTTACATTGAATACGTGAATCAATCAAGATTGATTATGACTAACAGAACAAAAAGATGTTATAACTACATAATGACACAATTGTTCCAGGTTATACTCACACTAGGTCCAATCTGAACACCATTCTTGTCACCTGCACATGAAAAACAAACACTTGTTTCAGACTTAAGAAAGCATTTGCACCACAAGTTAGGGAAGGTTTGGGCAGACAAGAAGGGTCGAGTAATTACTGGAAGTGACGGCAAATGCGTCTGGAACATCAGGACTGTCGGGTAGGACTTGATCTGGTGTGTCTGTTTTCCTGCTGTTAGCCTCTTCGGTCGCGTTGTCCATAACGTATAGAGTCACGTAATGGTTCACACCGATGAAGTCGAACGAGCCCTTGATGGCTTCAGACTCTTGTTTGGTGAACACTGGAAGCCGGTCTCCGACCAGGCGTTTCACCGATGATGGGTAGTCACCAAAGACTATCGGATCAAGATAGCTGCGTTGCATATACATATATTTAAGTGCTTTCATTGTGTAACTCTTCTCAAACAAAACATAGATGGCTATACTGGGATATTTATAACTATACAGGCTGTATAAGAAATTTTTGGTTTGGTCGTCTTTTTTTATTGTCATTGAAAAACATAAATACCATTGTTTGGTTTATCCAAGATAGATTGAATATGAGAGTTGACAAAATAGGAGCAGGGGCCATAACTTTTTAAATGTGAATTCTTCTCTTATATTTTGTTTTGATATTGAAATTATGTGTGAGAGAGGGACGTGTTTTGAAAATGTGACAAATTTGATATATTTTGAGATGTGTGTGAGAATGTTAGGTGAAATATTTCTTTTCAAATGACATAAACTGGTATAGATGAGGGTAAATACGCAATTCTAGTATATGGTGTATAGCTATTGGATTTTATACTGAAAAAACAAATGGCTAATGTTTTCTTTCAATGAAACCAGATATTCAAAAGCATGAGTTAGATACCCTTCTTTAGGTCTAGAATAACAAAGTATGAATGGTATTGGAGATGGTGGTAGGAAGATGTAGTACATACAGGCCCAGTGTGTTGTCAATGACTCTCTGAGTGGCATCCTCATCTTGTTTTGAGGATGAATAGGGTATGTACCAGTCTGAATGCAAAGATATCCCAATTGTCCCCTTCTGCCTTTCCTGCATTATATTAATCATACATACAAACTCTCATTCAAACATGAATGTGTACATTAACTTGGATTCATGTAACAATTAAGAATAAGTGGTGAATACAACATTTTTGTTTTAAATACAATGAAGCATGGAAAAGTAAGAAAGTTAAATTGACAAAGAGTGTTCACTAGTTGTAACAAGGTCTACTCCAGTATCACCACACGACTTTAATTAGCATAACTTTCAATTGATTAAACATAATTCTATCTAAAACGAACTAGATATTCTCAAATTCTATTCTAAGCCTATCAATTGTTTGAAAAATATCCTTCTCAATTCAGAAATTGTGTTTTTTTTTTTTTTTTTTTTGTATTCTCTTCCAACTATATCTAAAAGAAGAGAGACCTTGAAATCCCGTTTCCAACCCTCAAGTTCTTTTACCTGATCATCTCAACTAATGTTTAAACATAAATATAAAACAATTATCTAAAAAATAGTTATGTTCACTCTGAAACAAATACGGATATTAAGGTATCTATTTAGTGCCTATGAGATCTCACCAAATATTTGGATTTGTAAATCTGGACCGCTCGAGAGTGCGCGAGGAGGAGATTGTGAGCCACTACATAAGGCTCCCTTGACGAGTCTCCTCCAGTGCAATTTCCGTACCGGGGAGAACACCTTCCCGGCGCATTGATCCCATTCTGGTAGCCATGGGTAGCAAAAATGGAGGGCTCGTTGATGGTCACCCATTTCTTCACTCGATCTCCATATCGTCGAAAGCAGAACTCTGCGAATTCACTATAGTCATTCCTGAAAAATACAGTGCTTGTTTTAAGGTTAGCGTTTGAAATGAATTTGAGAAATAATGTTTCCAATGAAAACTTGAAAAAGAGGCTTTTGGAAATGGCTTTGAATTGAGTATAATTCTGCAGAAACAAAATCAGTTGTCCAGATCTGTTTCCAAAAAGAAAATTATGACACCAAATATGTTGAATGAAGAGACATCAACATTGTGTAAGCAAACGAGAGTGCGCCATTTAGTTAGCACCATATAGTAGGATGTTTATACACCTTGTCTAGTTTGTTTTGTCAGTAGTAGTATGCAGACGGCCCGAGTCGACTCTACATTCCACTAGTGAAGTGCATATTGTCTTAGTATAGTATATATACTAAGATTTTTATTTTATTTTTCAGAAAAATAAATATATATATTTCACTTTTCTATAATTTATAAACTTCATTAGTTGGGTATATATTAACAAAAAAATCAAATCGGTTGGAGACTAAAAACAGGAGTGGATATATCATTTTCCATATATTTAAGATGATCATGTGTAAATTTCAATTAAGGTGGAATAATCTCCATTAAAAACAGTTTTCATATTCTCTATATGACATTTTTATATAGATTCATACAAGAATTTGTGTGTCTGTGACACACTCAGTGGAATGAGATGAACTTACAGGATTCTCTTGCTTCTGAATCCTCCATATTCATCTTCAAGGACTTGTGGGACATCCCAATGGAATATAGTTACCATAGGCTCAATACCTGAAATAATTCGGATGTAAAAATAAGATGAAACATTTATGTGTGAATTTTTTTCAAAATCAGATTTTGTATGGTATGGTACCATTTTGTATGAGCTCATCTATGAGGCTGTTGTAGTATTGCACTCCCTTTTCATTGATTTTTGAATGCCTAGTTGATCCTCCTATGAGAGAGAGCAAAATGGGGAGTAAAAAATGAATAATTATTATTATAGAATTTTTATTATGAACATAGGAAATATTGAATTATATAATACCTGGAAAGATCCTTGGCCAGGATATTGAAAACCTATAGACATCTGTTCCTAGGCTCTTGAGGATCTGTACATCTTCCTGAAAAGATTCAAAATTTCCACCAATAAAGATCACTCAAAGATATAGATATAAAATTTAAATTAAATAAGCCTCCTTATAAAAATAAATTATTTATCTAAATTTCCTTATGTATGATTTGGTATGCGAGATGGTCAGAAAACCATTCTGATTAATACCTCTTCATAAGATAGCTTATTTAATAGTTTATATATATTTTTAAAATCCCTATTTACATTACTTTTGATGGTTCAAAGTGAATAAAAATGAATTCACAAGAGTTACCTTGTAAAGGTGATATACATCAGCTGCCACATCTCCATCTCCCCCACCCAATATCTTCCCTAAAATCAAACATGCCTCATTTGAAAAATCAACACCTCAAATAAACAAATGACAAATAAATAAATCAGAGACATTTAAATGGGTTTTATTTTTTGTTTATTTTCATTGTTACCAGGAACAGATGAGAAAGTATCCCATATGCTTCGTCCCCTCCCATCCTCATGAGCTGCTCCTTCCACCTATATATTATTCCAATATATTAAATAAAATAAAATAAAAAAAACAATGTTTCCCATTATCTCATATTCTCTAATGTCATCTAACACAGTATATACTTGATATACTTTCATTCAATAAGCGTAATACTTTAGAAAATTCAATTTGCTTTTTTGTACAAATGACTTTTTGTGTAATATTTTTCTAGTATGTTCCTCTATTTTTGAGAGAGTAAGAGAGAGAGAATAGAACAGAAACTAACTAAAATCAAAACATGTACAACATCATAATGTAATCTGCATCACCTGATAAGCAGAGGTGCTGAAACCAAACTGAAAATCATCAGGGAAAGACTCTCTATTGATAGCATTGCAGAGTGTCTCTTTGGGTCTTGATAACAAAACACATAACATGAGAATCACCAAAGTTTGTAATTCCATTTTTAGCTCTTGTTGCATTGATATGTTTGGTTTTCAAATGTGTTTATAGAACACAAGAGCTAAAGCTACTGCTTCGGTTTATATTCGAATTTCCATTACTACCCCCACAAAACTGAATTCTGCCACTGGACTTCTTCAGTCATTGAGGGGTGTTTTTGTCATTATGTGAAACCTGGCGTGGGAAGAGAAACACCCACCGAGCGTGTCGTGAAACACGTGGGATTTTTGGGTTGACATTTGTTTCCCAAAATACCCCTGTACGTTGAATCGGATCTGATGAGTCAATCCGTTCATCCGGACCGTTCGATGAGTGTGCCCGTCTCCAAAGCCAATCAGACGGTTCAAAATTCATCAAATATTATGATCCGGATCCGATGAGGATCGCATGCTGAAGGATTATCAAGTTAGCAAATAGAGGCTGTTCAAAGCCACCCATCGTACAAAAGTAAAAATTATGTTAAAACAATCTATGTCCATTACTCAAACCTTAGCCAAATTTTATTAAAAATTTGAATAAAAATTTCATTAACCATCATTTTATGTTTTATTTAAATCTTTTAAAAAATATAGAGTTGAATAAATAAATAATGATTAAAAATTTAAATAAATATTTGAGTTTGTAATAAAAATTCGAATAAAACCTTGATTTAATTGGAGAGGTCCTTGAATGACTTTTAATCAAGGGAAAAATCCAAACAACCCCTTGTAAATTGTTTGAAATCCATAAAACCCCTTCACTTTTTCCAAAGTCCATTTTATCCCTTGAAAATATCTATGTAAATTCAAATAGCCCCCTCAATTAAATTATTATTGACAGATTATGATTATCATGAGAATATTCTGTCTGGTTAACCTTGATTGAAAACATGGTATACCTAAAACCAGTGGCAAACCCAGGATTTTTCCTAGTGGGGGCCATCACTAATAAATGAAAATAAAAATAATATTACTTATGATCTCTTTTGCAATCCCAATTACAATATACAGGTATTTTGAATTTTTAAAATATTATACGAGGTATATGCTTTTAAAAAAATGTGAAACATTTCTAAAGAGACATATATATACCCTATTAATGTTAATATATGATGCTAACGAAGTATATGTGACTAGAATTAGAGCTGAAAAAGATAATGTGTAATAGAGTTCTAAGATTTTAATAACATGATACATTACACACATTTTTTTCAGCCCTAATCTAGTCCCATATGTGTTGATAGGAAAACATATACTCACATTAACGAGGAAAATATATCAATAATTTTTTTTTTCACATTTTCTATAAATGCATCAAAGCAATTTATTGGAACATATGCTTCATTTTTCATAAAAGTATGTATCTCATTAGATGATGTATACTATTTAAAAAAAATTCAAAACATGTGTAAATTAGAATTAGGGCTAAAAATGAGCTGTACATAATATTATCCAACACAATAAAGATACTTGATATCATATCTATCATTTTATTTTTCAGATCTTCAGCTATCTCAACTATCTAAACTATTTAAAACCCTCAACCCTTTACTAGGTACATAATTGTCCATATTCTATAATTTCCTTCTGCTATGAAAGTTACTAATTGGTTAATTGCATTGCCATTGTATTTTTTTTATTTTTATAAATCCAATGGGGGTGGTGACCCCACTGGCTCCTTTTTGAATCTATCCATGCCTAAAACTCCCTACAATGTATGAAAAATGTAAAAAAAAACATTCGTAAATGATGATTTCACCTCATGATAGAGTTTTATAATCTATCCAGAAGAGTAAAATCGTCATGTATATAATTTTTTCTGCATTTATAACAAGTTGAAGGAGGATTTTGTATACTGTGTTTTAATCAGGGTTAATAAAATGGAATATTCGTAAAATATTCCTCATCAATCAACAGAAATTTAACTCAGAAGGTTATTTGAATTGGGCACGTCTATCCCCACCCATCGTTTTTCTTACCCCACCAATCAAAAAAAAAAAAAAAAAAAAAACGGTGTTTGGCTGTTCCCACCAATCCAGACCGAAATTGGTCGTCATTTCAGATTTTGGACGACCGGACTTAGTCGCCATTTCAGGTTTTGGGCGACAGTAATTGGTCGCAATTTCAGGCTTTGGGCGACTGTAATTGGTCGAACATAATTCAAAACTATATCTACCTATTTTTTGTAAACAAACAAATTTTTGGGTTTATCCATTATATTCTACATTTATTCTTTGATCCAAACAACAGCTAAGGGGCCGAAAAAAATGTAAGTAGGTATACTTTCAATTAATTCAAATTTTTATAGAAAAATATCTTATTAGACAAATATATATCATTTTTAAGCTTCGTGTGAATTCGTAGTTAAGAGGATTCTTGGTTTGAAAACAAAAAAAACCTATCAGTTGATCCAAACACATTATATATTTGGCTTTTGAAAATTAGTCCGTCACTTATGTAAAAAAAAATTTTCTTATATTCTATATTTAAGAATAATAATTGATTCTCCTTACATTATAACTCAGACTTGGAGTGGTATGAAGGATTCAAGGAAGATATACGTCATGGGATTATGTTTCCAAGAAAAAAATTATAAACTTTATTACAAATCCTGTTCGACCAAGTTCGGTCGTCCGAAACCTGAAATGACGACCAAGTCCGGTCGCCCAAAATCTGAAATGGCGACCAAGTCCGGTCGTCCAAAACCTGAAGTGGCGACCAAATCTGGTCGACCTGGCCGGATCGGTGGGAAAAGATAAAACACCGATTTTTTTTTTTCGATTGGTGGGGTAAGAAAAACCCTCGGTGGGGATAGCCGTGCCCATTTGAATTTACATAGGTGTTTTTAGGAGGTTATATGGACTTTAGGAAAATTCATAGGGTTTTATGGATTTTGGATAGTTTATAGGGGGTTATTTGGATTTTTTCCTTTAATCAAATTTAAAATGATTTTTTGCATATATACCCCTCTTAAATTCCGTTATTACAGAAATACCCCTCTTATATTATCGATTGCAAAAATACCCCTCTTATATTTGAAAGTTGTGCAACTATACCCTTTCATTAATCACCGTTCAGAACCTTGATTGAACTATGATTAGTTTCCTAACTTACCCTGGCAAAAACACTAGATTACCCCCACTTAAACCTCAGTCCTTAAAACATTAAAAAATGTCACGTTTTTCAAACATCTAAGATTCAAATTTGGGAAAGATGAAGAAAAACTTTTCCCCCATTGTTGACATTTATAGAATTTCTGTCGTTTGTTTTTTTCTTTGATTGATGTTTACATTCTACAATGAAACCCAAAATAGCACTTGGGATGTGCGTTAGGATATATGATTGCTCATGGAATTACTCATTTTCATGAGAATTGAGGGAGAATAAACAAATTAGGGTATGGGTTCACCAATCAATGAAAAAGGAAACAAGAAATTAAGAATATGTGATTTGAGGAAGAAAGAGAGAGGATTTGGATAAAGAAGAAAATGAGAAGAGGGCATGGGAAGGAGATGGAGGTTGGGTGTTTTTTTGACCCTTGGGAGGGCATTTTAGACAATTTACGGGAACTAATGGAGCTCTCCTAACCATACCATACGGCATCTAACTACATGGGCATTGTTGCACAACTTCCAAATGTAAGAGAAGTATTTTTTGCAATCGATGATAAAAAAAAGTGGTATTTCTACAATAATAAAATTTAAGAGGGGTATATATGCAAAAAAACCTAATTTAAAAAATTAGATGCACATTCGCTTACCCCCCCGTATGGGGTGTGACATTGGGTTATTCGCTCCTGATAGCTATACTAGGATAGATAACAATTCAGACTGAATAAGCAATTTTTTGTTTGGTTGTATTTTCTGTTATTCTCATTGGAAAACGTAAAAATGATTTTTTTGTTTGGTTTATCTTTGATAAAGTAATGATAAATAGTTGATAAGGGATGAATAAGAGTTTATGACTTTTTAAATGACAACTATACCCCTGGGAATAGTGTGAGAAATGTATGATTGATGTGATAGATGTGACAATTTTTGAAATCTGTGTGAGACTGTTAGGTGAGACAAATTTTTTAAAATGACATAGAAGGGTATTTTTATCCATTGGCATAGATAAGTCCTGATAAGGAATTCCAACATTTCCTTAGAATAGTTATCAGGCCTTATCCTAGCTTATCCACATATAATTATCGGGGTTTATTCTGTCAAAACAAATAACTTTTTTTTTACTATTCTCCTATATTCTTCCTTATTATGAGCTTATTTCTCACGCCATACAGGGGGTTATAGAATTGGCGATGCTTTGTACGTAGGGTGTGGTTATTCCCATCACCCTGATTGTCAATTCCACCGTGTAATATTACGAAAAAAACATGGTTTTCATTTTCATAAAACATCATTAATCCCACCACCTATACATGGTTATTGGACAGGGTGTTGTTGAGCTAAGTTCATTAGGTTGATAAAGGGCCGTCGAGAATATGTCATCGGGTTGACAGAGGTGCCCTTGAGAAAACCTATGAAGTTGACTGTGGACCGTTGAGAAAACGCTATCAGGTTAACACACCTATGTCAAACTAGATTCAAAGATATTATGAAGAAACAATTCGACTAGTTCCTGTCAAACTTCGGACTAGTTTTGACACTGAATATGTTAAAAAGAATTTTTCTTATTTTTTTTTCTTACCAAACACGACATTGGAACACAATGTCACCTAAGCATTCATAAAAAAAAAAAAGATAAAAAAAACATGGCATAAGTTTCACAATAAGTTTATCAGATATTCAGATTATTCCACCTAAGATCATATTTTTGACTTTTATTCTATTGGTAATCAAAATGTGAATAAACTTCGTTGATTGATTGAAAAATCTCTGTTAGGTGTCACATGGGAATGAATGAAATGATATTATTTAATTGGTTGAAGAGGTACTAGTTTTTGTGTAAACAAACAAACAAACAAACAAAGATAAAAAAGATGGCATCGACACATAGATATCCACGCAGGTTTGATGAACATCTGTCTACATGTTTAAGCTACATTCGACGAAGGGTGGTCGTCTAAAGCCCATCGGCTTGACACACCTATATCGAACTGGGAGTCTACAAATAAACATACTCAAATTGACATACTTCCATCGATAAATATAGTGGAGATTCGATCGATATTTGTTGTCTGAAGCCCATAAGGTTGACACACCTCTATTGAACTGGGAGTCTACAAACAAACATATTCAAATCATACATTACTCTAACAATACTCTATCTTCCTGTCAAAACTCTAACTTTGAATAAAAAGAACTTTAATAGTTGTGATGTAAGGGTTTTAAACCAAATAAATGCAATCACAATCATAACTTGTAATAAAAAATAAATCCCGAACCAAATATTTCTCTAAAAATGCTTTAAATTCCTATCAAAATCATAATTTACAATAAAAAAGACCTTCAATACTTGTAATTTAAGGGTTTAAATCAAACAAATGCAATCACAATCCTAGTTTTCAATCCAAAAAAGTTAAAAAAATAGAACCCAAACCATACATTCTCTAAAATTACTCTAACTTCTTATCAAAATCCTAATTTACAATAAAAAAAAAACTTCAATACTTGTAATTTAAGGGTTTAAATCAAACGAATGCAATCACAATCCTAGTTTTCAATCCAAAAAAGTTAAAAAAATAGAACCCAAACCATACATTCTCTAAAATTACTCTAACTTCTTATCAAAATCCTAATTTACAATAAAAAAAAAACTTCAATACTTGTAATTTAAGGGTTTAAATCAAACAAATGCAATCACAATCCTAGTTTTCAATCCAAAAAAGTTAAAAAAATAGAACCCAAACCATACATTCTCTAAAATTACTCTAACTTCTTATCAAAATCCTAACTTTCAATTAAAAAAATCTTAATAATTGAAAAATAGGAAGAAATCAACTACCTCATAAATCACTAATAACAATGGATGTAAAAAAAATTTGAATAATCATTTACTCGTTTCTTTAGGTTTGGGGCGTCGTGGGAGACCAATAGAGAGGGTTGTAGACAAAGATCACTATCGCGGGAAGAGTCGATCTGAAAATGGATAGGTTGTCCTAGTAATTTTAGGTGGTGGGAGTAACCCCACCCTTGCACTTATTACTAGGGCTGGTAAATGAATCGAGCGGCTCTGGCTCGACTCGGTTGGAGCTCGTTCAATTAGACAAATGAATGAACGACCTTGAACAATTTTTAAAGCTCAGTTAGGCTCGGGACCTGGATCAAGTTTCATTTTATGTTTAAATTCAACTCGTTTGTGTTATAAAAACTTGGTTGAAGCTCAGCTCAACTCGATTCAGTAAGTTTAAACATGTCAAAGATTAGCCGGTTCAGCTCGTTTATCACTGTTCCGGTCTGGTACCCGAGACAGAATGGAGATCCCGAGCACGATTTCCGAGGCAACTCGTCCCGCCGTTCCCGCCGCCGCCTCCCTCAACGTTGTCGACCTCTCCATCTCCGACATCCAGACCTCGGTCTCAACCCTGAAACAGGTACTCCCTCCCTCCCGAAAAACCCTAAACTAGGGTTTCTTTCCGTCTCACCGAATCGCTCCCCTCCCCCCCCGGCCACCCAACCAGGCATGCCTGGACTCCGGCTTCTTCTATGTGATCAAGCACGGCATCAGCCAGGAATTCATGGACGAGGTCTTCGCACAGTCGAAGAGGCTCTTCGATCTCCGCCTCGAGGAGAAGATGAGGCTTCTCAGGAACGACAAGCACCGCGGGTACACGCCGATGTTCGACCAGACGTTGGATCCCGATAACCAATTGAATGGTCGGTCTGTTTATTCTCTCTCTTGTTGATGCGATCATGTTCGCCATACATAAATTGAGTTGCTTTTGATTTTATTTTATTTATTTATTGTGGTTTCTCTTGTTTTAGGGGACTACAAAGAGGGGTATTACATTGGTGTGGAGGTTTCCGATGATGATCCGCGGTCGCGGAAGCCGCTTTGCGGACCAAATGTTTTGCCTTCTGAAGGTGATTCTTTTCATTGAAGGGTATGTGTTCTTTTAACATGAATTATGACTAGAATGTTCATCCAACATTTTAATTAATTCTATCTTTTGTTTGGATATGCGTTTGGGTTAGCTTTTTCACCTCCTCTTGCTTTTTTCGGTCAAAAAATTCAATGATTGAAAAGTTAACAAACAACATTTTTTAAAACCTGAGTTTGAAACGTTGGATTTCAAATAGTGTCCGTGTGTATAGGAGGCCAGAGACACATGCGTTGGATAGGTAGGGCTGCGTTTTCAAAGCATTGTTTTGACCCACTGGAGAAACCAGGGAAAATACACATAAAACGTAGGGGCTACACAGCAAATGCCAAGTCTGTTTTTTCGTTTGTTTCGGCAGTTGCGTTCGATGGTGTCTGCTGCCGCAAACTCGGCTTGGATGCGAAGCTAAACAGAACCTAAGAATCCTAATGTTTCAACCGCACATCCAAACGCCTGTGCTTTCTTAAATAAAATTTTGACCTTTTCTTTCTAGGTACTATTGCATTGGATCTCATTAGAACTCCAAAGTTAAGCTTGCTAAGTAATACTAGAAGTGCTTAAAAAATATCGGTTTACCTCTGTTGGGGTTGGGTGGGATAGACTTGTGCTAATTTTTTGTTCCACTTCAATTCCCTGTGTTTCTTTTTTCTTTTTCTTTTTTAAATAAATGATGGAAGATTTATTCTTATTCCTCCTTGAATAAAAAAGCTCAGAACCAAATAAAAAGAAAGAGGTGGTTTTGAATCAGTTCAATCAACAATTCTATTACAACTGTGTTTTATTTTTGTTATGCATGTAACAGTTGGAATACTTTTTAAATTTTTTTTTTGGGTATATTGTTATTAGTTGGATTGGAAAACTGTGATGTATATGTTGATGGATTTAAAATTGATTTGTCCAACGAGCACAAAAAAGCAAGATTGGACAGGAAACTCAGTGGATTTGAGAAATATTAAGCCTTCATGTGCAATGGGCAAGTAATAGTGCTTAAGATTAAAGACGTATCGTGCTTAAAAATTCATACTTCCTCTTCCTTGTATTCCTGCTGCTCCGTTTTTCCATTCGTTATTGTTCATTTCTATGTGATCCTCATGATTTCTTGTTTTTTGGATTTATAGATATTTCCTTTGTTTTATAAATATTTAGTTATATTACCTGGGTGGAGGGAAACCATGGAGCGGTATCATCGAGAGGCACTGTAAGTTTCCTTTTTCTTTTTAGCATTCTTGGTGTGATCATATTATATAGTTTATTTATCCCCTAATGTATAATTGGAAGTCTTTAGTATTTTGTGGATGGATTATGAAGCTCACTTTGTGAGTAGTTTTTCCCCCTTGCTGTGTGAGTCATACTGTATGACTTATTTATAAAAAAAAACTTGTTTTCTTTTCTTTAGAAGCAGCCTCTGCAGTGAATGCTAATCATGACTAAATGTTGATAAATGACTGAAGAATTTGGGCATCACTATTTCATTCATTAAATGAAAGTAGATATTATGTCCTTGGGTTAAGCAACAATTGTACATTTTTATATTCTCTTTTCCTTATCAAAGACATGTCATCTTTTTTCATTGTATTAGCTTACAGGGGAGTCACTTATTGATTCAGGGATTCGGGTCAGGAGTAGTTTGGTATGGTTTGAAGGATTCTTTGGTAGAGTTCTCTTCTCCCAGAGCATCCTTTCTCTTTGTTTTGTACTCCCTAAATTTGGGCTTTTTTACCTATTTTAATAGAAGATAAAGGCCTACCCGTTTATCAAAATTTTTTTTTTTTTTTTTTTTTTTCATTTTAGGATGAAATTTAAAGTTTTTATGCGTTGTCTTTATTCTCATGCAAATTAATAATTCATTCTCATGCCTTCCTTATTGAGTGTTTCTTTAGCTGTTGGTCCCCATTTTGGTATGTTGTTATAATAAAGGGTGTAATGGTCATTTTTTGTACCTTGAAATCTATGGCAAGCTTTCAGAACAATATAAAATCACATTCATATCAAGCATGATTGGAACTTAAATCCACATGTGGGTAATGTCAAATATAGCTTATACCGATATGTTTATGGACTTGGTTTTTGTCTATTAATATTTACGGGACAGATCATGCTGATGTGGTTGACGAGGATGATAATGATATTGTAAACATAATAACACTGTATTCTTTCCACGGGGTATATTCTTAGTGTTGATTAATTATTATTGTATACTTGCCGGGCGCTTGCTCACGTGGAGTGGGCATGCTAGATATATTCATGGTAACTATATTCTTTCATCTTCAGGGGGGTTGCTAAAGAAATTATTAGGATCATTGCTCGAGCACTTGACCTGAGTGGTGATTTCTTTGAGAAGCCAGAAATGATGGGTGAACCTATGGCAATTTTAAGACTACTACATTATGAAGGTAAAAGATAAATAGCAGTCCATGCTCTTCTGTTTTATCACATGATCTCTTATTTCATGATTGAGCTTCTATTTTTGATGTGTGCTTGTCCTTGTGTACAGGTAGCATTTCGGATCCTGTAAAGGGAATCTATGGAGCTGGAGCCCATTCGGATTTTGGTTTTATTACTCTCTTAGCAATAGATGATACTGTGGGACTCCAAGTAAGACAGCATTTGGAAACAAACACTATTTCTATTTGTGGTGTTCAAGTTTGCCTCATTGCTTCCTATTGACAACCTTTTGCATACTTTTCAGATCTGCAAAAACAAGGATGCACAACCTCAGGTGTGGGAATATGTCGCACCACTGAAAGGGCGAGTTTCCACCAGCATCGTTTTCTGTAGTAAAGCAGAATTTTATTTATTTCAATTTTCAACCTAATTTTCATTTCCATATTGCATAACTTATTCTAATATCTGTGGCAAGGTGTGTCTAACGTTGTTCAAATGCTTGGAATTTATCTTCCAGAGCCTTTATTGTGAATCTTGCTGACGTACTTGAACGCTGGAGCAATCTTATTTTTAGGTATGTCTTCCAATCAATGTAGCTCTTTTGCAAGGGGTAACTAAATCCACATCATGTGTGTTAGTCTGCACTCTGCACAAAGAAAAGCATTTCCTTTTTTTGTGATATAAGATCATTTGTTTACAAAATAGTTAGACAACATTCAAAATGTTAATTTTGAATTGCGTTATTTATGATATTTTAACAACCTGTATTCTCTACAAGGAATAATATCATTTTAACTTACCCGAGTTCTTTTGCTTAGGAATGTTTATCTTTCTTCATTTGAAATTTGTGGACATGCTTGATTAATATGTTAAACACATTCCCTCAATATTCTTTGAATGATATGGAGAATCTTAATTGTTGGTAGATCAATTTTATATCGAGGGTGATTTGCAAGTAAGTAACACCGTGGTGTGCAAATCTGTCAACTCAAAACTGACCAACCTAAACCAATATTAATTGGCTTTGGGTTGATTTTTTTTTTCCTTTTCTGAAGGTCTGATAATATGAATTAATTTAGTTTGTGGGTTTGGTTGTTAACCTGGTATACCAAATTCTTGGAAGTTGCTCTTCCTCCATCCGTTATGGAGAATCTTTGGTTTGGGGTGTAACTTTTGAGGGCAATTTTGTTCGGGTTTCCTATGTCTCCCCCTTTCTTGTCTCCTCTCTTCTCTTCTTGTTATAAATTTGTAATGAGATCCCTTCTTTACCGCGGGGGGGGTGTAGCTCTTCTCTTCTTTTAAAAAAAATGGTATATCAAATTAAATCTAATCGAATTGAACTGAATTAATTAATAAAGAAACTTTTGATACAAATTGATGATCATATATTATATTTATTATATTATGGTTATATTATATGCACAATTTATATTTGTTTTTATTTTTCAGTCCTGAACTTCACACGCCTATTTCGCTTTTAGTCCCTCCATCAAACACATGTCCCCAACTTCACATGCCTATTTCATATATACGATCAATAAGAAACCTTATTCAGGATATATTGTGCAACCAAATAGAATAGAAGAGCAATTTGTTTCTATTTCTTCTCTTTTGTTAGTGAACAAAGATTGGAATTCTAAACTAAAAAAAAAAAGAAAAAAAAGATTGGAATTCCATGAGTTCTCTGGGTAAAAATGTAATGTGCATTTGCATTTAAAAGACTGAAAATTTCTTTTCATCTTCTCTTTTTTTATTTGTGCTGGGGTTGTTGGGGGTATAATATCTTGCTTATTATGTTAATTTTCCTTTTCATTTTTTTTGCAGATCCACATTGCACCGCGTTGTACTGGGAGGTCAAGATCGTTATTCTGTAAGAGCCTTCCACGGCATCACTGACTTTTGAATGCAAAATGAACTTCTGTCATAAATTTTTATAAGACTCATAAATTGTTATCGTAATAATTTTCTGCTTCCAGTTGTCATTGAACAGCACTATATCACATTTATATCTGCATCCAAACCCCCCGTTATATATAGGCAGTAAAGATTTCATCATCATCTGTGTTTCTCCTCTTGTGAATGAAAGTTTTCACATCTCTGTGCCTCATTTTATAGTGGCTCAAGCATTTGTTTACTGCAACTTTATTCATTTAATGATCTTTTGTGAACAGATTGCATATTTTGTGGAACCCAATCACGATTGTCTCGTGGAGTGCTTGCCATCCTGCAAGTCTGATACAAACCCTCCAAAGTAAGTTTTTGATTAACCATTATTGAGCAACAATTGAGGATCTCAAATTACATGATTCCTCATACATGTCCCTTCTTCCTTCGATATGTGTTTTAAAGAATTAGTACCAACGTTTGGGCAATCCATATGGGCCTAGTGGCCTGTCCTCCTAACCAGCTTAGGCCTGTATACGTACCTATGTTTGCACATCCCACTTAGGCGTGATAGATGGGTCAGGTGGATGCTTAGTTGACTTGACCTGTTTACTATGAACGGTTGAGATTGAAACAAATGAATAGTGGACATTTGACAAAAACAACAGAAATATAAATAGCTAACCTAATTGTTTTGATTCAGAAACTACCTAACTATAATAAAAACCAACTTTTTCAATATATGATTCATTGACTCCTTACAAAAAAGTCAATATTTCCATTTAAAATACTTTGATCAAATAATTCCAATAGTAATATTGATGATGATAATCAGGGTGTCAAATAGAGGAAGCAATATCATGTAGAAGTAACTTGATAGTAGGTCCCCTCTCTCAACCCTCTAGGCTGCATTCCAACCTTTAAATGCAACATTCTCATCTCAGACTCATTGGTAGAAAAACAAAGTATGAATTATTGGTGAACTTACAATAATAAATTACTATCTTAAAAAATATGCGTGTAAATAATCATCTGACCACCGCTGAGGGTACCCCATCCCCCGCCTAGACTGCTATGACGAGCGTTTGATCCTCTGAATCAGTATTCATAATTTTCCCCTACTCAACCATTCTTTTTTACTTGGCTCATCATCTACTAGGTTTCCACCAGTGAAGTTTGAAGAGTATCTGTATCAGAGATGTAAAGACACGCATGCGGACCGGAGCACATACAAGGATTAACAGCTTCCATTCAGTGTAAATATGTGGAACCATGGATGGTGGGATTAATGCAAGCTCGCGTTGATCCTTGATCGAGTGGCAATGAATGCTCTACTTAGTTTATGTTTATGGTAAAAACGTTCATGATTAAGATCAGCAGCATCTGTGGGAGTATCCTCAAGTAAACTATGCTACTTTCATATCGTTTTGGATGGTTCTTCAATGAATGTTTAGTCTTTGAATCCAAAAACTTCTAAAACAGAGATGAATATGAAATACGTTTCATTTGAAACACCAATTCATGTGTGTGATTAGTGCTATCAGTATTATGTATGTTATCACAACGATCCATCCAATGTTACATTCGGCCGTGTTTTAGCTCATCCAACCTTCCATCCAAGAGTATGAAGTACGTTTCTTCCACGAAAAAGAACATCTCACCACCTTTTTATTAATTTTTTCTTTTATATATTGGGTTGTGTGTATTTTGAGTGTGAATGTGATTTAAAGAAATGGTGTGTTACGTAGGGACTCTGATCGATGGGGCTCCTGTCGGTTGTCAGCTATGCTATACCAGGTCGACCGGCACTCGGTCATCCCAATCAGGCTTTCTCCACCATGGTTGTTCGCTTGGATTGAAAAAAAAATTATACTGTTTCAAGATTTCTTGATTGGATGACTGCCGCTCTGGGTCACCTATTTCGACTGTGTCTGTCGTCACGACCATGAAATCTCAGCGTTAGGTGTGTCGAAGGAGAGATTGGTGTTGTTAATGACTAAAAACAAATGACAGGAAATGTGTTTTTATTTTTTTTGGGGGATGGGGGGGTCAACAATTAGGTTGGTGGGGTTAGACTTACCTTTTCTCATTCACCTCCATTGAACTTTTTCTTACACTGACCATTATTGCATTGCCAACCGTTCCATCTCCCCCTTACAAAAAAAAAAAAAAAAAAAAAAATAATGAAAGAAAAGAGAGGAAGATAATGAGAACAAAACTCATTATGGAAGTTGGGGATGAAATAGAAAAAAAAAATTAAAATCGAGTTTAAGATTTTTTTTTTCCTTTTCTTTGCTAGGCAACCATGTAGAGAGAAGGGAGACTCAAGAGTGTGAGTGCGGCCGGCGTTTTGAACATAAAGAAATATTTTTGAGTTTCCATTACAACCATAGGTCATAACAAGGGCCCTTTTTTTTTTTTTTTTTTTAATTGTTGAACCGTTGAAAAACTTGATGAAATTTTTTTCCCCTTTTTCAGTGGGGGCAGTTGCCCCTAGTGGGCATACACGGCCTCCGCCCCTGCTCGGAGGGACCAAGGGCTGTCCGTTAGCCATCATCGGAGAGTGAGAAGAGAGACTGGGAGCTATAGAGATTCTATCGGACCAAAACAAAGGCAAAAACCTGTGAAGAAAGAGTGGGGGAATGAAGAATTTAATGTTTAAACATGAGGGTAAAATCGACATTTTACATGTGGAGTTGACGTATGGTTAGATTAACTGACATAAGGGGTTTTTTTTTGGATTCATGGGTGTGTTTACAGGGGGATATATGTTTATATATAAAAGATAAGGAGTTATGTGGATATTAGACAGATTGTAGGGGTTTATATGGATTATTCCCAATTAAAAATTTGGATACATGGATGATTTACACGGATCATTGTTCACTTGGAGGTCTGATACTCGAGACAAAATGGAGATCCCGAGCACGATTTCCGAGGCAACGGGTCCCGCCGTTCCGGCCGCCGCCGCCTCCCTCAACGTCGTCGACCTCTCCATCTCCGACATCCAGTCCTCCGTATCAACCCTGAAACAGGTACTCTCTCTGTCCCTCAAAACGCTAATCTAGGGTTTCATTCCTCTCACCTAATCGCTCTCCCCCAACCCCCATCCCACCCAACCAGGCATGCCTGGACTCCGGCTTCTTCTACGTGATCAACCACGGCATCACCCAGGGATTCATGGACGAGGTCTTCGCCCATTCGAAGAGGCTCTTCGACCTCCCTCTCGTGGAGAAGATGAGGCTCCTCAAGAACGACAAGCACCGCGGGTACACTCCGATGTTCGACGAGATGTTGGATGCTGATAACCAATTGAATGGTCGGTCTGTTCTCTCTCTTTCGATGCGATCATGTTCGCCATACATAAATTGGGTTGCTTTTGATGTATATATAAGGTGCCTCCAGTGTGGAGGTATATACATGGCGTCTCCTTTGTTTTTATTGTTGAAATCACTACTTCTTCTTTGATTAAATATTAACTATTGAGATTCTTTTATTAATGTTTGATTAAATTTTAATGGTTGAAATTTTTTTAACATATATTCGGTTGAAAAAAGAGAAAATCATGGAAGATATGAACTGAGTTTTTTTTGTTTAAAAATATATCCGGTTGATAACACTGGAGGCGCCTTATATATACGACGCATCCAGTGTAAAAAAAAAATGGTCAGCGTTGACCAGTGCTATTTTTTGCAAATATTCCCCATTTGATGCTATTCTTGCTAATATTGGTTTAAACAATGCTATTTATGCTAATTGCCCTTTATTTGTTTGTTTGTGGTTTCTCTTGTTTTAGGGGACTACAAAGAGGGGTATTACATTGGTGTGGAGGTTTCAGAGGATGATCCGCGGTCGCGGAAGCCGTTTTTTGGACCTAATGTTTGGCCTTCTGAAGGTGATTCTTTTCATTGAAGGTCTTGTGTTCTTCTTTGGCTTGTATTCTTTTAGCATGATTTATGACTGTTAAGTGAGATAGAATGTTCTTCCAACATTTTATTTAATTCTATACTTTTTTTGGATATGTATTTGGGTAGATTCCGTGTTTGAAAAACGAGTTTTTCAAACGCATATCCAAACATATTTTCAGCATTTAGTTTTTGAACTATCGCCTTTTGAAGTAAAAAAGAAAACCAACCATTGGAAAGCTAACAAACAACATTTTTTTAAAAGCTGAGTTTGAAATGCTAGATTTTAAGAATTCTAGCGCTTCAACCACACATCCAAACGCCTATGTGTTTTTTTAAATAAAATCTTGACCTTTTCCTTCTAGGTACGATTATATCAGCTCTAATGCATCGGAATTTATCAGAATCCCAAATTTAAGCTTGGAAAGTAGTACTAGAAGTTCTTGAGTTGTACCCCCAAAAAATATTGGTTTTCTTCTCTGTTGGGGTTGGGTGTGATAGATGTATTCTGATTCTTTGTTTTACTTCAATTCTTTGTGTTTTTTTAAAATAAAAGATGGAAGATTTATTCTTATTCCACCTTGAATAAAACAGATTCTGAACCAAATACATAAAAATGGGTGATTGTGAATCAGTTCAAACAACAATTCTATTACAACTTTGTTTTATTCCGTTAGAATACCTTTTTAGTTAGTTGGACCCTATATGCTGATGGATTTGAAATGTTTTGTGACCTGGTGAGTTTTGCGGAATTGATTTGTCCAATGAACACAAAAAGCAAGATGGGACTGGAAACTCTGGATTTCAGGAATCTTACGCCTATGTGCAATGGGAAAGTGATAGTGAATGTTTGATCTTATGGATTTTTTTTTTGGGGTTATAAGATTTAAGACCCTATTTGGTTAGGGAATAAACCCAAAATAAGTGTATAAATGGGAATAGGGGAGTAGAATTAACTGGAATTGAATGTTCATCCAACACAGTTTGTTTGCATGGAATTTGGTGTGGTTGAGGTAGAATTATAGAATAAGAATAAGTCAGTTGTTCTTATCCCAAGTAGAAGGTACTAGAGTGAATGAAGGCTAACACAAGATTATTTTATTTGACTCTCCCGGAATGAAGTTGTCATGATATTTTAGTTAGAACTTATAGTCAGGTATATTCTGCCAAATTAAACAATTTTTTGGGAGTAAAGCCTATTCAATTTCCCATCTGCCCCTTATACTATAAACCGGATCTAACGATTGCAGGGATATTGTGGCTTTGTTTGGGATAAATTTGAAAAAAAAATGTTTCCTTTGCATGTTTAAATAAGGATCTTTGCTGTGTTTGAAATAAAGTTTTCATTTTTTTTGGGTACAGAGACTGGATTAAGGTTAAAGACATATCATGCTTACACAGCTCCTGCTGTTCCATTTTTCCATCACTTTCGTTTATTTGTATGTGGTCCTCATGATATTGTTTTTTGGATTTATAGATACTTCCTCTGTTTTATAAATGTTTAGATATATTACCTGGTTGGAGGCAAACCATGGAGCGATATCAGCGAAAGGCACTGTAAGTTACCTTTTTTATTATATTATACAGTTTATTTATACCCTAATGTAATAGAAAGTTTTTAGTTTTTTGTGTATGGATTATGAAGCTCCCTTTGTGAGTAGTTTTTCCCCCTTGCTGTGTGAATCGTACTGTATGATCTATTTATCGAACAAAATTTGCTTTCTTTCTTTAGAAGCAACCTCTGCAGTGTATGGTAATTTTGACTAAATGTTGATCGATGACTTAAGAATTTGGACATCACTGCTTCATTCATTAAATGAAAGTAGATATTATTTCCTTGGGTTAAGCAACAATTTTGCATTTTTATGTTCTGTTTTCCTTATAAAAGCATGTCATCTTTTTTCGTTGTGTGATGAAATTTAAAGTCTTCGAATTGTTCTTATTCTCATGCAAATTAATTTCTTTTGATATTTCAGCTCTTTTTTTTGATATTTTTATATCTTTATTCTCATGCAAATTGATAATTCATTCTCATGCCCTTGTTCTGTGTCATCGTTCTTATTGAATGTTTCTTTAGCTGTTGCCTGTTGGTCCCTGTTTTGATATATATTATTATAATAAAGGATGTGAACAGTCATTTTTTTGTACTTTGAAATATCTATGACGAGCTTGCAGAGCAATATAAAATCACATTCAAATCAAGCATGATTGGAACTTAATTCCACATGTGGGTAATGTCAAATATAGTTTATACTGATATGATTATGGACTTGGTTTTTGTCCAATAATATTTACGAGACAGATCATGCTGCTGCGACTGATGAGGATGATAATGATATGTAAACATAATAACACTGTATTCTTTCTAGGGATTAAATTCTTAGTGTTGTTTAATTATTATTGTATAATTGCCATGCGCTTGCTCCCATGGAGTGGGCGTGCTAGATATATTCGGGGTAACTATTTTCTTTCATCTTCAGTGGGGTTGCTAAAGCAATTATTAAGATCATAGATCTAGCACTTGACCTGAGTGGTGATTTCTTCGATAAGCCAGAAACGATGGGTGAACCTATAGCAATTTTACGACTACTACATTATGAAGGTAAAAGATAAATTACAGTCTTATGTTTTTCTATTGTATCACATGATCTATAATTACATGATTGAGCTTCTATTTGGACGTGTGCTTGTCCTTCTGTACAGGTAGGGTTTCTGATCCTGCAAAGGGAATCTATGGAGCTGGAGCCCATTCTGATTTTGGTTTTATTACTCTCTTAGCAACGGATGATACTGTAGGACTCCAAGTAAGACAACATTAGAAACAACCACTATTTCTATTTGTGGTGTGCAAGTTTGCTTCATTGCTTCCAATTGACAACCCTTTGCATCTTTTCAGATCTGCAAAGATAAGGATGCACAACCTCAGTTGTGGGAATATGTCGCACCACTGAAAGGGCGAGTTAACATAATTTTATTTGTTTCAACCTAATTTTCATTTCCATAGTGCTTAACTTATTCTAATCTCTGTGGCAAGGTGTGTCTAACGTTGTTCAAATGTTTGGAATTCATCTTCCAGA
Organism: Acorus gramineus; assembly: GCA_030737835.1. Taxonomy (NCBI): domain Eukaryota; kingdom Viridiplantae; phylum Streptophyta; class Magnoliopsida; order Acorales; family Acoraceae; genus Acorus; species Acorus gramineus. The sequence continues at coordinate 139,220 of JAUJYN010000079.1, read as the reverse complement.
GCCTTTATTGTGAATCTTGCTGACATACTTGAACGCTGGAGCAATTGTATTTTTAGGTATGCCTTCCCATCAATGGTATCTCTTTTGCAAGGGGTAACTAAATCCACATCATGCGTGTTAGTCTGCACAAAGAAACCCTTTCCTTTGTGTTATTAGATCATTGTTGACAAAATAGCTCGACAATATTCAAAATGTTAATTTTGAATTGCGTTCATCTATTTATGAAATCTTAACAACCTTTATTCTCTACGAGGAATAATATCATTTTAACTTGCACAAGTTCTTTTACTGTTTATATTTCTGCATTTTAAATTTGTGGACATGCTTGATTAACTTGTTAAACACATTCCCTCAATATGCATTGCGTGATATTGAGAATCTTAATTGTTGGTAGATCAATTTTATATCGAGGGTGATTTGCAAGTAAGTAGCACTTTGGTGTGCAAACCCGTTAACTCAAAACTGACCAACCTAAACCAATATTATTTGGCCGTGGGTTGATTTTTTTCCTTTTTTGTATGTTTTGATTCTGTTTGAAAGTCTGGTAACATGAATTACTTTTGTTTGTGGGTTTGGGTTGATAATTTGGTATACCAAATTCTTGGAAGTTGCTACTCCTCCATCCATGATGGGGAATCTTTGGTTTGGGGTGTAATTTTTGGGGGCATTTTTGTACAGGTTTCCTATATCTCCCTCTTTCTTCTCTCCTTTCTTCTCTTCTTATTATAACTTTGTAAGGATATCACTCAGCTCCTTTTCGGGGGTTCTTTCTAATAAGATTCTCTAATTAAAAAAAAAATAATTTGGTATACCTAATTAAATCTAATTGAACTGAACTGAATTAATGAAAAAAGAAACTTTTCGAAAGAAATTGATTATCATATGCTATATTTATTATATTATGATTATATTATATGCACAATCCATATCTTTGTTTGTCAAATCTCAAACCAAACTTAATTATATCTGTTTTTTTATTTGGTTTACGGAGAGTAATCAATTGTTTCTAAATTCAGTTTGGTTCAGGTTCCCGGGGAAGGGGGGGGGGGGGGGGGGGGGGAGTGGTTCTGGTTCAGTTGGGGTTAATAGTCTCCCGAGCCAAAGTTGAGTTCCTTGTAGCACATCCAGTCACTCATTGGCCTCTGTTTGGTTTGGGACCAGGAATAGGACAAGAGAAATGGCTACGTTGCAAGATATATGTTGTTTGTTATTTCCATGGTTCAGAGCCTGGATAAATGAGGTGACAACCCCACCCCCCACCACATGGATTAAAGTATTGGGTTTGTTTGGGATATATATATGATCAGTAAGAAACCTTATTCAGGGTATATTGTGCAACTAAATAGAATAAAAGAACAATTTGTTTCTATTTCTTCTCTTTTATCAAAGAACGAGGAATTCCATATGACTTCGAAGTGCAATGTGCATTTGCATTTTAAAAGACTGAAAATTTTCTTTTCCATCTCTTTTTCTTCTTTTTTTATGGGGGTGTTGTGGGTATAATATCTTGCTTCTTATGTTAATTTTCCTTTTCATTTTTTGGCAGATCCACATTGCACCGCGTTGTTCTGGGTGGTCAAGATCGTTATTCTGTAAGACCCTTCCATGACAATTTGCATCACTGACTTTTGAATGGAAAATCCATTTCTGTCACAAAACCCATCGTAATAATTTGCTGCTTCCAGTTGTCTTTGATTAGCACTATATAACATTTATATTTACATCCAAACCCCCGTTATATATAGGTAGTCTTGATACGAATTTCATCATCAGCTGTGTTTCTCCTCTTGTGAATGAAAGTTTCACATCTCTGTACCTCATTTTATGATGGCTGAAACATTTTTTACTGCATCTTTATTTATTTAATGATCTTTTGTGAACAGATTGCATACTTTGTGCACCCCAATCATGATTGTCTTGTGGAGTGCTTGCCATCCTGCAAGTCTGACACAAACCCTCCGAAGTAAGTTTTTGAATAACCATTATTGATCAACAATTGAGGATCTCAAATTACTTGATTCCTCGTGCACATCCCTTCTTTCTTCTATATATGTTTCAAAGAATTAGTATCATAGTTGTCTGGGTGACGTTTGGACAATCCTATGGGCCTAGTGGCCCGTCCGCCTAACCACTCTAGGCCTGTATACATGCCTAGGGTTGAGATTGAAACAAATGAATAGCGGACATTTAACTAAAACATCAGAAATATAAATAGCTAACCTAATTGTTTTTATTAAAATACTAACCAAACTATAAAAAAAGTACTAACTTTTTCATTATATCATTCATTGACTCGACAAAAAAAGGTCGTTTTTTCTATTTAAAATACTTTGATAAAATAATTCAATAGTAATATTTATGATGACCATCAGGATATCAAATAGAGGAAGCAATATCATGCAGTACTAACCTGATAGTAGGCCCCCCTCTCAACCCTCTGGGTTGCTTTCCAACCTTAAAAATAGCATTCTCATCCACTTGTAGAAAAACAAAGCATGAATTTTTAGCAAACTTACAATAATAAAATCACTATTTTAAAAAAACACATCTGCCCACCGCCTAGGTTCCCCTGGCCGCCTAGACTACTATGACGAGCCTTTGATCATCTGACATAATATTCATAATTTTCCCCTACTCAAACCATTCTTTTTACTTGGCTCATCATCTACTAGGTTTCCACCAGTGAAGTTTGAAGAGTATCTGCTACAGAGATATAAAGACACGCATGCGGACCGGAGCACATACAAGGATTAACAGCTTCCATTCAGTGTATATATGTGGAACCATGGATGGTGGGATTAATGCAAGCTCGTGTCGATGCTTGATCGAGTGGCAATGAATGCTCTACCTAGTTTCTGTTTATGGTAAAAACGTTCATGATTAAGATCAGCAGCATCTGTGGGAGTATCCTCATGTAAACTATGCTACTTTAAGAGGCAGAAATCCTCTGAAATAAGGGATGTCAGTCATATTTTTTTGTTTTGTATAGTTTTCAATTTGTGGAATAACATTTTTTCTTTTTGTTAATATGAGGCTCCATTCCACCTTAGATTACCAGGAAACTTTTATAATCCACCTGTTTGATTGGTGTTCTCCCCACGGATTCAAAATCCAGGCATATGGTAAAATAGCGTGTATTTATAATCTCCCCAATTTGATGGAATATTAGAATCCTGGTGTATTACCTTGTTTTAATGACAATTGTATCCATATATAAATAACATGATTAAATACTCTAATTTTAAAAAAATAAACTTATAATGGTTATTGATATTTAAATAGCATGTGATATGCAACTTATTAAGAGAGATTACTTTCATTTGCTTTTAATTATGTATGTTATTATTTTGCTTTATTTATTAATATTTTTTTGTGTTGGTTTTAATCAATTTTTTTATAAGTAATAACTAGATAATTTCAATTAGTACATTCTAAATTTCTAATAAGGGCAGTATTTAAATGAAGTTTCTTATCATTTTCATGCGCCAACAAAATAAATGTAGGTATGAATCCATACCTACATTCTATCAAACCAAAGAGTTTGATAGAATTTGAATTTTCAGTAAAATGACTATTGGTAAAAAAGAATCTATTGACTTAGGAAAAATACTCAAACAAATCTTTTAAAAGTTAGAAATACCTAAATCAGTCACATTTTAAAATTATACAAAAAAAAGTCTCATTTCACAATTTAAAAAATTAAAAAGACTAATATACTCTTACATAATTTTTAAACTCTCTTCAATCATATTTAAAACTTTTTATAACCATCATTTAATTGAAAAATAATATTAATATAAAAAATAATTTTTTATTGGAGAGTGATTTTACACGTTATTAAATTTTTTAATTATGCTATCAAAAATGTTAAAATTGTCATTCATAAATTTATAAGATTTTTTTTATATTTTTCCTAACTTTTTAAAGTTTTTTCAATTTTTTATTATTTATATTTTATAAATGTGTTGCGTAAGGATTATTTTGTATAATATTAAACATATATAAGTGCCATAAAAGACCTTAGAAATTTTAGAATATCTAAAAATAATTTATAAAGAAAAATTTCAATTTTTTACAATTTAAATCTTAATGGTGTATTTAAATATACAAAAATAATATTAAACTTCATACACAAATTAATAAAATATTTTATTATTTATTAATATTTTTTAATTGAGGTTTTATATGTGATAATATTTAAATAGTAGATAATACAAGGGTAGTCAAATCATTGTACTTTCTAAGATTATGAAACATGAGTTATAATTTTAAAAAGGTTGATTTGGATATTTCTAACTTTTAAGAGATTTTTTTGGGTATTTTCCCATTGACTTAATTGTTTTGCATAAATAAGTTCACATTTTCATCAAAATGGGCAGCTCAGATAGATTTGGATTGTTCTTCAAAGAATGTTATTATTTGAATACAAAAAAAATCTAAAATAGAGAAGAGAATGAAATCTCATACAATAATAAAGAAATGATGCAGCCTACAGTGGTTTTCTTTTTTAAAAAAAATCATACACTCTCATATTAGAAGTTTATGTTGTTATATAAAATGAAGTATACACTGAGATATATTAGTGTATTTTTTTTATGTTGCCATACTTTATGATAAAACCCCCATACATTATTATATAGCGCAATATAAAATGCGTTGTCATAGTGTATGAGACTGTAAAACAAATTGAAAAACAGACTGAGTGTATCAGCACTCTTAATAATATTATCATAAAAGTCCCACTATACAGTATAATTCACAACATATGCAGCAGACAACTTCGCTTATTCTATATGATACCGATGGTATATGGGTGCTAATCAATTCCTAATACAGTCATCCCGGAGGTATATTGTGAAATTGTTGACAATTAAACTTGATGGCATGGCATCTTATATGGCAAGATGAAGTCAAAGATAGTCAAATTCGAAGTTGAATGCATGTGAAAAATCAAAGGTCATTTTTGAAAATTTTATTTTATTTTTTCCAGAGGTTTTCCAAACCTTTCGAGGGAATAACTAATCTTTCGGATGTCCGCACCGACCCACTTTGAAGTTTTCCTACGGATACTTGGGTAAGTCAAGGGTGGGAGTCGAACACGCACCAATGGAGAGCAAACCCCTAATGCTAGCCAACTCATCAAAATCCTGATGGGTTCATTTTAGAATGTTATAGATGACAGTATGCATTTATTTTATGAATGAACCTGGAGTAATAATGTTGGTGTGTGTTTAAGTGTTTTTGGGTTGTTCTAGGTGTCATGTGGAGTTTTAATAGCCATTATATTTTAATCATCTAAGAGCATCTCCAATGGAGAACTCTATAATGGAGGGCTAAAATATATTAAAAAAAATAAAAAAGTAGTCTTAGAGTCTCACTATTCGTTTATTAACTCCAACCATAATATCTATTTTTATCTTTATTCTATTATATATATATATATATAGATAAATGATTAGGTGCGGCTCGTGCGCCCCGAAATCACCGTGCGCCCCGAAATCAGACCGTCCGATCGATGGACCTCGATCGGACGGTCGATTAAAAAAAAAAAAAAAAAACCAAAAAACACGTCGACAGCCCCTCGACAGCTGTCTCTCTCTCTCGAACGAACGAAACCCTCTCTCTCTCGACCTCTCGCTGTCTCTCTCTCTCTCTCGACGACGACGACGACGACGACGACGACCCCCGTCGACGACGACCGCGACCCCGTTGACCCCCGTCACGCGACGTCGACGGGGGTCAACGGGGTCGACGGGGGTGACGGGGGTCGACGGGGGCGACGGGGGTCGCGGTCGTCGTCGACGGGGGTCGGTCCGTGACGGGGGTCGGTCGCGGTCGTCGTCGACGGGGGTCGTCGTCGACGTCGTCGTCGTCGTCGTCGTCGTCGTCGAGAGAGAGAGAGACAGCGAGAGATCGAGAGAGAGAGAGATGCAGCGAGAGAGAGAGAGATCGAGAGAGAGAGATCGAGAGAGAGAGAGAGAGAGCGAGAGACTTCGAGAGATTTCGAGAGGGAGAGAGAGAGAGAGACGGCGTGAGAGAGGGTTTTTTTTTCGTTTTTTTTTTTTTTTTTAAATAAGCTCGACCGTGCGATCGCTGGTCGTGCGATCGCACGGTCGGGATTAGGGGCGCACGGTGGAATTTCGGGGCGCACGACCGCAGGTAAACACTCCCCTATATATATATATATATATATATATATATATATATATATATATATATATAAAACTTCAATTTATAATCTCTCTTATTTTTTGAAGTAGTACACATAATTGAGAAATATTAAGAAATTTAAATTCGGTAGAAGTTAAAATTATTAGTTCTGAACCATGTGACCAGTAAACTTATCAGTTATTCTAAACTTATACATGTATCTGAAAAACCTGTATTCGTATCTCATTAAAAATTCTGTATTTGAAAAACCTGTAGTTGTTGTCTTTTATTTAATTTTTCATGTACTTTATTTTATTATACCATCTGTTTCGATTAGAATAAATGATATTTTAATACATAAGTGTAAATAATAATTAATATAATATTAATGTTAAAAAAAATAAAAAATAATATTAAATATTTTAAACATATTCATTCATTTGAATCCTATTGACAACATCCATCCAACGATACCAATTTTATAAAAATTAAAATTATGTAGTGAAAAGTATCAAATATTTTTTTTTAAAAAATAATAACAAACCTCCATGGAGGCCTATTATTAAAGACTCAAGACTTTGTCCGCCGAAATTGAGGAGCTTAAAATAACTAAGCCGCCGTCCATTTTGAAGATACCGAGTATGGTTGAAGATGCTCTAAGAGTCACGAGAAATGAAAAAGTCATGTACCAATCTATCAGAGTTGTATGCTCTATATTCAAAACTGAGGAAGCAAGTTTATGAATTAAAAAAAAAAAAAAAGTTTTATCTTCCCTCTTTCATATTTTTAAACAGAAATCACTGTAATATAGGACAAACAATATAAGTAGATTCCAGGAAATTCTTTATGTGTAGTAGTTGCCCTGAAAGAGCTGCCTCTGGCTTGAGACACTCTACTTGCAATAGATACTGCATGAGACATTTTGATTCCCAAAATACCCCTGTACGTTGAATCGGATCTGGTGAGTCAATCCGTTCATCATCGGAACCGTTCGATGAGAGTGCCAATCTCCATATCCAATCAGACAGTTCAAAATTCATTAAATGAAATGATGGTTCATTCATCACAATTTCCCATTCACTTAATAGAGGGAAAATTAATTTCGGGTCTTCTAACTTCTAAGTCCTGTATTATTTTTAAGTCTCTAGAACATTTAGACTTATTTTTAGGTTCGTAGGTTAATTGAGATATTATTTTTGGATCCAACATGACTCCATCCAATGAGAGTTATCTTTTATCACTTTTCTTTCAATTTTGTTTTTAGTCTTCGACTGCGTTTGTGCGATTGAAACACTGAGATTTATAGAATCTTGTATTTTAAACTCAGCTTTTAAAAATAATTGTTTTATTAACTTTTTAATCACAAGTTTTTTTGGCCTAAAAAAGTTATATAATGGTGAAAATGTGTTTGGATATGCGTTTCGGAATTTTTAACTTTTCAAATGCAGAATCTATCCAAACACAAATCCAAATGAGGCTTTCATATTTTTTGTGTCCTCTCTCCCCCATCCACACAAATAACCAAATCTTTCCCCTAATGCACGCTAAATTTAATAACGAACACAATAAATTTTCATTATGTAACAATATAATTACATTATAATAAGAAAATTAACTATGTATAGAATTCATCAACAAAGAATACAGACAGGTTAACAATATATATAGACGGTGAAGAATGAGGGGGCAAAAATGAAATTTATAATTGTTGACTTCACAGTGTACGGACAAAATGATACAGAAATAACACACAATGGAGTCTAGAGACCTAAAAATAAGTTTAGATATTATAGGGACCTAAAATTAATTCAAAGATTTCTTGAAGGACCCATAATTAATTTTCCTTTTCATAAATGAAAACCGTTCAATTTCTTCAAGTAAAACAAAACACAAGGATTTGATTCATTTCCACACGAATTAAATATTATGGTCAGGATCCGATCCGATAAGGATAGCATAAGTTGACAAATAGAGGTTGTTCAAGGTGTGTTAAACAATCCTCACCCTTTACTCAAACTTGTTCTCAAATTTTATTAAAAATTTGAGTAAAAACTTAACATAGCAAAAAACTATAGAAAAGATCCAACCACGTTGAGATCTCATAAACTCCTTGAATCTTTAAGGAAGAAAACCCTCAAAAAGGAAGAAATTAGAAATATTATTAATAACAAATTGTTCTCTTTATGTTACTAGTCTCATATTTATACTAATAACGGAAAATTAAAAAATGACTAAGAATAGTAAAATTCAAAAACTAACTTTTCTGATTCTATTAGATCCTAAATCATCATAGGAATTGATAGATATCAATTCCGATTCATTATGAGAGAGAAATCTAGAATTTAAATATTACTAAAAATAGTAAAATAGCTAATTTGAAGGGTTAAATGAAGGAATTTTTAAAATTAAATATTGTAAGTTGTATAACAAATATTCCAGAAGATCTCCTAGTTATCTTTCTCCATGTAAAATTTCATGTGATTCTGAGATCGTGACCCTTGATTTTTGTAATTTATTTGGTGGTCCCATCTGCTTCAAAATATGTCCTACATCAGCCTTCTCTTATTCAAAAGAACTCGCCCTCTAGTTATTCTGCTCCTCAATTGATGTTTCCTTGTATTTTACTTTTGGCAAAAACAGTGACATCTTCTTGACTTCAAATTCCTTCTCAATCAAATCGATCATATATAAAGTTGAATGCACCTCGATTTGTAGCCCAAACTTCTTCACTATTGTAGTAGTCGTAGCATCCTCATTGTTACCATTGTCGATGATGGCATAAAAAACACTCTTGTTGATGGTGCATACATCCTATAACACAAGCTTCTGTAAGAGCTCTGCCATCTTTGGGGTCACCACTAAGGACCGTGAAAACAACTCCTCCTATTCTCTTCTAATAACATCTTCAGAATCAACAGAGAAAACAACATCCTCCGTTGTTGTTCTTGTCTTCATCAATCTCTGGTTCAACGATGAAGCTGACCTGCTCTCCTTCTTCTTTTGCGAACTCTAACGCTATATATATATGGTCAACTTCTGGTTCAACCAAAAATTCACTCTCTTGATGAATTTGATTTGAGCAAAACTCTAGTTCATTGCAATCGTCACACTTCTCTAATGATTGAAGATTATAAGGGTTGGCCATCGAATCATCCCCATCTTTTGTAGAACTTGCCGGGTCGGGTGCCGGGTCGGGTCAGGTGCCGGGTCGGGTGCCGGGTCGGGTCGGGTGCCGGGTCGGGCGCTCAAGACGATTCGGAACGCTCGAGACAGGTTGGCACGAGTTATCCCAACAGATCCCGGGAAATCCGGGCAGAATCAGCGGATTGGTGCCCGGGTAGATTTCTCGGGCGCGACAGATCCTAGGTAATCCGGGCAGGTTTAGATGCGCGGTAGGGCACGGTGCGACAGGGCGCGGTAGGGCAGGGCAAGGCACGCGGCAGGGCAGATCTGCTGGGCGCGGCAGGGCAGGGCTGCTGGGCGCGGCAGGGCAGGACGCGCGGCAGGGTAGGCCTGCTGGGCGCGACAGGGTAGGGTAGAGCGCGCGGCAGGGCGCGGCGCAAAACGGCAGGGCTGCGCGAGCAGTGGCAGGGGCACGACGGCAACGGCGATGACGAAGGATTCCAAAAAAAAAAAATTTAGGGTTTTTGAGATGGTGGCTCTGATACCAAATGAGATAATGAAATAATGGAAATCCTTGTATTCCACTTAGGGTTTAATCCCTTTATATATACAAGTGTCTAGGAGTTACACGTGTAATATACTACACACATTATAAGATAACACATGTAATCTAACACTAGGGTTTCATTCCTCTCACCTAATCGCTCCCCCCCATCCCACCCAACCAGGCATGCCTGGACTCCGGCTTCTTCTACGTGATCAACCACGGCATCACCCAGGGATTCATGGACGAGGTCTTCGCCCATTCGAAGAGGCTCTTTGACCTCCCTCTCGAGGAGAAGATGAGGCACCTCAGGAACGACAAGCACCGCGGGTACACTCCGATGTTCGATGAGACGTTGGATGCCGATAACCAATTGAATGGTCTGTATGTTCTCTCTCTTTTGATGCGATCATGTTCGCCATGCATTAATTGGATTGCTTTTGATGTGGTTTTATTTATTTATTGTGTTTTCTCTTGTTTTAGGGGACTACAAAGGGGGGTATTACATTGGTGTGGAGGTTTCCGAGGATGATCCGCGGTCGGGGAAGCCGTTTTTTGGACCTAATGTTTGGCCTTCTGAAGGTGATTCGTTTCATTGAAGGTCATGTTTTCTTCTTAGGCTTGTATTCTTTTAGCATGATTTATGACTGATAAGAGGAATAGAATGTTCATCCAACATTTTATTTAAGGGTTAAAGACATCTAAGTCCCTATAAACATGAGAAAACCCATATAAGTCCTTATAAAATTAGGACAGACGTACGAGTTTCTGAAAATTCAGAAAACCCCAATTATCATCCCTGAATTAAATTTCCATCCAAACTTAACGGAATATTCGCATAATATTCTATCACATATAATTGTGTAGACATTGAAGTCCTTATAAACAGTCATAAAAACAAATTAGTCCCTACAAAAGATAAAATTGCCCCTGAAAGACTTTTACATTAAATTGTGTACACATTACAATCCCTATAAACAATCATAAAGACAAATTAGTCTCTGCAAAAGATAAAATTGCACCTGAAAGATTTTTACGTTTATTGAATAAACATTACAATCCTTATAAATAATCGTAAAGACAAATTAGTCCCTGTAAAAGATAAAAATGCCCATGAAGGATTTTTACATTTATTTGTGTAGACATTGTAGTTCTTATTTACTTATAAACAATCATAAAGACAAATAATATAATTTTTTTTATTTATTCTTTCATCTTTTATCCTATTGCTCACACTCCACCTGAACAAGTAATGAATAATCCTTTCTTTTGGATACCCATTTGGGTTAGATTCCATGTTTGAAAAGCGATAGTTTCCTAAACGCATATCCAAACACATTTTCAGCGTTTAGCTTTTGAACTCTTGCCTTTTCAAGTAAAAAAAACCCAGCCATTGGAAACCTAACAAACAACATTTTTTAAAAGGGATTTTTAGTTTTAAGTTCCTGTAAACATGCCCTATTTAGGGATGATCCCTTCCTTTTTAATATTTCTTTTAAGTCCTCATATTCAATTGCCTATTTGGTTTTTAGTCCATCCGTCAAACGTCCGTCCATACACCGTTAATTTATGAAATATGATTTTATTTTTAAGTCCCTATAAACTATATTATTTAGTGATCAGTCCCTTTCTTCTTCATATTTCATTTTAAGTCCCTAATTTCAAATATTTTTGTCTTATTAGTCCATTGATAAAAATGAAAACATGTGTAGTCTGAGTTTTGAACTGTAAAAATGACCGAGTCTAAAATTTTTCTAAGAAAAATGATATGTCCAGCCTCTTGTGCAGCCCCAATTGCAGTGCATACCATTTTTTTTTAAAAAAAATAATGTACTCTTCCATTGAAGTTCATGCTATTATATGACCGTGTGGTTGAATAATATAATGTTTAAATTCTCTTTTAAAGACATTTTTTCTGATTTCTATAATTTTCTCATTTTGTTAATTAATCCATTTTATTGCTTTTATTAAGTGCAAATGGTAATTTGTGCAACTATTTTGTAATTTTTGTGGTGTACAAGTTTAAAACAATCTAGATTTTTTTATAATAATGTATGCCCCGACTTTAAAATTTCGCCTAGGGCCCAGTTAAAAAATTCTATTATCAAAATCGGCCTGGTTAGGCCATGCGCAACGGGCTCCGAGAAATGTCGGGTCAGCATTATCACAGGATAACCCTCGCCAAGGAAAATGATATGTTCAGTCTCCAATGCAGTTGTTATATATGTATCACTTTTAGCCTGCTGGTAACCGTTAGAGCGTCCTGGCAGTTTTAAAATTTTTTAGGGTTTTCGATCGGAACCGCTTATTTTTGGACTGTTAGCTATCGTCCTGAGTTAGAGGACTCCGATTGGAAATCTAACTGCATATTTGGTGTCCTGGTGCCATTTTAGACCTCTCACGAAAATTTCATTGAATTCCGGGATCGTTTCCAAAAATTTCGCAGTTCCGGGGCGTATCCGGGTTTTTAAGTCGCACACTATATATAAGTGAGAGCTAAATCCCGAGTTACTGTTCATCGTCCCTACCAAAGTGATTTTCTCTCTCCCCTCTCTCTTTTTCTCACTTTCAAGCCCCCTAGACCCCTCAAACCTAAAAACCTAAAGCACGGGAAGTGTAGATCGGGTCCCGATCTACGCTCCGGTGTCTTCAAATCCGAGTTCCGACGACTCTAGCCACTCCGTCCCCCTCTCTTTGTCCTCTGATTCGGGCCATTTCAAGGGCCGTGGTAGATCGGGGCGTAGGAGAGGTTTTGGGAAGGGTTTCGGTGCGCGGAGAGCACCCGGACTTCGCTTCCTCCCCTTGGTAAGGCCTTTTTCTTCACTTTTCTTGCATAGATGTATGCTAGGAGTGTGGATCTGTGTATGAGGGGTGGTCGGCGGCTGTGGGAGGCCGTCGGAGGGCGGTGGAGGTGGTCGGAGGTCGGTGGGTGGTGGTTTGGGTGGTCTCGGGCAGCAGGGGGTGGTCTCGGACTGGTGGGAGGTGTTCTCGGGCAGCAGGCAGAGCAGCAGCAGCGCGCAGGCTGGGCGCGCGCGGGCATGCGCGCGGCGTGCAAGCAGGCACGCGCGGGAGGCGTGCTGTGCCAGTCGTGCAGGCGTGCTGGGCGGCTGGTGCGGGGCGGCTGGTGCTGGGCGAGCTGAGCGCGAGGTGCTGGGCGGCTGGTGCTGGGTGGGCTAGTGCGCGAGGAGCTGGTCACGCGGGTGCTAGGCGTGCGAGCAGGGGTGGTGCGTGCGCGAGGTGGTGGCTGAGGCAGCGGAGGTGCGTGCGCGAGGTGGTGGCCGAGTGCAGGGTGCGCGCGGAGGGCGCGGCGAGGCCGTGGTGGTGCGCGCGGGGCGCGGCGAGGCCGTGGTGGTGCGCGCGAGGCGCGGCGAGGTGGCGGAGGTGCGGGCGGGGTGCCGGAGGTGCGCGCGAGGCGAGGCGCTGCGCGCGGGGTGCTCGCGGGCGGCGCGAGGCGTGCGGGGTGCGCGGGCTGAGGCGCGGCGGCGCGTCCGGGCGGTCGGGTGGCCGTGCGGGTGGTGGCCGGCCGTGCGGGTGGTTGCAGGGGGGGTGTTGAGTGATTAATTTGGGATTTTGGGTGGTTATTTGGGTATGTTATGTATTTTTGGGTGATTATGGATTTTAACTCACCATATTGAATGTCTCTCTTGCAGATCTAGACGGGCGGTCGCGCGACGACCCAGATACTGGTGAGTGGGACAATCCAACCTAGTAGAGAGGCGTTATACGCACTTGGGCGTATACCGACCTCTCCTGGGGCACCGTAGATGTATATTAACCTGCAATAATATGTAATCCCTGCTTGTATGATTAAATTGTAGAATGCATGCTACCCTAGACTTTGCATGTTAGGGACTTGCACCCTTAGGATATGTGTATGAGCCATGCACCATGTCTCCTGTTTCATGTTAGGAAACCTCGACCTGTGTATGCGTCCTACTAGTTAATTTATTAAATTAAATGCTAGTGTATGTTAAATCGCATGCCTTAGGTAATATTATCGGGAGGAGCCTTGCGAGGACAGCGGTGAGACCCGTGTTAGGGTACTCCGTGTTCCTTGTTTGGTTGTCGGGATGTCCTGTATCGGGACCTCATGCTGCTCTCCCAAGGTTTCTAGTCCCAATAATATTATATGTATGTTGTATGATTGGTATGATTATTAGCATGTTAGTGAATATTATAGGGGAGGGGCCTTGCGAGGACAGCGGTGAGACCCGTGTTAGGGTACTCCGTGTTCCTTGTTTGGTTGTCGGGGTATCCTGTATCGGGAACTCACGCCGCCCTCCCGAGTTTCTTTCCCCCAATGATATTCCAACATTGCTTTTGATTGTACTTATTTCCCCGCATCTTGGATATGCGCCCTGGAGGAACTCTGAAGAGTTCATGACATTTGAGTGGTAGAGATGTATTGTCGGCGGATCCGAGTGGATCATATGCGTATGGATAGGCTGTTCTGTTCCCTGCGTTGGATCCGGTAGAGGCTACCCCCAGCGTTAGAAAGGCCGTCCTTCGGAGGACCCACATCAGTAGGCGCCTCCCGATTTTTGTGACGGACTGTGCTGAAGTTGTGGGTGGAGACCAAGCGGCCTACGGAGTGGAGGGAGAGACTATCGGTGGACCAAGGGTGACCAACAGCCTAGTCAGTCCCAAAATCCTATGTCACCCGTGGTAGGGTGAGGGTGAGGGTGTAGTGGGTTGGCGATGAGCGACCTACTGGATTTGTGAATAGATGATTATCAGTCCCAATAGCCTATGTCACCCATTGATGGGTGAGGGTGAGGGTGTGGTGGTTCGGCGAAGTACGAACCACTGGATTATGTTGTTATGTCTTGGAGATTGGATAAATAATGGAATTGTGGTAAATATAGTCTGTGATGCATGGGTTGTGCTGTTCACTGAGCGTGTGGCTCACCCCTCGCATATGTTTTTCCCCAGTGGTCACTGAGCCTGAGCTAGAGCCGGAGCAGCAGTTGGAGCTTTCCGAGAGATTTCTTCAGTAGTGGAGCAGCGCTACGTCCGCGAGTACCAGAGGCTATCAGCATCCCTTTTCTCGGCTGTATGTATTGTATTTCCGTGCTGAGCACGTGTTGTATACATTCAGTTGTTTCTATGTATATTGGCTCTCACAGGACTTATGATTGTGTATCGAGTCTGTAATATGTTTTGGGTTACAGACTCAGTTTTTAGCTTCCGTTATATTGTGTATATATTATGTCAGCCCTGTTTGATCTGTGTTGTCACTTTATTTGTGGTTTAGAGTATATATATTTGACCTCCTGTGTAGGTTTCTGATATGATATATACACCTGCCGCGTCCCGGGGACGGCCGCTCTGGGGCGTGACAGCAGTCTCATTCACAGTCCATATGATTTTTTTTAATAAAATTATACACTCTCATATTGAAGAACATACCGTCATATGTTATAAAGTATATGCTGATATACAACAGTTTTTTTAACAGAAATATATGAAATTTTTTTTCTCCATATACTATAATAAACCCC
The DNA here is from genome assembly GCA_030737835.1 of Acorus gramineus. NCBI lineage: Eukaryota > Viridiplantae > Streptophyta > Magnoliopsida > Acorales > Acoraceae > Acorus > Acorus gramineus. The sequence continues at coordinate 123,902 of JAUJYN010000079.1, read as the reverse complement.
ATATATTATGATTGCATGGTACATACTCTATATCATAGTATTTAGGGTTGCAGACAGGACTGCAAGATGGTCTCCTCTAGCTAAATGTGCCAAACGGGGTAAGCTCTGCTGTGCAGGCCTTAAGGTCATGCATTTATATATAAGAAATTGGGAAAAGCTATTCCCACCTCCTCAATTTACCCATAACCCATTATTACCAAAATGCCCTTTTTAATTTTTATTTTTTTAAACCCATTAATCCCACTACCTAGTTCGACAGGGCCTAGTCAACCTGTTTATCACTAGGACATTAGAGGTCCGTCAACTTGTTCGAAAAAGTATCGACAAAGACTAGTCGAAGTCTGCTTCATTGGGACGACAGAGGTTCGTTGATTTGTCTAAGTAAACGTCAAGGGGAACTTGTCGAACCCTTCAAAGCATAGCTATCTTCTAAAAATCAATCACATATACAATCATTTAAGTTCTTACAAATAACAAAAAATGTCATTTATGTCATTTAAGTCCTTATGAAAATCATTCATATGTACAATCATTTAAGTACAAAAAATAAAAATATCAAACAAACAGTCATTTAAATCAAATAAACAATAAGCATTCCATATATACAATCATTTGAATCAAATAAACAATAAGCTTTTGATGTGGACTAGAAGAAGTACCCACACGGAAGCAATGTAACAACAAGTGGAGCAGATGCGAGAGCAAATGTGGCAAAAGATGCAAGAGCATATGCGAAAGTTTATTTCTCATTTTACACAATCATCTCCTGAGTTATCTAAATTCTAGATGAATTTTGTTATTGACTTTCAATATTTGTAACTCTGAATACATTCAAATATTATCTTATATATGATATTTGAATCTTATCAAATTATATTTATAAATTTTTCTTTTATGGGTTTTTTATTTTTAAGTCCCTACAAACAATCATATTTACTGATCGATCCCTCACTTCTTCGTATTTGGATTTTAGTCCCCATATTTAAAGGATAATTCCTTTTTAGTCCCTATTAGGGATTAAAAAGCAAATTAAATAATTTATGGATAGGTCCCTCTCAGGGACTAAAAAGGAATTATCCTTTAAATCTGGGGACTAAAACCTAAATTCAAAGAAGTGAGGGATCGATCACTAAATATGATGGTTTGTGGGGACTTAAAAATAAAAAACCCTTTTATTTTTTGTTTGAAAAAATATCCATTTTATGAAATTAATGGAATCAAAATTGTAGGGATAATTTAAAATGACTTTCAATATTTTAGTGACGGTTAAAAACTACTTAAAATGACTTTTAATGTATGTAACTCTGAATACATTTAAACTGTCACTGTAATATACTTCTCTTGCAGGGTGAGGGGCTAGTCTCATCTTAGTCAAACGACCAATGTGATGCTAAGGGAGATATTTGCCCTTTTCCCCTTTTCATGAAGTTATAAGTAAATAAAACAATGAAAATGGCATGTCATATTTTTTTCCCTTTTTATGAAGGGATAGATCAACAAATTATGAAAATGGCATGCCAGATTTTCTTCCCCGTTTGATGAAGGAATATGTCAATAAACAATGAAAATGACATGCTACATTTTTTGAGTAGTAAAAATGTTTGAGAAAAATATTTTAAAAAAGTTTATGGAAAATAATTAAAAGAAGATGTAAAATTTTTAAAAGGTTTGAGTAAAATACAAAGTGATAGTTGGAGACACATTATATCAAATCAAGCTTTTATTTAAATTTTAAGTAAATTTTAAATAATGACTGAAGATGGTCTTCGTCTGATAACCAGGTTTAGGTTGATGGTAAGGGAATTGTTTGGAATCTAGAAATGACATGCTAAATTTTCTTCCCAATTTCATGAACACACAAGTCAACAAACAATAAAAATGGCATGTCAATTTTCTTACTTTTTATGAAGGAATATATCAACAACCAATAAAAATGGCACGTGAAAAACAAGGCAAGCCACTGTCCCTTCACCCCATCCTTTTTTCATTAAAAAAATTGATTAAAATTATCATCCATATTCGGTTTACTTTACACCTAATTGATCAAAGGAGAGCTAGGTTTCTCTAATAGCATGCATTGCATACTCAAAACTATAGCAAATTTTCTACGGCACATACATATAAAACTTAAACTTCATTTAAAAAAGATATCCCCGGCCCTATTTAACTTTTTATAATATATATAAAAAAACAAAAAAAAAAACCAAAAACAAAACGCAGTCTATGTATCTATCGAAAACTGTTTAAACAGCCGAAGAAGAGACGACGCGGCGGCGACAAAGGGGACACGACCCACCACCGCCGCCACCACCATCACCGCCGCCGCCGCCGCCGAGGGAGAGCCAGGCGGAGATGCAGTCGGCGTGGTATACGTGTCGGCACGGCGTCCGCTTCCCGACCTCCACCGCTTCCATGCACACCGCGCACGTGGCGGCGCCGTCTCCGCCGCCGTCCGCCATCGCCGCGACCGCCTCCACAGCCGCCGCCTTCGCCTCCGCCCTTGACGGCGGGAAGTCCAAGTCCAACCCCGTCAGCGCCTGATCGAGGTCGAAACGCAGGTCCAGGGGACACGTGTACGGCGACGATGCCATCGTGAGAGACGTGAAAACATAGACATTAAATCAACCGTTTCTGGAGGGTATTAATAGGCGGAGGTTTTGGAGAAATAACGGAAATGGCCCTGACACACGTCACTGGTGGGGAGTGGTTGTTGTACGGGTGACCGGTCCTTTTTGTCGGCTAGCGAAGAGGCGGCGAGTGGATTTAAAAAAAAAACGTTGGTTGTCGGCAGATGTTGACCGTGGGATCTCCAAGAGAGTTGGTGGTGGAAGATCTAACGGAGGGGAGGAGATCTTTAAAGATCCTTGTCTGATTATTTTTGACTTTTGGGTGGCTGGGACTGTTTAAATGGTTGCGTGGATGGTACATGCAACATCACCACAGCGCCACATCTCACATTTAAAATATGGGAAATTTTTTTAAATAACCCTGTTGAAAAAATAATTTCAAATTTGACCTCAGAATCAAAATATTTGTAAAATTGACACTGAGGCCTTTTTGACCCCGGTCAGTGCACCAATATAGCACGCTGACTGGTTAAATATACACCACGGCTGAGATATGAGCCATCACGTCTTCGTAGACTCCACTGCGTGCTGCCTGCGGCGTGTTCGAGCAGCGCACGCGGGGACAGGCATGTCTCCCGTCGGAAGACATGATAGGGCTTCTCTTGAGCTTTGATAGGTGAAATTGTTTGGAAAGTAAGTAATTGTCAAGGGTGTCAAACGTGAACCGGGGTCATGGTTCACGATCATGGAGATACATTCAACTTTTACACGTTTATCAAAGAAGCGCGTATCCTATCAAAAATCTCGATCCCCAAGAAAAACGTGTAAAATGGTGAATGAATCCATAAACGTGAACCACGACCCCGGTTTACATTTGACACCCTTGACTATCATTTTCTTCCCAAACAATAAACAATGACACCCTACCAACCATCACAACTCTATAAATGAAGGTCCCCCATGTAAGGATTATTCGCATGCAACCAAAAACGTGTACCCAGATATACATCTCGAAATCTGTGAACCAAAACCAGAAAACATTTCAAAACACTCACGGTCACTCCTGTCTCAAACAATTTCACTTAGACTCATGAAATTCAACAGTACATGCCAAAATACATTTTGTCCTCCATTCATTACACATTGTTCTGAGGACATGTAAGCCTATTATGACCCCTTTCCTTACATTTTGAACAATTTTTCTTGGGCAAATCTTTATTAATGTCCATGTGCATGCGTTTCCTCATGGACTTGGGCCGTCCTGCTGGCCTTCTGATTTTTGGTGGGATGAAAAATCAGATCATTTTCTGTTGGAGTCGGCCAACAACTCGCGCCATCTACTGCATGAAATGTAGGTGCATACGTGCCTTTGAATGAATCCGCATAAAAGCACTGAGAAACATATGTCCCTGGGGCTATCCTGGCATATACCGACATGCTGCTATCACATGGACACAAGGATAGTGAAACAACATCGGAACGTTGCATTGACATTCTGCGTACTCAGCATGTAAATAAACGGTGAACGACACCGCATTCTTGTCTAGAACAATAAACTCAGTCCGATCGAGTCTCTGAACTTGCATAGCCCTGGCATCATGTGCTAATCTTTTGAAACTTTGTTGTAGTTTTGGAACGAAATCTGATATCATACCTTCAACCACCTCACGCCTCGCGTAAAAATATTCAGCCACCTAGAGATATGTTTATTGAACTATAACTGTGATCGACAACGTTCTAGCGCCCTTCAACACATTCTTCATACATTTATTCGTTGTTATTATACCATAACAATATCCACCATCATAACAATGTGTCCACATCTGAGGAGGTATCTCATCTATCCATTCGCGAGCTGCTGGATTAACTGTTAAAATCTTTCTCATCTCCTCAGCAAATTTTGCCATGCATTTAATGGTGGCAGCCCTCCACACCATGTCTGATAACTATTTCCTCTTGTATTTCTTTTTGAAGTTATCAATCAAATGCATCATGCAAAATTGATGGTACCATGCAATCTGGGAATCCTCCTCGAGAAGATGCACTGCACTTATTATGTCACTGTATCGATCGGAGATCACACATATATTTCTTAGTGCTCCAAGTGACCAAAACAAGTGGAACAAAAAGAAATGCCAACTGTCTGTGTTTTATGATTCAACAATGACAAAAGCTTGTTATATATGTGTCACTTTTAGCCTTTCGGGCACCTTTGAGACATTTCTGGCAGTTTTTTAACTTTTTCTTTTTTCGATCGGAACCGCTAAAATTTTAGACTTTTAGCTATCATCATGAGCTTGAGAACTCCGATTGAAAATCTAACTGCACATTATGTGTCCTGGTGCCATTTCAAACCACTCACAAAAATTTCATCGAATTCCGGTAACGTTTCAGAATTTGGCAGTTCTGAATCGTATCCGGGTTTTGACCGAGCGGGAATGTCAAAGGGGGACTTGACCAAGTCAAAGAGGACTTTGACCAAGTCAAGTTTGACCATTGACTTGGTCAAATTCTTTTGTTTTTTTGTGTGGTTGGGTTGACTCAAAGTCAATCCCCACCAAAAACCCTAATTTTCTAAGTGTGTGTGTGTGTGTGAGCCCCATTTAGGCGTCCCCCTTCTCTCCCCTTCTCTTCTCTTCTCCACTCACTCACTCCCTCTTCTTTATTTCCCCCATTGGAGCTAGTAGAAGAAGAAGAACAAGAAAGCCATTGAAGGGAAAAAGAAAGGTGAGGTGGTGATCTATCTCTCCATGGTTTTTGTTTTGGATTTCCCCTTTCTCTACCTCCTCTCATGGCTAGAGGCTGAGGTGGTGGTGGTGGCGGTGGTGGTGGTTCGGTGCGCGAAGGGCACCCGAGCTTCCTCCCTTGTTCTTCCTCTCTTTGGGTAAGTCTTCCTCCTACCCTAGCTAGTTTAGATGCTTGTTTAGGGTGTGTGATTGGGTATGCATGGATGTTAGGGGGTGTGGGAGGGCTGAGGAGGGGGTGGAAGGGGCTTAGGCGCGCGTGCAGGGTCATCCGTGTGCGTGCGCGCAAGTCTGCGCGCGCAGGCAGGCGCTGGTGCGCACAGACGAGCGCGCTGGCGGGCTGCGCGCGCGCTCGTACGCGCAGACACGCTGGCGTGCGCGCGGGTACGCGCTAGCTGGGCGCGGCAGCGCGTCTGGGCGCACGGGCAGGGGCGCGGCTGTGCGCTAGGGGCGCAGGGGTGCATGCGCATTCGTGCGTGCGCGTGCGGGGGGCCATGCGTATGGCTGCCCGAGGGTTCGGGAGGGTGTCGGGGCACTCGGACTCGCGTGCGTACGCGCGTGCTCGCATGCGTGCGGGTCCGTATGCATGCTTGTCCGAGTGTTGGGTATTTCTAGTAAATTTCTTATGTATTTGTGTAGTTTACTCACCATATTGAATGCCCATGTCTTGCAGATCTTGACGGACGGTCACGCAGCGACCCGGGTTTCGGTGAGTGGGACAATCCAACCCAGTAGGGAGGCGTTCGATGCACGTAGGCGTGCATTGCCCTTCCTGGGGCGCCATAATTGTATATTAACATGTGATAATGTAAATCTATGCATGCATGATTAATATGTTGTATCTATGCCACCTTAGACTTGTATGCTAGGGATATGCACCCTTATATCATGTATAAAGGCCTATGCATGCCTAGACACCAAGCCCCGAACTATGTATGTTCCCATCTAGTTTAATCTAATTAAATAAAAAATGTGAGCATATAGTTACAAGCATGCCTTAGAGAATATTATAACCTTGTTGTTATAATATATGTCTCCCCGCATCTGAGTTATGCGCTCTAGAGGAATTCTTGAGAATTGATGACATTATTAGCGTTACAAATCGGTGTCGGCGGATCCAAGAGGATCGTATCCGTGTGAGTAGGTTGTCTTCTCTTTTTGGTTGGATCCAATGTAGGGACTCCCCGGCGTTGGATGACCTGACAGAGGGCTCTCGTCCGTAGGTACCTCTGATGCGTCGGACTATACTGATAGTGGGAGTATACCAGGTGGAGGCTACGAGGGTGGGAGAGGCTACCGGGTGGACCAGGGGTGGAGAGCGGTCTAGTATGCCCCAAGAGGCCCATGTCACCCCCCCGGAAAGGGTGAGGGTGAGGGGGGAGGTGGGTTGGCGATGAAACGACCCACTAGAATGTGTAGTTGCTCCCGTGTTAGGGACTATAAATCATTTAAGGTTAATATGAATTGTGATGCATGGGTTGTGCTATTCACTGAGCGTGTGGCTCACCCCTCGCATATTCTTTTCCTCCAGTTATATCTGAGTCGGATCTGAAGGAGGAGCTCCCCGAGGCACTACAGTAGTAGCGGAGCAGCGTCATGTTCTGCGAGTGAGAGGCCATCAGCATCCCCTTCTTGATTGTATGTATTGTATTCCGTGCTTGGGCACATACTTGTATTTGGATGTCATTGTGTATATTGGCTCTCACAGGACAGTTGATTTATATCGGGTCTGTAATATGTCTTTGAATTACAGACTCAGTCGTTTAAGCTTCCGCTATTTGTATATATTATGTCAGCTACCTTATTGTTTGTGTTGTCATTTTTTATGTTGTTTAGAGTATTTTATTGATCTACTGTATAGACTGCTGATATTATATATACCTTCCACGTCTCGGGGACGGCCGCCCTGGGGCGTGACAAAGCTAAGGACACTAGACCATCTTCTGCATCAGTGGTGGTGGCTATCAAGAGATTGCTCTTGTACTTCCCATATAAATGCATCCCATCAATGCAAAGTAGTGGACAACAATGATGGAAGCTTCAATTGTTGGTCCGAAAACTCAAATAACACATTCAACTTGGTGAACAATTTTGCCCATGCAATTCTCATGGATAACCTTATCGTGAAATCTGACTATTGGCCTTGGGTTACTCCTTAGAGAATCAAGGAAGAAAGGAAATTGTGCATATGACTGCTCCCAATTTTCAAAAATCATTTCCATTGCTTTCCATTTAGCATGGTGTGCTTTAGAATAAGAGATGTTATGGTGATAGTCAGCACGTATCCTATAAACAATCTCGATTGAACTTATTATCAGATTATGACGAATCGTCGATATATGATCAATTCAGATATGTAATTTGAGATTTATTGTCTATGGTTTGCTTTGAGAAGAGGATTGACGCAAGTATGAGGTCCTCTGATCGTAGAAATTGTGAACAAGTCGAAATTTTCTACTTTCTTCTCATGAAGTCCCCACTGACACCTGTCATCTATGCACTCCACAGTGTATCGATGTGGGGTGGATTTTTTAACAGAAAATTTGACATTTTTTAATTGTCCAAATACGTAATGCATTTATCAATGTCTTCTTATTTACGAATAACTGTCTAACTTGAAGATCAGCAAAAGAAGAAGAGCCAACTTCATGCACTATGTGATGGACATTCTCAACAACGACATATGTCATTAACTCTGATGTGTCATACATGTGTGGAATGTCATATTGTGGGATTCGAATTGCATCCAAACTCTGTTCCTCCTCAGTGTCAAATCCTCCTACCCAATTATCTTCCTCCTCCCCTTCGTCCACCCCCCTTTCATTCGCTTCATCCACATCCTCCCTGTTATATTTGTGTCACTTTTAACCTGCTGGTAACCGTTGGAGCATTCTGGCAGTTTTTCGTTTTTTTTTCGATTTTCGATCGGTACCGCTAATTTTTGGACTGTTAGCTATCGTCCTGATTTAGAGGACTCCGATTGGAAATCTAACTGCATATTTGGTGTCCTGGTGCCATTTTAGGCCTCTCACAAAAATTTCATCGAATTCCGGTAACGTTCCCGAAATTTCGCAGTTCCGGGGCGTATCTGGGTTTTTAAGTCGCACACTATAAATAAGTGAAATCTAATTTCCGAGTTACTATTCATCATCCCTACCAAAGTGATTTTCTCTCTCCCCTCTCTCCTTTTCTCACTTTTGAGCCCCCTAGACCCCTCAAACCTTAAAACCCAAAGCATAGGAAGTGTAGATCGGGTCCCGATCTACACTCCGGTGCTTTCAAATCCGAATTCCGGCGAGTTTTGCCCCTCCGTCCGCCCTCTCTTCTCCTCTGTTTTGGCTCATTTCGGAGGTGGGAGTAGATCCGGGCGTTGGAAGCCCTTTGGGAGAGGTTTCGGTGCGCGGAGAGCAACCGGACTTCCCTTCCTCCCCTTGGTAAGCCTCTTTTCTCTCTTTTTCATGCATAGATGTATGCTAGGAGGGTGGATTTGAGGTTGGGTGGTGGTCGGCGGCGGTGGGTGGCCGTCGGAGGGTTGTGCGAGGTGGTCGGAGGCCTTGGGGTGGCCGGTGGGTGGTGGTTGAGGTGCTCGGGCAGGGTGGCTGGTGGCAGCAGCACAGGCAGCAGCACAGGCAGCTGGCAGGGGCGCGCGCGCGCATGCGCGCGGACGTGCGCGCAGGCGTGCGCGCGGGTGGCGCTGGGCGCTGGGCGCTGGCAGGCGCAGTCGCGCGCGGGAGCGTGCGCGCGGGTGCGCTGGTTCGCGCGGAGCGGGCGCGCGGGTGCGCGCGGGTGCTGGCGCGAGCGGGGGTGCGCGCGGGCAGGGCGCCTGGGCACTGTGCCTGGGTGCTGGGCAGGGCGCCTGGGCATGCGCTTGGGCGCGGTGCGCGCGGTGCTGGGGACCAGTGCGCGCGCGTGCTGGGGCGTGCGTGCAGTGCGCGCGGGGGGGCGCGCTGGGCTGGACGCGCGGTGCGCGCGGGCGCGCGCGAGCGTGCGCGTGCGTGCGGCAGTGCGTCGGGGCGCGCGGGCTGAGGCGCGGCGGCGCATCCGAGGGCGGGTGGCCGTGCGGGTGGTAGCCGGAGTGCTCGGGCTAGCGTGCGTGCGGGTCGTATGCACGTTTGCCCGAGTGTTAGGTGTTTAGTTGTGGGTTTAGTATGTTTGGTGTATTTTTGGATGTCCTTTGTGGTATTCATGGATTTTAACTCATCATATTGAATGTCTGTCTTGCAGATCTAGACGGATGGTCGCGCGACGACCCAGATACTGGTGAGTGGGACAATCCAACCCAGTAGAGAGGCGTTGTACGCACTTGGGGCGTATACCGACCTCTCCTGGGGCGCCATGGATAAATGTTAACCTACAATAATATGTAATCCATGCTTGTGTGATTAATATGTGTAGAATGCCTGTTTCCCTAGTCTTTGCTTGTTAGGGACTTACACCCCTAGGATATGCGTATGAGCCATGCAGCATGTCCCCTGGTTTTCATGCTAGGAAACCCCGGCCTATGCATGCGTCCTACTAGTTTCATTTATTTAATTAAATGTTGGTATCTGTTAGATCGCATGCCTTAGGATAATATTATAGGGAGGAGCCTTGCGAGGTCAACGCTGAGACCCGTGTTAGGGTACTCCGTGTTCCTTGTTTGGTTGTCGGAATGTCCTGTATCGGGACCTCAGGCTGCCCTCCCAAGGTTCTAGTCCCAATAATATTATATGTAATGATTGTATGATTGGTATAATTATTAGCATAGTTGGTAGATATTATAGGGGAGGAGCCTTGCAAGGACAGCAGTGAGACCCGGGTTAGGGTACTCCGTGTTCCTTGTTTGGTTGTCGGGGTATCCTATAACGGGAACTCACGCCGCCCTTCCGAGTTTCTTTCCCCCAATGATATTCCAGCCTTACTGATTTTTGTACATGTTCCCGCATCTTGATGATGCACCTGGTTGAATTCAGAGGAATTCATGACATTTGAGTTGTAATGATATGTAGTCGGCGGATCCGAGTGGATCATATGCGTATGGATAGGCTGTTCTGTTCCCTGCGTTGGATTCGGTAGAGGCTACCCCCAGCGTTAGAAAGGCCGTCCTTCGGAGGACCCACATTAGTAGGCGCCTCCCGATATTTGTGACGGACTGTGCTGAAGTTGTGAGTGGAGACCAAGCGGCCTACGGAGTGGAGGGAGAGACTATCGGTGGACCAAGGGTGACCAACAGCCTAGTCAGTCCCAAAATCCTATGTCACCCGTGGTAGGGTGAGGGTGAGGGTGTAGTGGGTTGGCGATGAGCGACCTACTGGATTTGTGAATAGATGCTTATCAGTCCCAATAGCCTATGTCACCCATTGATGGGTGAGGGTGAGGGTGTGGTGGTTCGGCGAAGTACAAACCACTGGATTATGTTGTTATGTCTTGGAGATTGGATAAATAATGAAATTGTGGTAAATATAGTCTGTGATGCATGGGTTGTGCTGTTCACTGAGCGTGTGGCTCACCCCTCGCATATGTTTTTCCCCAGTGGTCACTGAGCCTGAGCTGGAGCCGGAGCAGCAGTTGGAGCTTTCCGAGGGATTCCTTCAGTAGCGGAGCAGCGCTACGTCCGCGAGTGCCAGAGGCTATCAGCATCCCTTTTTCTTGGCTGTATGTATTGTTTTCCGTGCTGAGCACGTGTTGTATATATTCAGTTGTTTCCATGTATATTGGCTCTCACAGGACGTATGATTGTGTATCGAGTCTGTAATATGTTTTTGGTTACAGACTCAGTTGTAGCTTCCGCTATATTGTGTATATATTATGTCAGCCTTGTTTGATCTATGTTGTCATTTTTATCTGTGGTTTAGAGTATATGTATTTGACCTCATGTGTAGGCCTCTGATATGATATATACACCTGCCGCGTCCCGGGGACGGCCGCCCTGGGGCGTGACACTCCCCTTCGTTTGTTTCATCCACATCCACCACTTTGTCCTCCGCACTTTGTTCATTTTCTTTGAAGGTATCATATTCACTCATATCATGCATTGAAGACCTATGTGTATAAAATAACTGTATATAGTAAATTATTGTACTAAATGAAATAAGTGAATGAGAGACATGTGCATTTAAAATTATATTATACGTACAAATACCAGGTTCTTTGCGTCTCATAGTTTGTTATCGGTGTTGTTTTAAAAAAAAAAACATTTTCAATATTTGGTACATATGAAGAAGACGACAGTTCATATGAGTCATGGACTTCGAGTGGTTTTGAGTCGTCTACATCGTAAGGAAGTCCATCATGTGTCCTTCCTATGATCTCATTTTCTCCAGCCATAACTCAATTCCATGTACATGCTTCGGGTATAATTTTATCATGACTTTGACAGCCATGTTATCTTCAACATGGACAACCACGCTCATTCCAGGACGGGTGGGATGCATTACACTCATTGATAATATATGGCGACTTGGACCGTTCCCGTTAGTCCATACATCATTCAAAGCAAATCAATGTATGAAATTTTTTTATTTACAATGGTGGATTTCTGAGATCCACCTTCGCATGTTGAACACTCTCCATCTTTGACTATTCTCCCATTAAATGAATATATCAATGGTACCTCGGATTTTTTCCATCTACAACAATGCATTCCAACATTGTAGAATTTAGTACACATTATACATCGTTATACATTTCTTATAACTATAATGATTCAAAAGATTATATGGATTTCTCATAACTATAATAATAAACACATGGAAGCTTTATGCACAAAAATCAAGTCTTATACTCATAACTATAATAATAATTTTTTTGATACAAAATAAATTTCGCTAACAACCACATTATCAAATTTAAAAAAATACATTGGTATACCAAACTTTGATTGGCATTCTTGGGGAAGAACTACGAGTGAAAATGGGTGTGGAAGGGGCTTTTGACAAAAATGAAGAGAGGGGCTCAGGTGGGGGGACACGAATTTCTCATCACTTCTCTATGTGATGACGAATCACATCTCCTTTGGCACAATGTCAACAGAGCACTCCCCGTGCCTGTGCGTGGGTTGTTGACGGAAACATGATTGTGAATCACGTTTTTGCCAACTCAGTGCATTTTTAGTGTGCCACGTGGGCGCGCTAATCAGTTAAAAAAGGCCCTAAGACCAGTTTTGCAAATATTTTGGTCATGGTGCCAAATTTGAAATTTTTTTTTTTGCAGGGTTATTTTAAAAAATTTTCCTTAAAACATGAGTGAATGGCAAATAACAATGGATGTTTTTTTATTTTTATTTTTTTAACCTTGCAGTTTTGTCCTCTCTCTCTCTTTCTCTTACATCTGACTTTTCATAATACCTGAATTACCCCTAGAGATAGAGTTACAGAAATACATAATATAATGTGAAACATACAGAAATTTACACCTAGCTATAGATATTTAATTGTTATCTACAAATACCATTCAACGTACACAAAGATGCTTATGCACAAAATAGTTATAGACAGATATATTCTCAATGTCATTATAATATATTCGTGAACTATACATCTAATCTTTATCATCTGTAAATGCATTCAAAGTACACAAAATGATTATAGATACATTCTCAAAGTATTATTAAAATAGATCAATCAATAATTGTTTGAATTACTACATTGTCTTCCTATCTTAATGAAATTAGCTGCTGTCTCTCCCTGATCATCTTCATATCCTCTTAAGTGAAATTAAACTCACTGAAAGGCCTTCAACTAGGCATTCAACGTACTTCATAACAAAAAAAACGTTGTTTAAAAGATCCAACAATCAGTCAAACACCAAAAATCACAATTACAAAAATTATCAATAGAATAAAACCAAGGACATACAATTTTACATAAATGTGATGAATCGTTACTGTAATGTAATATCAATTTACAAATATGTTAATGGCCAATTACAATAACTTTATAGACAATTACAGAATGTAATCAATTGTTTACATGAATCATTCACATAATTACAACATAAATTATAAATGTAATACACAATTATGTAACTACCATTTACGTAATAGAAACGTAATACCGTCTATCATTCACATACCAACTATAAGAGAAACTACAAAAAGCTACATATTAGAAAAACTACCATTTACATAACAAAATGTAATACAATCTATAAAATTAAACTAAAGACATACAAAGTTACAAAAACGTAATAACAAATTACAGAAATGTAATAGCAATTTACATATATGTAAATGAGGGTGTCGGGGAGAGAGAGTTGTGGTTTCACCGAGGAGAGAGAAGGTAGCAGTGGTCGCTGACTCGCTGGGGATCCAGAAGGTCGGGGGGCTGCCATAAATTTTAAGGAAGAGGTAAGGTTGGGAAAAGATATTTTCGGGGAGAGAGGGTAGTTGCTATTGCCATTTCGCTTGGGAGAGAGAATGTCCGGGAGAAGGTAGTGAGGGTCGCCATGAAGAGAGAACGTCGCGGAGGTCATCGGGGAGAAAGAACATCGTAGGAGTCGCTTGGGAGAAAGAATGTTGGGAAGAGAGAGAAAGAGAGGGTAGTTTTGGAGGGAAGAGATTGTTTTGAGGGAAAGATGGTGTTTTGGGGGGAAAAGAGGGTGGGGGTAGTTTAGGTATAAAATAGTGAGATGGCATGGGTAAAGGATACAAAAAAAAGGGGTTAGATTTCAGGGGTAAATAAAAAATAAAAAAAAGTTCAGGGGTAAAAAACAATTTAGCCGTTGGTCAAGGGGTATTTAAGCAATTCACCCATTTTGGACGAGTTTGGATGTATTTTGTTATCTAAACTTTAAACATGGACTCAAATTGTCTTTTAAAATATAGCATTTTTTGCGTTCTCTTTAATGAGGGCGGGTTTAGATTTCATGTTTTTACACCTAGTCTTGTGTCCCCCCTGATCTATTGTAATGTTTAGGTCAGATTCAGGTTTTAAGCTTTGAATCATACCTAACAAGAACTAAACTGTAAAATTATAAAGAATTATGAATTTTCTTCTTGTTTCGTATCTCCAATCCTATGTCTTATAATATTTTGGATGATGAAATGTTTTATTTTGTGTTTTGAGGAGATTTAACAGTCTTTAAAATGATTTAAGTGATGGTTGTTGTGATTAACAATTTATGTTTTATGTTGAGATGTTCAATTTGTTTAAGTTAGATTAATTTATATTTTTTAAGCGTAATGTTTTTATGGTAAAAATTATTTAATGTGCCAGATAATTTTTATATAGTACCCAACCCGATCCAATCCGGTTTAGATGACAGAGATCAGAAAGGGTAGGTATAGATTTCACAATCTCACTAATGCTTTTTACAGATATGTGTCATCCATAAACAAGGTCATGCAAGGGATCAAACCCCTAATCTTCAAAAAAAAAAAAAAAAAAGTTATTTAAATTTTAAAAGGGGGCATCTATTTTTTTAGGAACGATATCTACTTTTATTTATCTGGTTTCTTCATTAACCATATCAAAATATTTTCATTATGTTAATGAACAAGATCTAATTTTATTAATTGGTAACTTCTCCCAACCTTATCATGCTGAAGTCAGATATAGGTTACTTAATTACCTTCCTATAATACAAAAATGATTTTTTTTTACAAAGAAAGAATTATTTTTACAACAGGACCTATAATGTTTATTTTTTTATTTTTTTTATTTTTTTTGGTGGGTAGGACCTATAATATTTGCTGCATGCAATTTATAAAAATTTCATATATTTTGATTTTCAATAAAGGTGTGTATTTTATATATATGTATATTTAAAAAAAGAAATAATAAAATATAACACCCTTATATTGTATATACCACTATGCAGAACAAATGAACAGTGAGTCTGGTGTCATTACCATTCAAACAAGATCTTTGAAGATTACAAAGATTTCCATTTTGAACCAATCAAAGGCCCAAAAAGGTATACCAACTCTTTTTTTGGATTCCAATAAAACCAATGAATTTAAATTCCTCATCCAACCACAAGGGGTAGATCTCTTATATGTAAAAAAAGAGTGCCTTACTACACTCAATCCGTTTTACAGCTCTAACCTAAAATAAAAACAGTTCTCCATCTATTGTAATTTATACTGTATTATCACATATATAAAATTGAAAAAAAATATTTTAAAAAACACACTATTGTATTTTAATATTTATTTTATTTTTTTATAATAGTATAAATATAATTCAATAGAGGAGTGTATATTAAAAAAAAAGAACTCCTTTCCATGCCTTTTGGACCAGTCGGTTCTGATGATCACAAACAAAAAGTCAAACTTTTATAAAAATGAAAAGTAGGCTTTATATCATTCCCTGTGTTTCCCGTTCACAACTTGTTCAATTGACATCTGCTTTAATACATTGTTGTACATGCATGATGCATGCACACAACCAGTCATTACAAAATTAGTTTCTTCGAATAAATAGGTATTATTTATGTGATGAAGCATTTCATGCTCATGTAATCTTCATAGTCAGCAAGCATGTTTAACATTTCATCAGGCTACAAGCAAAGTCTCCTAAACATTTATTTAAAGAAAACAAAAACATAAAAGGCAATAGATTATATGAAAAAAATGTTTTTATAAAATATAATGAGTGGTGTTGGATAGGGAGAGCGAGTTGACATGAGGATTAAGATCGAACGTGCATGAAGATTGTTAGTATATAAGATCGAACATCAAGACCAAGCTCAATGACATGTCACTGAGAAGGTGACACAACTCATTCTAAAGCTGTCAGTCATCATCTATCTATATATATATATAATAACTGAATTATATGATCTAAAAACCATAATAAAATCAAGGGCATAAAGAATAAAGTTACATTTAACTAAGCCTGTCAACGGGTCCGGGTCCAGACCCGGACCCGATTACACGTGTAATATACCCGACCCGATTTGGACCTGATCCAGCGGACCCGAACAAACAAACGGGTTGGGTCCAGGTCCACCGGCCCCGACCTGTTGGACCCGAGACCCGATTGTTTTATTAAAATATGCTCATATATTATAAGACCATTAGTATTAGTTGATACATAATTTTATTTCTTATTTAACTTATTTTTGTATCCACGTGTTCATAAATCATAATCATAACAAGCCCATAAATCATAAGTCATAATCATAATTATAACATTTTTTTCGTTGTGTTGATGTTGCAACTTGCAAGAACTTGATTGTTTAATATGTAATAAACTTAATAATGTATTGTCGTCGGTTTGTTTTGGACAATTAACTTATTAGCTTTTGAATTTGTATAATTAATTAGTTTGTTGATGATTTATGTTTATTATTTAGGTTAATATCTTAGTGTTTATTGTTTTGAATGTTGTTTAGGTTAATATTGTTTTGAATGTTTGTATAATTAGTTATGTTTATTATTTAGGTTAATATGTTTTTTATGTTAGTGATTAT
Organism: Acorus gramineus; assembly: GCA_030737835.1. Lineage (NCBI taxonomy): Eukaryota > Viridiplantae > Streptophyta > Magnoliopsida > Acorales > Acoraceae > Acorus > Acorus gramineus. Next base: position 107,197 of record JAUJYN010000079.1, on the reverse strand, counting down.
TGTTTTGGATGTTGTTTAATAATTCATTTACTTCTTTTGAATTGTATAAAATTATATTCAAACATAGTCTCATTAATAATAATGTTTTATTACAAAAAATTTCAAATAGAATGATAAGGCAAACAAATACATGAGCTCTTCTTGTTTTTTTTTTTTTTTACCAACCATCCGGGTCGGGTCAGACCCAGACCCGACCCGGGTCCGACGGGTCCGGGTTTACATTTACCCAGACCCGTCGGGTTCTGGGTTGGACCCGGACCCACCGGGTCTTGCCACGGGTCGGGTCCGGGGACCCACCGGGTCTTGCCACAGGTCAGGTCCGGGTCCACCCCGACCCGACCCGGACCCGACCCGTTGACATGCCTACATTTAACCAACCCGCAAACTAACAAACCCCCCCCTCCCTCCCTCCCCCCACCCCCCTTAACCCTGTGTATTTATGTGGGTGTGGGGCAGTGTTGGGAGCTCCATAAATTTTTATAAATGGGATCATTAAAAAAATAAATTTTATAAAATTTTAAAAAAATCTATCCTTAACTTATATTTTAATGAGTCCTGCTACACAAACCCCACTATTTAGGCCATATTCACACGCCCTATGAGGTGTCATTATCTCATTGGTTACTTGTTTGACTTTTCAAAAAAGCTAGGGGAAATTAATTAGAGGTCCCCCCAGCCTATCCTTCATTATTTTTAGGTCCTTGGACCTTTTCAAGATATTTTTAGGTCTCTAACCTCTGATTTAATTATTTCTATGTCCAAACTAACAGCTGTCGTTTGCTTCCTCTGTTAGCATACCCAATATACCCCTTCAACAATTAGTTTTTCCCTTCCCTTCTTCTTCTCCAACCCTCCGAACACTCCATTCAAAACCCTAAGTTGCATTGAACACCCTCCCATGGCTATGACGGCTGAAGCACTGAAAATCGGGTCTCTGACACCCTAAATCGCACCTAGAGATCGATAATGACTGTGGTTGAACCATCCAATCTTCTTCTTCTCCATTGAAAACTCACGACGGCGGTGAAGGAACCACGAGTTACAAATAGGTATGGAGAATCATAATGCTCTAACTAAAGAGATTGTTTGAATAACAATGACATTGCTTTTGGTTCTGGATTTATGCTACAGTATAAAACGCAGACTGTGTTAGCATTCTGTCAACTGATACTATTCATATAATTCTGATGGTTATACAGAGATATGATTACGTTGTTCCCAGATCAATTAACAATGTACCCAGATAAATTAACAATGTACCCAGATCAATTAAGAGTGTACTCAGTGTAGAATCTTGTTGTTTTATGTTTAGTAGATACACAATGTGTATGTGGCATTAATATTATACGTAATGCATTTTATACTGTTCTTAGACTGAACACATGATTTGTTTTTGCAGAATATTTGAGTTTATACATGGATAGCCTAATGGCATTTTGTTCCTACAACAGAGAAACACGAGTAGTTCATGTTGGTAGAACTACAACACTTTCAGATATTGTAAGTAAATTATGTGAAAGATGGAAGTTCGATGCGCCGAAAGTCATTTTGAAGTACGACATTCCCGTTCAAGCAAATATGAGAACGACTCTTGTTAACAATGAAGATGTTGAGACTATGTATGACATTCACAAGATGTGTGGGTCCAATTTTATCCAGATTAATGTTTTCATAAATTCTGAACAAAGCTCTGTTGGAGATGCAGGACAAAGGTAAATTGTTTTACTACTTGTTGTCATGATCCAATGGTTTAATTATATACTAACAGTGTACTCGTATGATTTAACAATGTACCCAGACTGGTTAACATTGTATTAAGTAACCATAATAGTGTATGATATATCATTTTTACTACTGTATAACAATGCTTCATGTGCTTTATTGTATAACTTCTAATGCTACAATGGGAATGAATTGTAGGATGTCCAACAGTGTCCACCTGAACCTAGGCACAACAGTACCAACATCTTCAGTACCTACATCTTGTAGCATGGTTTCTCAAGGGGAAGCCATTTGTGGGAGTTCAAGCGGTGGGATGCTGACAAGCTTTTGGGAGAATATCATTCATTCGGTGAATCAACAATTTGAAAATATTGAATATTTTTGCATGCAGTTGGCCAATTATTCTATAGCGCATTCATTTGATTTTGAATACGTGAAGAGCGATAAGGTACGGGTAATTGCCAAGTGCAAACACCCTTCTTGTGGATGGCGAGTTCATTGCTCGAGAGTCAGGTTAGGCACTTACTTCCAAATCAAATCGTTGAACAATATTCATTCATGTTGTGGTGGAATATCAACAAATGGTCATCCAAGAGCATCGCAAAGATGGGTGGGTGAGATTACAAGGACTAAGCTTATTGACACACCATTGTATCGACCCATAGATATAGTAAAGGACGTGTTTAGGGATTATGGAATCCAATTACCATATCACAAGGCTTGGCACGGGAAAGAGGTGGCTTGCAAGGACTTACATGGAGATGAATCCCTCTCATTCAATAATCTTTGACGGTATGTTGATGCGGTGATGGCTACAAATCTTGGAAGTTATGTGGAGCTTGAATGCACTCCTAATGACCATAGATTTAGACGATTCTTTGTATGCTTTGGTGCTTCACTTATTGATTTTGAAACAGGTTGTAGGCCTTCGTTGTTCCTAGATGGAACATTTCCCAAATCAAAATATCAAGGTATTTTGCTAGATATCATTGCTAAGAATGGTGATGAAGGTTTCTTTCCATTAGCATTTTCAGTCGCGGATCAAGAGACCGAAGACAATTGGACATCAACATTGACATGTGTCACGCCCCAGGCGTCCCCGAGACGTGGCAATAATAAATAAATAATATCAGCTATCAATACCTGAGGTCAATAAGGACACCAACAACAATACACAAGGCAGCAAAGCAAGATAAAGATAACTGACTGAAAAGCGGAAGCATAATATATAACAATGTCTGTAAATCAAAACATTATTACAGACCCGAATACACAATCAATGTCCTGTGGAAGCCAAGTTTAGACCAAAGAAAAATACAACCTGTGCCACATGCACGATTTACAGAGCATAAATGACTCTAGGAATGTTGTGTCTGTGTCATTTGGAGCGCTCTGTTTGAAGATTTGGGTACATAATTTTTTTTCCTGAGTTATGTATTCCTGATTTGGTATTTGGATTTGATTTTGTTAAAATCCAAGATGAAGAGGTTTAATTATGATTATTATGAGATGTCCAGTTTTGAGTTAGCTTTCGTACAGAAGTGGAATTAGACCAACTGGATTCTTGTAGTAAAAGTTATGGGTATTTTTCTAAGTATACCCCGGGGATGGAAATTCTGGCAGCAGCCCTGTTCCATGTTTAGATCTAATTTCGGATTAGCTGGAGATATTATCTGATCTTGCCATGAACATGAAAGTTGTAGATAATCTTCTTAGCTTTCCATCGGTCTTGGAATCAAGCAATTCGGAGCTGTATCGGGGAAGTTATGGCTGTTCCAGTGAAGCTTGCGCAGAATTTCTAGTCGGAGGGCGACTTAGTAATTCCCCCTTAAGATATTTTGATAAATATCTCTCCCTCCCAATGTTGTCGACCAGCTTCTGGTCCCTCCTTCTCTCTTTTCATTTGCCCCCCAAGTGTTTGATGAAAAGCCTCAAAGAGAAGGAGTTGGTGGTGGTGGTGGATCTTGGTGTTTGTGTGTTGTTTTTTGTTCTCCCCTCTATATCAAGCTCTCTTTGCATGATCTCCCCCCCTGTTTTGCTGCTGAAGAGGAGGCTGAGGAGCGGCTAGAGGCGGCGGTGGTGGTTGAGGTGGTCGCGGGTGCGTCGAGGGCCCCCGAACCTCCCCCTTTTGTTCCCCCTCCAAGGTGAGCTCCTCCCCTCCTTTTCTTGATATTTTTGGCTTAAGGGGATGTTGGGAAGGTCATGCATGTTGGGTAGATGTGTTAGGGTGTGTGTGAGGGGTTGGGATGGGTGAAAAAGAGGTTAGAATGGGCTGGGCGCGCGCTGGGCGTGGTCTGCGCTCGCACGCAGGCGGGCGCAGTCGCGCGCGAGTGCGCGCGGGTGTAGGCGCGAGCGGGGGTGCGAGCGGGGGTGCGCGCGGGCGCGCGCGGGCAGGGCGCCTGGGTGCGGGGTAGGGCACCTGGGCGCAGAGCTGGGGACCAGTGCGCGCGCGCGTGCGCGTGCGTGCGTGCGCGTGCTGGGGCGTGCGCGGGGTGCTGCGCGTGGGCAGGCACGCGACAGTGCGCCGATAGTGCCGGGTGCGTGCGTGCGTGCGCATTCGTGTGTGCGCGTGCGGGTGGCCGTGCGTATGGCTGCCTGGGGGGTTCGGGAGTCAGTCGGGGTGCTCGGGCTCGCGTGCGTACGGGCCATATGTATGTTTGCCCGAGTGTTGTGTATTTTTAGAGTATTTTTGGTGTATTTGTGTATTTTACTCACCGAATTGATTACCCTATTTTGCAGATCTTGACGAACGGTCGCGCGACGACCCGACTATCAGTGAGTGGGACAATCCAACCCAGTAGGGAGGCGTTATATGCACTTGGGCGTGTACCGTCCTCCCCTGGGGCACCATGGATTTATATTAACTTGTTGTAATGTGTAATCCATACAAGCATGATTAAAATGTAGTATGCATGCTACCCTAGACTTTGTATGTTAGGGACTTGCACCCTTAGGATATGTGTAAGAGCCATGCATCCTGTCACCCTGTTCTCATGCTAGGAAGCCCCGACCGATGCATGTGTCCTACTAGTTTAATTTATTTAAATTAAATGCTAGCATATGATTTCAGCATGCCTTGATAATATTAAAGGGAGGGGCCTTGCGAGGTCAACATTGAGACCCGGGTTAGGGTGCTCCGTGTTCCTTGTTTGGTTGTCGGGATGTCCTATATCGGGACCTCATGCTGCCCTCCCAAGGTTTCTTTTTTTTCCCAATAATATTATACCTCTAATTAATTATTATTATATATGTTCCCCGCATCTTGGTTATGCGCCCTGGAGGAATTCTGAAGAATTCATGACATTAGAGTTGTTGAGATGTGTTGTCAGCGGATCCGAGTGGATCATATGCGTATGGATAGGCTGTTCTGTTCCCTTCGTTGGATCCGTGTAGAGACTGCCTCAGCGTTAGAAAGGCTGTCTCGTGAAGGGGCTCCCATCAGTAGGCACCTCCTGATTTGGGACGGACTGTGCTGAATGTGGGAGTGGCCAAGCGACCTACGGAGTGGAGGAGAGACTATCGATGGACCAAGGGTGACCAACAGCCTAGTCAGTCCCAATATCCTATGTCACCTATTGAGGGGTGAGGGTGAGGGTGTGGTGGGTCGGCGATGTAGTGACCCACTGGTTTGTAAGTCCCAATATCCTATGTCACCTATTGAGGGGTGAGGGTGTAGTGGGTTGGCGATAGCGACCCACTGGATTTGTGTAGTGATGATTATCAGCTTAGTAAGTCCCAATATCCTATGTCACCTATTGAGGGGTGAGGTTGAGGGTGTAGTGGGTTGGCGATAGCAACCCACTGGATTTGTGTAGTTCTTGCCACTTTGAGGCTTTTAATAATGTGATGGTGGTGAATAAATCTGGTGGTTAATATAAATTGTGATGCATGGGTTGTGCTGTTCACTGAGCGTGTGGCTCACCCCTCGCATAAAATTATTCTCCAGTGTTATCTGAGTCGGAACTGAAGGAGGAGCTCCCCGAGGGACTTCATCAGTAGCGAAGTAGCGCCACGTCCCGCGAGTTTCAGAGGCCATCAGCATCCTTTTTATTGTATGTATTATATTTCGTGCTTGGGCACGCGTTTGTATCATATTTGGATGTCTTTGTATATATTGGCTCTCACAGGACAGTTGATTATGTATCGAGTCTGTAATATGTCTTTGAATTACAGATTCAGTCTTTTTAGCTTCCGCTATTTCTGTATATATCATGTCAGCCCCTTGTTGTCTGTGTTGAAATTGTTGATGTTGTTGGAGTAGGTTATTGACTTCCTATATTGACTGCTGATATCATATATACGCTTGCCGCGTCCCGGGGACGCCCGGGGCGTGACAAGGAATGCTGACAGCCTCGCACTCGCCACCCGCCGGCAGAACGCTCCACGCCCATAAGACCACGCCACAGGAAAGCTCCAGCTCCACGCCCAACACTGCCCCTTAAAAGAAACAGTATGCGAGGGGTGAGCTACAAGCTCAGTGAGTGGCTGGAAACCAATCACCAATCTACATTTCAATACATAATCAGTTCCCTTCTTCAAGGAAAAACATGGGTAGAAACCCAAGGATCACTGGGTCACGCGGCGGCGCGACCAACCTCACCCCCACCCTCACTCCCGGCGGGAGTCTTTTGGGACTTATGGGGAGAGACCATACCGTCGGTCGAAGAGACCTGGATTTACTGGTCAAGAGACCATACCATTGGTCGAAGAGACCCGGATTTACTGGTCTACTCAACAATACTGGATCATCTACATCTAGATAATCGCCCATCGATGTCCTTCAACATCGATCACGAGACCGGACCCAACATCTATGGGAACGATCGAACAACGTGTCACGAGGCGACGCGTCTTCGCCTCATCCACACCCTCACTCCTGAAAGGAGACATTTTGGGACTTTGGGAGAGACTTAGACTACTCTTCACCCCTGGTCCACCGGTAGCCTCTTCCCGTTCCGTAGCTCGCCTGGTCTACTCCCACGATTCAGCACAGTCCGAAACCAAATCAGGAGGTGCCTACTGATGGGAGCCCTCTGTCAGGATAGCCTGTCTAACGCCGGGGATGTCACTACATCGGATCCAAATGAAGGGGGAGAACGATCCCATGTTCACAAAGCGAATCCCAATGGAAAACAACCACTCCCGATACTCGCTCATCGCGATATCACACACATGCATAACAGAAACCAATACACTCATATTAATCTCAAAGTAGTCATAGTCCCTAAACGGGAGTAACTACACAAGCTAGTGGGTCGTTACATCGCCGACCCACCACACCCTCACCATCACCCACAAGCTAGTGACATGGCCTTTTGGACTGACTAGGCTGTTAATCACCCTTGGTCCACCGATAGCCTCTCCTCCACACCGTAGCTCGCCTGGTCTACTCCCACGATTCAGCACAGTCCGAAACCAAATCAGGAGGTGCCTACTGATGGGAGCCCTCTTCAGGGCCTGTCTAACGCTGAGGAGTCCCTACACGGATCCAACGAAGGGAAGAGAAACAGCCTACCCACACGGATACGATCCACTTGGATCCGCCGACACCGATCTCAACTCTACAAATGACATGAATTCTTCAGAATTCCACCAGGGCGCATAACTAAGATGCGGGGAAAGCATATATTATAACAACTGGGTTATAATATTCTCTAAGGCATGCTTACAACTAAATGCTCACATAATCCCCTAAGATGCGGGGAGACATATATCATAACCACAAGGTTACAATATTCACTAAGGCATGCTCACATTCTGATTTAATTAGATTAAACTAGATGGGAACATGCATAGCTCGGGGCTTGGTATCTAAGCATGCATAGGCCGCTATACATGATATAAGGGTGCATATCCCTAGCATACAAAGTCTAAGGTGGCATGAATACATCATAGCAAAACATGCATAGATCAAGGCTCTTAAGTACAGGACATGGTGTCCAGGCATGTACGGGCCTCTATACATGATGTATGGGTGTATATCCCTAGCATGCAAGGTCTAAGGTGGCATGGATACATCATAATAATCAGGCATGCACAGGTGGCTACATAATTTAGCTAGGGGCCCCATCGATGCGCGACGCGCGTCTATGCGGGTCGAGCGCATCCCTAGAGAGGGGGGGGGGGATTGGAATCGAACCACTCACCTTACGACCAGAGACCTCGCGCATCCCATCCGACGAGATCTGCAAGGTAGGGGCATCCAACTGGTGAGAAACAACACAATTTAAACAAAGAAGACATTAGAAATACCCCATACTCGGACAAGCATGCATACGGGCTCGCATGCATGTGAGCACGCACGTACGCACGCGAGTCCGAGTGCCCCGACACCTACTTGAACCCTTGGGCAGCCACACGCATGGCCCCCCGCACGCGCATGCACGAATGCACACGCACGCACACACCCCGGCACCCTCGGCGCACTGTCGCGCACCTGCCCGCTCGCCTAGACGCGCTGCCGCACGCACACGCACACTCGCGCGCGCCCGCACGCACTGCACGCCCAGCCCGCGCCCCTCGCGCAGCACCCCGCGCATGCCCTAGCACCATCAACGCACTTCCGCGTGCCCAGACGCGCTGCCGCACGCACGCGCACGCTTGCGCGCTCCCTCACGCACTTCACGTCCAGCCCGCGCCCTCACGCAGCACCCGCGCCCTCACGCAGCACCCCGCGCATGCCCCAGCACGCGCACGCACGCACGCGAGTGCACTGGTCCCCTACCCCGCGCCCAGGCAACATGCCCAGGCGCCCTACCGCGCGCGCGCACGCTCGCGCGCACCCCCGCTCGCACCTGCACCCGCGCGCACCGGCGCACACGCACCCGCGCACACCTGCGCACCCGCCAGAGCCTGCCAGCGCCGGCCTGCCAGCGCGCCTGCGCGCGCACGCGAGCAGACTGCGCCCATCACGCGCCCAAGCCATCCTTACCCCATTTTAACCCTTCCCAACCTCTCACACACACCCTAACACATCTACCCAACATGCATGACCTTCCCACAACCCCTTAAGCCCTAAAAATCCAAGAAAAGAAGGGGAGGAGCTCACCTTGGAGGGGGAACGAAAGGGGGAGGTTCAGGGGCCCTTCGCGCATCGAAACGCCGCCACTGAGACCACCACCACCACCACCTCTCCTCAGCCTTCTCCTTGGCTGAAAAACAGGGGGGGGGGGAGATCAAGAAAGGGAGCTTGAGAGAGAGGAGAACAAACAACAACAACCAAACCAACCTTCTCTTCCTTCTCCACCATCTCCTTCTCTTCCTCTCTTTGAGGCATAACAATAAACACTTGGTGGGGCTTTGGAAAAAGAAAAGAGAGGGCAAGAAATGCAATCGACGTGGGATTTGGGAGGGGAGAGAGACAGGAGATATTTATCAAAAATATCTAAGGGGGAATTACTAAGTCGCCGTTCGACTAGAAATTCTGCGCAAGCTTCACTGGAACAGCCATAACTTCCTCGATACAGCTCCGAATTGCTCAATTCCAAGACCGATGGAAAGCTAAGAAGATTATCTACAACTTTCATGTTTATGCCATGATCAAATAATCTCTCTAGATAATCCGAAATTAGAGCTAAACATCGATCAGGGCTGCTGCCAGAATTTCCATCCCCGGGGTATATTTGGAAAAATACCCATAACTTTTACTACAGGAATCCAGTTGATCTAATTCCACTTCTGTACGAAAGCTAACTCAAAACTGGACATCTCATAGTAAACTCATATTTAAACCTCTTCATCTTGGATTTTAACAAAATCAAATCCAAATACCAAATCAGGAATACATAACTTAGAAAAAAAAAATTATGTACCCAAATTTTCAAACAGAGCGCTCCAAATGACACAGGCACAACAGACATGTTTCAAAAAATCATATCCACAGATCGAACGATCACTTTCATTTCTGATAGGGGTAAGGGATTAATGTTAGCTATCCTTGGAGTCTTCCCTACATCACATCATTCATATTGTCTACGACACTTGAAGATGAACTTTAGAGAAGCTATTGCTGGTAAGTTTAGTATAACTATTAGAAAGAAATTGCTCCAACTTTTAGATGTTGCAGCTTATGGACTCAGGATAGAAGACTATACAAGAGCCCTAGCACACATGCGTGGATACTCTGAACAAGCCGCGAAGTGGGTTGAGGACTCCAATCCAAATCAATGGGCTAATGCATTGTTTTCGGGAGAAAGATATGGGGAAATGTACTCCAACTGTGCTGAGTCATTCAATTCATGAATACTTGAAGCCCGCAACCTTCCAATAGTCCAAATGGTTGATCATATACGTGTTCAAATGATGGATATGATGTATCAGAGACGCAATGAATCTAGCAATTGGGAGACTTTTTTGTGCCCATCTATCATGGAAAAATTACAGAAGATCCAAGCTGATAGTCGTGGGTTGCAGGTACGGTGTTCTGATGAAGTACATTTTGAGGTTCATGGGAGGCAAAACAAAGCAGTAAACCTTATTGAGCGCACATGTACATGTAGAAGATGGCAGGTATATGGATTCCCATGTGTTCATACATATGCCGCGGTGTGGAAGATAAATGGCTCTATACATGAATATTGTTCACACTATTTTCGAACAGATTTGTACCGTCAAGCTTATGTCATAGCAATCCTACCTGTAGTAGGTGGTCAGAGGACGGAGGGGGAAGAAGGTGACATAATCATCAAACCTCCATTAACCAAGATCAGGTCGGGGAGGAAGAAGAAAAATCGGATTGAATCACAAGCAGATCCTGACGGGGTGACATTGTATCGTTGTTCGAGATGCAAGGGCTTTGGACATAATAGGAAGATATGCAGAAATCATGTTGCTTAAACTATTATTATCCTACTTTAGTTGTATTAAGTAATAAGTCAGATTATCCTGCTTTATTTGTATGAACATATGTTTTATTTGAATTAAGTCAAATTATCCTATGTGTTTAGAAGTATTATGTGCTTAAAGTATTTTGTGCTTCTTCATCTGATGCTTAAACTATTATGAATGTAGAAAGGGTAGTATCTAATAGTGTACCAATATGATCTAACACTGTACTTATAGTAATCAATGGTGTACCTGTTAGACTAGTAGTGTACTGGATTTCATTATGCAGTTTCTATTTTTCCATTCATAACGCATCTGTCAGTCATAACAGTGTACCATATTTGACTACTAGTGTACTGGTTGTATTGGATTTCATAACACACCTTCATTTTTTCATTCACAACACATCTGTTACTCATAGCACAACTGTATCATTCACAACATTCATTCATAACCCAACTATATCATTCACAAAATTTACTTAGTAACACTGTAGTTCATTCAAAACACTTGATGTGCATTAAATTTACATGAAAAATAAATACATCAAAAACAAAATTCATGTCCATTCATAGCAGTCTCAGTTTTGATCTTCTAAGGATTTTGGCAGCATATTCACCTCTGAATCTTGTGATATCGCTCTGATCGAAATTCCACGGCATCCTCTTGATAAGATGTTCACCAAATTTTATCACGAACATGCTGCAGTCCACCCTAAAACATCACACAATTATATAATATCGTACTATTAGAGCATTGTTGAAGAAAGAATAGAAGTACAATTAACCATTCGCCTAATCAGGGCATTCCTCATCCCTGATGGTGGGCCAGTTGTCAACTTCCATGGAATGATACCTCCTGAAGTACACTTTCAACCACATGACCTGCATAGTTAACATCATACAAAGATACATTAGCAATGTACTCATATTACCTAACAAGGTACCCACATTACCTAACAATTACTATTAGTTAGGTACTATTAGTTAGTAATATAGTCAATCAAATGTGTGTGTGTCCAAAACAAAAGTAAGAGTAAACCATAAATCAGAAGATCTGAACTTACCTCCGGAAACCCGCCCAAGAAAGCTGCTCCACTCCCTCTGGGATGTCCACCATGTCACGCCCCAGGGCGGCCGTCCCCGGGACGCGGCAGGTGTATATATCATATCAGAAGCCTACACAGAAGGTCAAATACATATACTCTAAACCACAGATAAAAAAATGACAACATAGATCAAACAAGGCTGACATAATATATACACAATATAGCGGAAGCTAAAACTGAGTCTGTAATCCAAAACATATTACAGACTCGATACACAATCGTCCGTCCTGTGAGAGCCAATATACATAGAAACAACTGAATATATACAGACGCGTGCCAAGCACGGAAATAAAATACATACAGTCAAGAAAAGGGATGCTGATAGCCTCTGGCACTCGCGGAACGTGGCGCTGCTCCGCTACTGAAGGAATCCCTCGGAAAGCTCCTACTGCTGCTCCGGCTCTAGCTCAGGCTCAGTGACCACTGGGGAAAAACATATGCGAGGGGTGAGCCACACGCTCAGTGAACAGCACAACCCATGCATCACAGACAATATTTACCAATATTCCATTATTTATCCAGCCATCAATACATAACAACATAATCCAGTGGTTCGTACTTCGCCGAACCACCACACCCTCACCCTCACCCATCAATGGGTGACATAGGCTATTGGGACTAATAATCATCCATTCACAAATCCAGTAGGTCGCTCATCGCCAACCCACTACACCCTCACCCTCACCCTACCACGGGTGACATAGGATTTTGGGACTGGCTAGGCTGTTGTTCACCCTTAGTCCACCGATAGTTCTCCTCCACTCCGTAGGCCGCTTGGTCTTCACCCACAACTTCAGCACAGTCCGAAACCAAATCAGGAGGCGTCTACTAATGTGGGTCCTCCGATGGACGGCCTTTCTAACGCTGGGGGGTAGCCTCTACTGGATCCAGCGCAGGGAACAGAACAGCCTATCCATACGCATATGATCCACTCGGATCCGCCGACAACACATCTCTACCACTCAAATGTCATGAACTCTTCAGAGTTCCTCCAGGGCGCATATCCAAGATGCGGGGAATAAGTACAATCAAAAGCAATGTTGGAATATCATTGGGGGAAAGAAACTCGGGAGGGCGGCGTGAGTTCCCGATACAGGATAACCCGACAACCAAATAAGGAACACGGAGTACCCTAACACGGGTCTCACCGCTGTCCTCGCAAGGCCCCTACCCTATAATATCCACTAATCATGCTAATAATCATACCCAACATACAACATTACTTATAATATTATTGGGACTAGAAACCTTGGGAGGGCAGCGTGAGTTCCCGATACAGGACATCCCGACAACCAAACAAGGAACACGGAGTACCCTAACACGGGTCTCAATGTTGACCTCGCAAGGCTCCTCCCGATAATATTACCTAAGGCATGTGATTTAACATATACTAGCATTTAATTTAATAAATAAACTAGTAGGACGCATACATAGGCCGAGGTTTCCTAACATGAAACAGGGGACATGGTGCATGGCTCATACACATATCCTAAGGGTGCAACTCCCTAACATACAAGTCTAGGGTAGCATGCATTCTACATTTAAATCATGCAAGCATGGAATACATATTACAACAGGTTAATATAATCCATGACGCCCCAGGAGAGGTCGGTATACGCCCAAGTGCGTATAACGCCTCTCTACTGGGTTGGATTGTCCCACTCACCAGTATCTGGGTCGTCGCGCGACCGCCCGTCTAGATCTGTAAGATAGACATTCAATATGGTGAGTTAAAATCCACTAATACTACAAAATACACAAGAACTTACATAAACCCACAACTAAACTCCCAACACTCGGGCAAACGTGCATACGACCCGCACGCACGCTAGCCCGAGCATCCCGGCAAACACCCGCACGGCCGGCAACCACCCGCACGACCACCCGACCGCCCGGGCGCACCGCCGCGCCTCGGCCCGCGCACTCCGCGCACCGCCGCGCCTCGACCCGCCGCCGAGACACGCCGCCGAGCCTCCCGTGTGCACCGCGCATCCCCTGCGCCCCAGCGCAGCCGCCCGCGCACACCCCGCACGCCATCGCTGGCCCGCGAGCACCCCGCACGCCCCGCGTGCAGCGCCTTGCCCCGCGCGCACCACCTCGCTCCGCGTGCACCTCGCGCGCACCACTTGCCTCTACCCGCACGCACCACGCGCGCACCGCCAGCTCCGCCCCGCAGCGGTGCCCCGCGCCCAGCGCCCCAGCGCCCAGCGCCCAGCACCCTCGGCCAGCACCCGGTACCCGCGACCCAGCGCCCATCGCTCAGCGCCCAGCACCCGGGACCCTCACCCAGCGTCCACGCGCACGCACGCGCAACACGCGCCCAGCGCGCCTGGCAGCACGCGCCCAGCGCGCCTGCCAGCCTGCCCGCGCTGCTGCCCGCGTTGCCTGCCTGCGCGCGTCGCCGAGTGGCCCGAGCACCGCTCGCCTGCACGCCCGGGGCACTGCCCGCCTGATACCCGAGCACCCCTGCCCTGCTCGCCTGCGCGCCCAGCCTGCTCGCCCGGCCTGCCAGCGCGCACAGCTCAGCTAGCCTACCCGAATGCATCACCCTGCACCCCCCGAGCGCACGCCCGCGCGCGCGCCCGGCAAACTGGTGCGCCTGCCGCCTGCCGCTTGCCGCACGCCCGAGTGCCCTGCGCCCCATGCGCAGCACCCGCGCGCGCCCCGCCCTCACGGCCATCACCCCCAGCACCGCCGCCCAGCTCCAGCCGCTCGACCAGCACGCCTAGCGCCTGCAGCACCACCCGCGCGCACACCGCGCGCACGCCTGCGCGCACGCACCCGCACGCCCGACCACCTGGTGCCACACGCTGCTGCGCCTGCTGCCAGCGCTCCCGGGACAGCCACCTCACCTACCCGAGCAGCCTAGCTCACCTACCCGAGCACCCACCCTCCACCACCGACCATCCACGGCCTCCGACCACCACCCCCGCCCTCCGACGGCCACCCACCGCCGCCGACCGCCTCCCAACCCCAAAACCCCCCCTAGCAATCATCTAGACAAGAAAAAAGAGGGAAAGAAGCTCACCGAGGGGGAGGAAGGAATGACCGGGTGCTCTCCGCGCACCGAAACCCTTCTCAACGGTCCTCTCGCGCCCCGATCTAGCTTGGCCTTCGAAATGGGCCAAATCAGAGGACGAAAAGGGGAGGTCGGGGAGGCTAGGATCGTCGGAACTCGGATTTGAAGACACCGGAGCGTAGATCGGGACCCGATCTACACTTCCCGTGCTTTAGGTTTCTTGGTTTGAGGGGTCTAGGAGGCTTGAAAGTGAGAAAAAGAGAGAGGGAAGAGAGAGGGAAGGGTTGGTAGGGATGATGAATAGTGCATGGGATATTTTCTCACCCACTATTTATACCAAGTCACTTAAAAACCCAGATACGCCTCGGAACTGTGAAATTTCAGGAACGTTTCCGGAATTCGATGAAATTTTCGTGAGAGACATAAAATGGCACCAGGACACCAAATATGCAGTTAGATTTCCAATCGGAGTCCTCTAACTCAAGACGATAGCTAACAGTCCAAAAATAAGCGGTTCCGATCGAAAAACCCTAAAAATTTTAAAAACTGCCAGGACGCTCCAACGGTTACCAGCAGGCTAAAAGTGACACATATATAACACACCACTCGGGTAGCCCACCAGTCGGCGGCGTCACCCTTCAGCATAAAGGTGGCGAGGGGGACTCGCTGGCGATCAGTGCAAAGCATGGCCGCGAAGATCGTATCCACCTCCCTCAACCAACGCTCTGGCGCAAGAGGATCTGTCGACTGACCATGGAACTCAGGAGGGTGGAGCTTCAGAAAGGCGTTGAGGCCGCTCTGCTACACTCGCGCCGCCGCCTCTAGCTCCTCCTCCCTCTGCAGGGAACCCTGAACTCCTACCACCGGAATCGCCACTGGAACTAGGGGTACATCGGGTACCACCGGCGGATCTGCCGCCAAGGGGACCTGCGGAACTGCCTCGCGAGTCACCCTCAGCTCCTGAATCTCTCTAGCCTGCTCTGCCAGCATCCTCGTCTGTGTCTCCACCAAATCAGCCAACCGAGCGAAAGCACGCTCCCAAGCAGGAGGCTCTTGCGTCAAGGGCTCTCCGGTAGCATCCTCGTCTCTGGTAGGTCCGGAAACCTCCAAAGACCGAGAGGGACCTCGTCCGCGCCGTCCTCTGCGAGGAGGCATATCAGCACCCTAAGAAAACCAGACACTAGGATCAGAATACTCATATAGAAATCCTAGGACTCATCTCTACGAAAAGAGGACCATTGGCTCTGACAGGACCAGGCTCTGATACCAACTTTTGTCACGCCCCAGGGCGGCCGTCCCCGGGACGCGGCAAGTGTATATAAAATATCAGAATCTACATAAGAGGTCAATAATATATCATACACCAACAACCAGAATGACACACAGACAACAAAGAGGCTGACATGATATATACACCGAATGCGGAAGCAAAAGACTGAATCTGCAAATAAACATACTACAGACTCGATACACAATCATCTGTCCTGTGAGAGCCAATATATACAAATACAACTGAATATATACAGACACGTGCCAAGCACGGAAATAAAATACATACAGCCAAGACGGGATGTTGATAACCTCTGGTACTCGCGGAACGTGGCGCTGCTCCGCTACTGAAGGAATCCCTCGGAAAGCTCCAACTGCTGCTCCGGCTCCAGCTCAGGCTCAGTGACCACTGGGGAAAACATATGCGAGGGGTGAGCCACACGCTCAGTGAACAGCACAACCCATGCATCACAGACAATATTTACCACAATTCCATTATTTATCCAGCCTCTAAGTGACATAACAACATAATCCAGTGGTTCGTACATCGCCGAACCACCACACCCTCACCCTCACCCATCAATGGGTGACATAGGCTATTGGGACTGATAATCACCCATAGACAAATCCAGCGGGTCGCTCATCGCCAACCCACTACACCCTCACCCTCACCCTACCACGGGTGACATAGGATTTTGGGACTGACTAGGCTGTTGGTCACCCCATGTCCATCGATAGTCTCTCCTCCACTCGGTAGGCCGCTGGCCTTCACCCATAACTTCAGCACAGTCCGTCACAAATATCGGGAGGCACCTACTGATGGGAGCCCTCGAAAGGGACGACCTTATCATGCTGGGGCAGTCTCTACACGGATCCAACGAAGGGAAACAGAACAGCCTATCCATACGCATATGATCCACTCGGATCCGCCGACAACACATCTCTACAACTCAAATGTCATGAACTCTTCAGAGTTCCTCCAGGGCACATAACCAAGATGCGGGGAAACATGTACAATAAAAGCAAGGTTGGAATATCATTGGGGGAAAGAAACTCGGGAGGGCGGCGTGAGTTCCCGATATAGGATACCCCGACAACCAAACAAGGAACACGGAGTACCCTAACCCGGGTCTCACCGTTGTCCTCGCAAGGCCCCTCCCCTATAATATTCACTAGAATTGCTAATAATCATACCAGTTATATAACATTACTTATAATATTACTGGGACTAGAAACCTTGGGAGGGCAGCATGAGGTCCCGATACAGGATATCCCGACAACCAAACAAGGAACACGGAGTACCCTAACACGGGTCTCAATGTTGACCTCGCAAGGCTCCTCCCTATAATATTATCTAAGGCATGCGATTTAACATACACTAGCATTTAATTTAATAAATAAACTAGTAGGACGCATGCATAGGCCGAGGCTTCCTAGCATGAAAACAGGGGGGCATGGTGCATGGCTCTTACACCTATCCTAAGGGTGCAAGTCCCTAACATACAAAGACTAGGGTAGCATGCATTCTACATTTAAATCATGCAAACATGGATTACATATTACTGCTGGTTAATATACATCCATGGTGCCCCAGGAGAGGTCGGTATACGCCCAAATGCGTATGACCCCTCTCTACTGGGTTGGATTGTCCCACTCACCGAAGTTCGGGTCGTCGCGCGACCGCCCGTCAGGATCTGCAAGACAGACATTTATATGGTGAGTTAAAATCCACAACTACTACCAAAGACATCAAAATTCACAAAACCCACAAACAAACAACCAACACTCGGGCAAACGTGCATACGACCCGCACGCACGCTAGCCCGAGCACCCAGGCAACCATCCGCACCCCCGGCAGCCACCCGCACGGCCACCTGACCGCCCGGGTGCACCGCCACGCCTCAGCC
This sequence comes from Acorus gramineus, assembly GCA_030737835.1. NCBI lineage: Eukaryota > Viridiplantae > Streptophyta > Magnoliopsida > Acorales > Acoraceae > Acorus > Acorus gramineus. The sequence continues at coordinate 89,349 of JAUJYN010000079.1, read as the reverse complement.
AACTCACCCCGCGCACCGCCGGGCCCCCGCCCGTCGCCTGGACGCGCCGCCGAACCTCCCGGGTGCACTGCGCGCCCCCTGCGCCCCAGCGCAGCCGCCCGGGCACACCCCGCACGCCTCGTGCTGGCCCGCGAGCACCCCGCACGCCCCGCGCGCAGCGTCTCGCCCCGCGCACACCCCCCGCGCACCACCGCCGCCTCGCCGCGCCCCGCGCGCACCACAGCCGCCTCGCCGCACCCCGCGCGCACCACAGCCGCCTTGCCCGCCCTGCGCGCACCCCGCGCGCATCCTGCATGACCCCCCCCCTGCACGCACTGCCCTCGGCCATCACCCCCGGCACCCGGTACCCGCGGCCCAGCGCCTGGTGCTCAGCGCCCAGCACCCGGGACCCTCACCCAGCGCCCACGCGCACTCCCGCGCAGCACGCGCCCAGCGCGCCTGCCAGCCTGCGCGCGCTGCTGCCCGCGCTGCCCGCCTGCGTGCGTCGCCGAGTGGCCCGAGCTCTGTTCGCCTACCCACCCGAGCACTGTCCGCCTGGCGCCCGAGCACCACCTACCCAGCACGCCTGCGCACCCAGCCTGCCTGCCTGCCCCGAGCGCACGCCGCGCGCACGCTCGCCTGCGGTGCCCAGCCTACCCGGACAGCCCAACACCTAGACCGAGCCATCCAACCTCCACCACCCGCCACCCCCGACCTCCGACCACCTCCACAGCCCTCCGACGGCCACCCACCGCCGCCGACCGCCTCCCAACCCCAAACCTACCCTCCTAACATACATCTAAGCATGAAAAAGGGAGAAAGGAGGCTTACCAAGGGGAGGAAGGGAAGTCCGGTTGCTCTCCGCGCACCGAAACCACTCCCCAACGGCTTCCAACTCCCAGATCTCACTCGGCCTTCGAAAAAGCCCAAAACAGAGGAGAAGAGAGGGGGGACGGAGGGGCAAATCTCACCGGAATCCGGATTTGAAAGCACCGGGGTGTAGATCGGGACCCGATCTACACTTCCTATGCTTTAGGTTTTTAGGGTTGAGGGGTCTAGGGGGCTCAAAAGTGAGAAAAGGAGAGAGGGGAGAGAGAAAATCCAAATGGTAGGGATGATGAATAGTGCCAAGATATTTTCTCACCCACCTTATATAGCCGGGTCACTTAAAAACCCAGATACGCCCCGAAACTGTGAAATTTCGAAAACGTTACCGGAATTCGATGAAATTTTCGTGAGAGGCCTAAAATGGCACCAGGACACCAAATATGCAGTTAGATTTCCAATCGGAGTCCTCTAGCTCAGGACGATAGCTAACAGTCCAAAAATTAGCGATTCCGATCGAAAATCGAAAAAAATTGAAAAACCGCCAGAACGCTCCAACAGTTACCAGCAGGTTAAAAAGTGACACAAATATAACAGAGTTATACTCTACGAATTGATGTTGCTTCAAATTAACCTTCAATAGATGCCAATGATGACACTCTTTAACATTTGAGTGGACTGGCATTAAGATCATGTCAAGATCCATTAAAACATCATTGGTGCATCCTTTGCAACAAGAAGCAAAATTGGACATATATTGTTCGGCTGAACCTCCATCAACGTAGCAAGGGTTTGTGTTGTTCAGGTTTTTCTGTAATATGATAAAAACCACGATTAGAGTATGAACAATGATATCATTCATGTTATCATGAAGGTGTCGACAATGATAAAATTCACCTGATGTTATATATGTGTCACTTTTAACCTTCTGGTCACCATTGGGACATTCTGGCAGTTTTTCAGTTTTTTTCGTTTTTCGATCGGAACCGCTAAAATCTTGGACTGTTAGCTATCGTCCTGAGTTTGAGGACTCCGATCGAGAATCTAACTGCATATTATGTGTCCTGGTGCCATTCCAAGCCGCTCACGAAAATTTCATCGAATTCCGGTAACGTTTCAGAATTTTGCAGTTCCGGGGCGTATTCGGGTTTTGACCGAGCGAAAAGTCATTGGGAGACTTGACTTGGTCAAAGTGGGCCCATGACTTGGTCAACCCCTTTTGTTTTTTTGTGTGGTTGGGTTGACCCAAGTCAAATCTCACTTAATCCTCTCTAATGCTAGCTTAAACCCTAATTAACCTAGCTTAACCTAATCTAAGTGTGGGGATTATATATAAGTGAATCTAAAATATCTCCCCCACTATTCATCATCTTCCCCATTTGATTTTCTCTCTCCCCCTCTCTCTTTTTCTTGGTTTTGACCTAGCTAGAGGTGTTAAAATCAAAAGCACAAGGAAGAGAAAGGTTGGATCTCATCCCCATCTATCCACCGGTGGTCTCGGATTCGAGTTCCCACGAGTTTGACCCCCTCTAACACCCTCTTTTCTTCTCTGATTTCAGCCCCCCTTGGGCTAGGTAGAGATCTTGGTAGTAGAGGTCTTTGGGGAGGTGTTTCGGTGCACGAAGAGCTCCCGGTCCCCTTCCCTTCCTTTCCTCTCCTAGGGTAAGCCTTCTTTCCTTCCTTTTCTTGCTTAGATGCATGTTTAGGAGGTGTTTTGGGTGCTGGTGGCTGTGGGTGGTTGTTGGTGGCTGTTGGAGGCCATTGGTGACCGGTGAGTGGTAGGGTTGCTCGGGCAGGGTGGTTGGTTGGCTCGGGTAGGCTGGCAGCGTAGGCAGGCAGGGCAGGCAGGCTGGCAAGCGCAGGGCTGGGCGCTGTCGGGCATGCGCACGGGTGAAGCAGGGGTGTTTGGGTGCTGCGCGCTGGCCGCCGTGCGGGGCGTGCACACGGGGCGCTGCGCGAGGCGCAGTGCATGCCTTGCGCGCGGGGCCGCGTGCGGGTGCTGCGCGCATGGCGCCGAGTGGGGAGTGTGTGCGGGGCACTGCGCTCGGGTGCGGACGGGTGCGCGTGCGGGGCGCTGCGCTGGGGCGCAGTGCGCGCGGGTGCACCTGGGGCTGGACGAGGGGGTGGTGCGAGCGGGTGATGCGAGCGGGTGGTGCGCGCGGGATGCTGCGATGGGGCGCTGGGCGTGCGGGTGTGCGCGCGGGTTGCTGCGCTGGGGCGCAGTGAGCGCGCGGTGCATTGTGGAGGGGCTCGGCAAGGTGTCCGGGCGTGCGGGCTGGGCTCGGCAGTGCTCCTGGGTGCGCGGGCTGGGGCGCGGCCATGAGCCTCGGTCGGGTGGCCGTGCGTACGGCTGCCCTGGGGTTCGAGAGTGAGCCGGGGTGTCGGGCTCGCGTGCGTACATGCCGTATGTACGCTTGTCCGAGTGTTGTGTATTTTTAATGTATTTTTGTCGTATTTGTGTATTATACTCACCAAGTTGGTTACCCTATCTTGCAGATCTCGACGGACGGTCGCGCGACGACCCGGTCTTTGGTGAGTGGGACAATCCAACCCAGTAGGGAGGCGTTATATGCACTTGGGCGTGTACCGTCCTCCCCTGGGGCACCATGGATTTATATTAACTTGTTGTAATGTGTAATCCATGCAAGCATGATAAAAATGTAGTATGCATGCTACCCTAGACTTTGTATGTTAGGGACTTGCATACTTAGGATATGTGTAAGAGCCGTTCATCCTGTCACCTTGTTATCATGCTAGGAAAGCCTCGACCTATGCATGCATCCTATTAGTTTGATTTATTAAATTAAATGCTAGCATGCCTTGTATAATATTATAGGGAGTGGCCTTGCGAGGTCAACATTGAGACCCGGGCTAGGGTACTCCGTAATCCTTGTTTCGTTGTCGGGATGTCCTATATCGGGACCTCATGCTGCCCTCCCAAGGTTTCTTTTCCCAATAATATTTTAACCCTTGTTAATAATTATTATTATATATGTTCCCCGCATCTTTGTTATACGCCCTGGAGGAATTCTGAAGAATTCATGACATTAGAGTTGTTGTGATGTGTTGTCGGTGGATCTGAGTGGATCATATGCGTATGGATAGGCTGTTCTGTTCCCTTCGTTGCATCCGTGTAGAGACTTCCTCAGCGTTAGAAAGGTTGTCCCATGGTGGGGCTCCCATTAGTAGGCACCTCCTGATTTAAGACGGACTGTGCTGAATGTGGGGGTGGCCGAACGGCCTACGGAGTGGAGGAGAGACTATCGGTGGACCAAGGGTGACCATCAACCTAGTCAGTCCCAATATCCTATGTCACCATATTGAGGGGTGAGGGTGAGGGTGTGGTGGGTCGGCGATGTAGCGACCCACTGGATTTTTAGTCCCAATATCCTATGTCACCTATTGAGAGGTGAGGGTGAGGGTGTAGTGGGTTGGCATTGAGCGACCCACTGGATTGTTGTAGTTCCTGCCATTTTGTGGCTTGAATAATAGATTGTGGTTAATAAAATCTGGTGGTTAATATAGCTGTGATGCATGGGTTGTGCTGTTCACTGAGCGTGTGGCTCACCCCTCGCATATGTTTTTCTCCAGTGCCATCTGAGTCGGATCTAGAGGGGGAGCTCCCCAAGGGACTTCATCAGTAGCGGAATAGCGCCACGTCCCGCGAGTATCAGAGGCTATCAGCATCTCTTTTGATTGTATGTGTTATATTCCGTGTTTGGGCACGCATTTGTATATTATTTGGATGTCTTTGTATATATTGGCTCTCACAGGACACTTGATTATGTATCGAGTCTGTAATATGTCTTCGACTTACAGATTCAGTCTTTTAGCTTCCGCTATTTGTGTATATATCTTGTCAACCCCTGCTTTTGTCTGTATTGTCATTTTAGCTGTTGTGTGAGTATGTTATTGAACTCCTGTTTAGACTGATATCATATATACACTTGCCGCATCCCGGGGACGGTCGCCATGGGGCGTGACACCTGAGCCCAGGAGTAGATGTATAACCATTTGGTTTCAACATGCTCATCTTCTAATATTGCGAACCAAATGTCTATTGCCTATCACAAACACAATCAATGTCATAATTCTTGTTCATATTTTACATGACCGTATCATTACATGAGTAATAACAATTACTCACGTCATCTTGTAGCTCATCCTTGAAAAGCACTTCACGCAAGCACACCCTAGTAATAAAAGTTCATCCAGCCTGAACAACGGAGTCATTGGAAAAAAACAACATGGAATTGGTATAATAGGTGCATATTCACATTGTATAAAGATATAACACCTAACTAAAGTATACCCTGTTATCGGATGTGAAAGGAACTCCTCGATGAGTCCCTTATCTTCATCTGAAAGTAACAACTTCCCCTGGTTGTTCCTCCTCTTCTCCAAGTACTGTATAATCAATGAACCGAAACATATATATAATCTGCAATTAGAATTTAACAGTGCAATATAATGCTTTAATAATGTACCATTAATGATTAATAGTGTACTTAATATGAGCTAACAGTATAACCATAGAAATAAACAATGCAGTCATACAAGCATGTTTACCCGCACTCTCTTCCCTCCCTTCGCTGCCAGCTTCTTGCGCTTTGGTGGTGATGAACAAATAGAAAGAACTTCTTCCGTTTGTGATGAAATTGTGATGACTGTTTCCTCCATCTTCTTAGCCAATTTCCTGACCAAATTACATGTCATGTACGGAGAACGGAGGAGGTGAGATATGGTCCTTGATCTCCTCTTGACAAGGTCAATGTAGGATGCAAGCTTCGGACCCTCCTCAATCACTCCTTCAGTGGGATCTTGACTGAACAGCACGATGGACCCAAACATGTCCATTGCCTTGGAGGATGGGGACATCTCCAATGCCTGAGAGCATGACTGGGAGCAAAATTGAGCATGCTCCTCAAGGATTTTTTGCTCCTCTTCATCCCCAATCTCAAGATCACCAAAAAGATCATAAGTCACATAACCATCGTCATGATCACCATCAAGGCTTTCCTCCTTTTCTTTTTCCTTTTTCTCTTTATTCACCGCTTCCTCGACCAACAGGCAGGCATTCTCAGCCCGAAGTACTCCCACTTCAGCTCTCAGGGCATCCAAAAGGGCATTCTCAGCCTTCAAAGCATCCACCTCTATCTCCAGCCTCTTGCATCTCTTCGTCAGTCTCATCTACTGATATTGTCTAATGAGTGGGAGCTTCCTCTTCTTCAAACCGGCAGACACATGTTGTGTCAAACTCTTCTTGGGTGCCACCGGGGCAGGTTCATTCTCATCTTTCTCATCACCCTTCCAGTAATTCAATGGAATGTTCTTCTGCTTGACTTTTTTCTTGGGGCCTCCATATAGGAGCCACCTTTCACCATCATCGGGAGTGAGACTTCTGACAACCTATAATAAATAATAGTATACCAATTAACAATGTACTAGTAATATATAACAGTGTACTATGAATATTTAAAATGTACTTATTATAAAAAACAGTTAGCACAATGAAGTTTGCAAACAAAAAATGAATATGACATATACCTCAAACACTTTAACATTAAAGGGGTTGACATTCTTTTCACCCCTTCTCTTCATCTTCATGACCCATTTAAACAACCGTGGGGACACATGATGTCCCACGGGTTTCCACCGATATCCTTTAACATGCTCGTAAAACCAAACCTATACAAAAGTTTATAAATTAATATACAAAGCAATATAACAAACAACTAAATATAATATAAATGAAGATAAAGATAAACTTACACATAAAACGACCGTGCATCCAAACAAGTACCCAATTGAACTTTTGAGGTACTTGCCCTCATTGCTGCTCACAATGCTTGGTCACACCTTCCTCACTGATTCCATCAGCTGCTCTCTGATGGAAACAGCCCATGTGTACCTTCACGTTCCCTCCAAATCGTCTAAATACGATAGGAGGGGCAGCGGGCAATTGTAGTGGCCAACTGAAAATAAAAAACTAGCAAAACAAACTAAATCCTAGATGACCTCTTCGTCGTCCGAGTTCACCAACTCCACCATCTTGACCTTCAATGCGTCCCTCGTGACGTAAGTATCATTACTGAAATACTTACTCTTCAGCCTGGAATCCACTGACTTCGAGTCCGTGATTGCCCTCTCCCCAAAGGCAGGCAACCCTATGATGAGGGCAACCTCCTTAGCCGTCAACGGTAATCATCCTCCACCAATCTTGAAGACATCATCATCAAGACTGTAGTTACCGATAAGTATGTCAAGTAACTCAGCTTCGAATCCTATCTTGGGGATGTCCACCAAGATGTAGAATGGTGTCTTCAATAAATTCCGATGACAGTCTCTCACCGCTATCTCGTCCATCGTCTTCCTATAATAAATAGGAAAACAGCGGTGTTGAACTAACAAAGACTTAGGAATGAAGGGCAACTGGATTGTTCCTGTATACATGGAATAATAGGACAAGCATTAGTTACTGAAAAGAATAATAATATACTACAAACAGAAGTTACTATCATGGGCAAAGTACTTATTGAAATTAACAATGTACTCATAACATATAACAATGTACTGAGAAAAAATGTCTTAAATTACAGTCCATTCTAACCCATCAAAGTAAACTCATTAGTTTAAAAAATATATTTCAACAGTGTACCCAGATTATATTACAATGCACATAGCACATAACCGCATATATTTCAATAAACCAATAAGTAGGACACAGGATTGTTTACCTCTACTTTCTTCCATAGAAACATTGGACTTCTTGACTGATTTCTTCTGAACCTTTTTCTTCGGAGGGGCTTTGGTTGATTCCTTGGAAGGAGCATTGGTGCATGGCTTGGACTGGGCTTTTGTGGATGGCTTTTGAGTAGGGGATTTGGTCGAAGGCTTGAAAAGAGCTTTTGTGGACTACTTTTGAGCAGGGGATTTGGTGGAAGGGTTGGAAGAAGCTTTTGTGGGCGGCTTTTGCACAGGGGATTTGGTGGAAGGGTTGGAAGGAGCTTTTGTGGGCGGCTTTGAAGTGGGTGATTTGGTGGAAGGCTTCAAAGGAGCTTTTGTGGACGATTTTTTTGCAAGGCATTTGCTGGAAGGCTTTGAAGGAGCTTTTCTGGATGGATTTTCAGTGGGGGCTTTGGTGGATGTGTTTTTTGTAGGGGATTCGGTGGATGGGTTTCAAGTGGGGGCTTTGGTGGATGGGTTTTGAGTAGGGGATTCGGTTGGTGAATTGGAAGGAGCTTCTATGGATGGGTATTGAGTAGGGGATTCAGTGGATGGTTTGGAAGGAGCTTTGGGATGAGCTTTAGACTTTGGAGGAATTTTGGCCACCGTATTAAACCTCGGACTTCTTCTTGGTGTCAAATCCTCTATTCGAACCATAAACACGGTGTGCAAAAATAAAAATGTAAACACATAAACACAAAAAAATGACATAAACACATAAAAATCAGGAACCAAACATTACAACTACTTTTAAATACAAAGAAGCAAAGAAACAATAAATTATAAAAAAAACCCAATGAACCAAAACATGTCAACCATGAACATCAGCCCACACATGAATCCACACATCTCATTTTCCTACCTTAACCTCTGGATCTGGATAAATTCTATGCACAAGCTTCACAGTCTCCAGTCCTCTCTTCAGAAACCCTCTAATGGCCAATTCTTTCTTTTTTTTCTCTCCTATACAGCTCCTCCTCCTCCACCTACCCCTCCTCCTCACCCTCCTCTTCCTCTTCTTTACATGAATGTGTCACATCCTCTCAACCAACACATGAAGCCACACATCTCATTTACAATGAATTGTTAAAGTAATTTTACTTGATAGTGTACTAATAAACTAACCGACACAACAACAAAAGCCAAGATGTTAATCATGCCTTTGTAAAGCATAAGCAACAAATCCACCCAAGGCTTGTGCATCAAATACATTAGCTGTTTATCAAAGCCTAAATGTGGTCATAAACATACATGATAACGGTGTACTAGTATACATTAACAAAGTACCCACATTGCAAAACCATATCAGTAGATCCTCTAAAATATATACTAATTTTATATATCAGGTGATGAAAGGGATGAGTTTGACGTACTCTGAGGAGGAGGATGTTGCGGCCACGGAGGGTTGTTGGCATCGCCGTCGATGATGTCGCGAAGGCTTCTACGTTCGTTGGCGCTGCCTTCGATGGATTCTTTGTTCGTGGGTGTCGCCGCCGATGGATGCAAAAATCGTGGGTGTCACCGTCGATGCACGGTTCCGTCGATGGAGGGAGGAAGATCAAAGTTTTTTTTAGGGTTTTGAAGAGAAAAGGAGAGGTTTTCAGGGAGAGAAGAATTTGGGGGGGGGGAATTGGGAGAGAGAGAGGAAGATTAAGTGGGAGGGACAGGAAGGACATTTCACATGGGGGATGAAACGGCAACAGTTAGTTTGGACCCAAAAATAATTAAATCAGAGGTTTGGGCCCTAGAAATATCTTGAAAAGGTCCAGGGACTAAAAATAATGAGGGATAGGCTGGGGGACCTCTAATTAATTTCCCGAAAAAGTTTTTTTTTTTTGACGAAATGGTAGGCATATGCCCTTAATTATATTTTAAAGAAAGGGGATGCCCAATAAAAGAGCATAAGTACAAAAATTTCCCCAAAAAGTTAAGAATGAAAAATATAATATTACCCTCATTTAAAACCCACAATTTTCTCCCTCATTAAATCCATCTCCACATTTTTTGAAAAACATATCAACATATTCAATTTATTTCAAGAAACCTACTTTTTTCAAAACTAATTAAAAAAATCCTTAATTACATTTATGAAAATAGAATCAAAATTCAAATCCTCTAAGGCTTCTTAAAACGAAACTAAAAATGAAATCATTCAAAAAACCCATTTCATCAAAAACACCAAAAAAGACAAAAAAAAAATTTTAGCCTCTCATTCAACCAGAAAACAATAACGATAAGGAATAATCAACGTTTTTTTTTAAACACTGTTGTTAATTTGTAATTTTTTTATTCCAATTATCAAACAAAGTATTTGTGATGGATGCAATTTTTTTTCAATAAATGCATAGATGAAAAACAAATCGCAGTATAAAATTAGAGTTCAGAATAAAATTCATTTATATTTATAAAATGTAAATTAATTTTAACAATAAATTACATTAAAAGTCAATTACATTTGTAAATGTGACTGACTTCATTTATATAAAGCAATTAAAAGTTAGTTACATTCCACAATGTAACTGACTTCCAGATATAATTGTTAAATAATTTAAAAATTAAACACCCCAGATTTAAGGCTATCAGATTTAACATCTAGCACCAAATTCAATAAAAATAACTGTAACAAATGCAAAACAAACAAAAAAATAAAAGGCCGCACCTGAATCGACAAACATTGGAAATGATATCCGATCATTCAATTATGATTTTCAATCAGATCGGAGGATGAAAAGTCCTCCGAAAAATAAATCAATGCTTGAAAAACTTCCAATCCTCTGAAAAACAAATTAATGCTTGAAAAACTTCCAGTCCTCCAAAAAAAGAAATAAATGCATGAAAAACCTCCAAAACAACCTTCTGATCTGGTTCTATGTGTTCTTAAAAAAATGTTGTAAAAGTGTTATTGAATTTAACATTTAGCATCAAATTCAATAATAAAAAATTATAACAAATGTAAAACAAGGAATGTGATCCAAATACAAATTTTATTTTAGGTGGAGAAGAAAAAGAAGCCGTAAATGGACAAATAGACAGATCATGTTTTTTTTATCTAATAAAGAAAAAGAGAAAAGACTATTAATTGCCAAAAATCATGAGATTTGATCCTCTAAACAAATTAAAAAATCATGACACATCAAGCATTGTAACCAACTCCTTGATTATGGGAAGTAATTATTGAAAAAGACAGAAAGGGCAAAATAGGTATTAACACTTGTGCCACCTCATGTATGGGGCCTGTAAAATGGGGCCTGTAAATCATTATTGTTATCAAAAGCATAAACTTTTCTTTAGAAAATAGAAGAACAATTTACATTAATAAAAAAATAAGAAAAATGATATTTTCAAACCCCCATTTGTAGCCCCAATTGCATTCCACGCTTTTTTTTTAAAATCATATATTATCCCATTGAAGTTTATGCATACAGTTATATGAAATGAAGTATATATTAAGATACATTAGTGTGTTTTTCGCGTTGAAAAAATGACATTTTTTACGTCATACACTATGATAGAACCCCATACGCTAAGATAGCATAGTATATATTAAATTATCATAGTGTATAGGGCTACAAATTAGGTTACAAAATGGACTGAGTGTATAAGCGCTCAAAAAATAAACCATCAAATAATCAAGAAAGGATGGTGGGCTGGTGGTGTCATTGGTGAGCTGAGTTGCCGAAGTGACAGTAATAGTTTAGATTTAAATAAATAAATAAAATTGATGGGGTCAATTGACACATCACAATGCATGTGGCGCCGCCCATCTTTGGGGGTATAGAGGCGTAGGTAGCCTATCTAGCTCGACCATCAAGCCAGCTACGGGGTCCTCCATTATGTTAAAAAAAAAAAAAACCACCCCCGTGAGATATATATAACTAGAGTGGGGAAAAAGGAGAAAGCCTTTTGTTTTGGATAAGCAACCAAACCTTAACCTATCTCTTTTTCTATGAGTATGATCGTTTTTCCTAATAAATAAAATATTTTTGTTTGGAACGCTGATATACTTAGTCTGTTTTGTATCTTATTTTGAAATCTCATACACTATGATAGTATAATATATATTGCACTATCATGTAGTATATGAGGTTCTATCATAGTGTATGACACAAATTTTTTTATCATTTTTTTAATGCAAAAAAAATATACTAATATATCTCAGTAAATGACTATTGATTCATTTCATATAACAGCATGTACTTCAATGGGAGAGTATATGATTTACAAAAAAAAAAACCAGTGTAGATTACAATTGTGGATGCACAAGGGTTGTACATATCATTTTCCTTTTGTGGATCATTGAACTATGAACTATGGGTCCAATAAAGTACTCCATTTTAGAATTAATACACATAAATCAGATTATTAGATGATCAAATTGGTTAACTATTTGATTGTTATATAAATCAATTAACCAGTCAAAATCCCAGCCTCAAAAACCTGATCTAACTTTTATTTCAATAATTAATTAAACATTTCAAAGGATTTAATGTCATCCTGTTATTTAAAGGGGAAAAATTATCTTTCAAACTTCCAATCTTGTCCCTACATTTTAATCTGAACTTTGTTATATTCAGTCATTTTTGCTGTCACAATTGCAATAATATATATCTCACTAGCCTCCTCCACTCACTTTATTAAAATATAATTTGTTATAAATTTTTATATTTTTTATAAATGACATCATTTAAATTTTTAAAATATATATTTTATCTTTTATAAAAATACTATATGTATGTATTTTTAAAAAGGGAAAAATCCATACAACCCTCTAAAATCTGACTGAAATCCATATAACCCCCTGACTTTTATTAAAATCCATATAACCCCTAAAAACACCTAGTAAATCCAAACAACCCCCTGAATAAAATTTCCATTAATAGATGATGAATATTTTACAAATATTTCATTTGGTTAGCCCTGACTGAAAACATAATATACTATAAAACCACTACAATGTGCGAGGAATTTGGCTAAGCCGGAACAAACTACTCTTTATTGAGGAGAGGTTTTACATTGAAAACATCTGGGACAATGCCATATCCTTCATATCGGCCTGGGGCTGCTCGCTCGTAGGAGCACGCCGAGTGCGTATTGTGCGAGGGGACCTATAAATAGAGCCAAGCTAGGCGGAATTCAAGGCTCGGGAGACGGTTGCTCGTGGTCCTTTGCTTTCCATTTTTGCAAAATGAGCAAGCTTTCAATTTTTAACACATTGTAGTGCTTTTTCTATTTTTGCTTTCAAAATGAGCAAGCTATAAAGTAGCAAATCCATTTTTGCTTTGTATTTTGTTGGGAGGGTGGGTTGCTGTCCACGTCTAGTGAGAGCAAGCTTTCCTTCTTTTTTCTTTCTTTCTATTATCTTTTAAATTTCTATTCTCATCCCCTCTCCTTGCTTTGGGACAAGATTCAGATTTGTAACCTACTTTTGAGTTATAGAGTCTATCATTTCCTCAAAACAAAAAAGCACTACAATGTGTTAAACATGTGAAAAAACCTACAAAAATGATGAGTCTACCCTCTCTGGATATATTATAAAACTCTATCCGAGGAATAAAATTGTCATTTATAGAAGATTTTTTACATTTTTAATACATTATAGGATTTTCTTCGTATACTGTATTTTCTACCAGGGTTAACCAAATATAATATCACAAAATATTCATCATTTATGAACATAAATTTTATTCAGGTGGTTATTTGAATTTACTAAGTGTTTTCCCTCTTCAATTTCATTAAAGAGACTTAACAAAAATTACAGTTTCATTAACTCCATTACAAAATCCTATAACGTACTAGGTGCTTAAAAAGTCTATGTTGCAGATTCTCGGAATGGAAGAGGAGTGGAGAATCCGGTCCAAGGCTATTTGGTTGAGCAAGGGATTAACAATATGAGATTTTTCCATAAGGTAGCCAATCAGCGAAGGCGATCAAATAGTATTCAGGCGATTAATAGACAGGGTGCTAGATTGGAAGATCAGAAGGAAATTCAGGAATGCTTTGTTTCTCATTTCAGTTCGGCATATAAGGCTCGGAAGGGCAATCGTGTTCTTTGAGAAGATGAGGGTCTTCGACGCCTGCCTCAAGAGAGTGCATCCTTCCTGGACAGGCCATTCTAAGAGAAGGAAATCTTCCGGGCAGTTTTTGGGTCAAAGGGTGATAAGGCTCCTGGACCAAACAAATTTAGCACACGCTTCTTCTAAGAATTTTGGGACACTGTAAAGGTGGATTTGCTGGATATGTTCTCTGTCTTCTTCGAGGGTTCCCAAGGGATCGGATGTTTGAACGCTACATTTTAGCCCTCATCCTGAAAAAAACTGGTGTGAATGAAATCTCTAACTTCAGGCCGATAAGCTTGATAAACGCCTGTTTCAAGTTTTTGTCAAAGGCGCTTGCAAATAGGTTGAAGGAAGTAATTGGTCAGCTAGTTGAACCTCACCAAACGGCATTTGTGCTCGAACTGGCCCTTCAAGAGGGGTTTTTAGCTGTTCAGGAGTGCATCGTGGGGACCCTCCATCTTCAGAGGTCGGGTGTGATGATCAAACTGGATTTTCAGAAAGCTTATGATCAAGTTGATTGGGTCTTTCTTAGGCAGCTTTTCCTTTGTTATGGTTTTGGTCCGCGGTGGACACGCATGGTCTTCTATTGTTGTTGTGCCTGTGTCATTTGGAGCACTCTGATTGAAAATTTGGGTACATAATTTTTTTTCCTAGAAGTTATGTATTCCTGATTTGGTATTTGGATTTGATTTTGTTAAAATCCAAGATGAAGAGGTTTAAATATGATTTTATTATGAGATGTCCAGTTTTGAGTTAGCTTTCTTAAAAAAGTGGAATTAGATCAACTGGATTCTTATAGTAAAAGTTATGGGTATTTTTCCAAGTATACCCCGGGGAGGGAAATTTTGGCAGCAGCCCTGTTCTATGTTTAGCTCTAATTTCGGAATAGCTGGAGAGATTAGTTGATCTTGGCATGAACATGAAAGTTGTAGATAATCTTCTTAGCTTTCCAACGGACTTGGAATTGTGCAATTCGGAGCTATATTGAGGAGGTTATGGCTGTTCCAGTGAAGCATGCGCAGAATTTCTAAGTTAGGGATGAAATGGTCATTTCCCATCCCTCTTTAGATATTTATGTGTGCAACCAAAAATATCTTCTCTCTCTCTCTCTCTCTCTCTCTCTCTCTCCCTCTCACTTCCACGCCCACATTTTGGCCCTCTCTTCTCTCTTTTCAAAGCCCCCCTAGGTGTTTGTGAAAATGTCACAAAGAGAAGGAGATGGTGGAGGAGGAAGTGATGGTAGGTTTTGTTGTTGTTGTTGATCTCCTCCTCTCTCAAGCTCCCTTTCCTTGATCCTTCCCCCCTGATTTTCAGCCATGAAGGAGGCTGAGGAGAGGCTGAGGAGGTGGTGGTAGTGGTGGTGGCGGTTGAGGTGGTCGCGGGTGCATCGAGGGCCCCCGAGCCTCCCCCTTTCATTTCCCCTCCAAAGGTGAGCCTTTCCCCTTCTTTTCTTGATTTTTATGGCTTAGGGTTGGTTGGGAGGGTCATGCATGTTGGGTAGATGTGTTAGGGTGTGTGTGAGGGGTTGGGAAGGGTTAAAATGGGGTTAGGGTTGGCTGGGCGTGCATCGGGAGTTGTCTGCGCGCGTGCGCGCGCAGGCGCGCAGGAGGGCGCTGGCAGGCGCAGTCGGGCGCGCAGACGCGCGCGGGTGCGCGCGGGTGCTAGCGCGAGCAGGGGTGCGTGCGGGAGTGCGCGTGACTCGCTCGCAGGCGCGCGCGAGCTTGCGCGCGTGCGGAGCAATGCGCCTGGGCGCGGGGCTGGGGACCAGTGTGTCACGCCCCAGGGCGGCCGTCCCCGGGACGCGGCAAGTGTATATATGATATCAGTGACAGGAAATCAATAATAAACCACAAACAATCACTAAAATGACACACAGATAAAAGCAGGGCTGACATAATATATACACCGAGTGCGGAAGCTAAAGGACTGAGTCTGTAGTCAAAACACACTACAGACTCGATACATAATCAAAAGTCCTGTGAGAGCCAACATGTCATAAATATACACAACAAAATCCAAATATAATCCAACTAAGTGCCCAAGCACAGAACATATACATACAACAGAAAGAAGGGTGCTGATGGCCTCAAAACTCGTGGGACGCGGCGCTGCCCTCTGCCGGTGTAGTCGCTCGGGAAGCTCCTCCCTCAGAGATCACTGAAAAGACAATATGCGAGGGGTGAGCCACACGCTCAGTGAATAGCACAACCCATGCATACAGTTCATATTAACCACATTTAATCAATTCATAAGCCACAAGTGGCATAATATCACCATCCGGGGGTTCGTTCATCGCCGAACCCCATACCCTCACCCTCACCCTCACCCTCAACAGGTGACCTAGGATGTTGGGACTTAGCGGGTTGATAAACATCCATTCATAATCCTGTGGGTCGTCGCATCGCCGGCCCACCATACCTTCACCCTCACCTCTCAACAGGTGACCTAGGCTCTTGGGACTGACTAGGCTGTTGGTTACCCTTGGTCCACCGATAGTCTCTCCTCACTCCGCGGTTGTTTGGCCACTCCCATGTTCAGCGCAGTCCTTCCAAGTCAGGAGGCGCCTACTAGTGGGAGCCCCTGCACGGGACAACCTGTCTAACGCTGAGGTAGTCTCTACACGGATCCAACGAAGGGAACAGAACAGCCTATCCATCGCATATGATCCACTCGGATCCGCTGACAGCACATCTCTACAATCCTAATGTCTTGAATTCCTCAGAATTCCACCAGCGCGCATAACCAGTATGCGGGGAACATGCATTTATTAATCATAATACAGGGGTGCAATATTATTGGGAAAGTATCCTGGGGAGGGCAACGTGAGGTCCCGATACAGGACGTCCCGACAACCACACAAGGAACACGGAGTACCCTGACCCGGGTCTCAATGTTGACCTCGCAAGGCCCCTCCCTATAATATTGACTAAAACATGCAATCCTCATTTATGCTAGCATTTGAATAAACAAATCAAACTATAGGACGCATGTAGAGGTCGGGCTTTCCTAGCATGATAGCGAGGAGGCAGGATGCATGGCTCATGCACAATCCTAAGGGTGCAAGTCCCTATCACACAATCTAGGGTGGCATGCAATTCTACACACACATCATGCTTACATGGGTTATAAATGCAACAGTTAATACAAGCTATACGCCCCAGGGGAGAGCGGTACACGCCCAAAGCATGTAACGCCTCCCAAACTGGGTTGGGTTGTCCCACTCACCGGAAATCGGGTCGACGCGCGACCGTCCGTCGAGATCTGCAAGACAGGGTATTAACTGGTTAGAATAAATCCACAATGACCCCAAAAATACATAACACACACAAATAAACGCCCAAACTCCCAAATCAAACACCCAACACCCCCGGCAACCCCCCCCCCGCACGGCCACCCGACCGCCCGGGTGCACCGCCGCGCTTCAGCCCGCGCATCCCGCGCTCCGCCGGCCCCTGCCCGCCATCTGGACACGCCGCCGCACCAACCCCGGGCTCCGCGCATCCGCTGCGCCCCCGCCGCCGTAGCCCGAGCGCCCCGAACACCCCGCGCCGCCCCGCGAGCACCCCGCACGTCCTCCCGCGCGCAGCACCTTCCCGCGCGCACCCCGCGCGCGCCTCCGCCGTCTCGCCGCGCCTCGCGCGCACTGCCCTGCTCGACCAGCTCCTCGAGCACGCCTAGCCTGCCCCACCGCGCCTCGCGCACTGCACCACCTGCTCCACCGCGCCTCGCCATCAGCCCCTCGCGCATAGTTGCACGAACAGACCCGCGCGCACTTGCGCCCAGAAGACCCAGCACGCATGCCGCGCGCATCGCCACGCTCGCCCTGCCTGTGCTGCCTGAGGTCCCCAGCCCGAGCACGCCAGCACTGCCAGCTCGTCCCGCGCGCCCAGCACGACCAGCCCCTCGCACCAGACCCGCACACACCCGCGCGCACGCACACCCGCGCACGCACGCGCGCATTCCCGCGCGCGCCCAGCATGTGCGCTGCCTGAGCCGCTGCTGCTGCTGCCTGAGGCCCGAGGACATCTCCCGGCTGCCGAGCACCTCCAACCACCCCTCCCACTGCCCCGACCACTTCCAACCACCTCCGACCACCCTCCGACGACCCCCACAGCCGCCGACCACCCCCAAACACAAAACCCCTCCCTAGCAATCATCTAGACAAGAAAAGAGAGGGAAAGAAGCTTACCGAGGGGGAGGAAGGGGCGTCCGGTGGATCTCCACGCGCCGAAACCTTTCCCAAAAGCCTTCTCACGCCCCGATCTAGCTTGTCCCTCGGAATGGGCCAAATCAGAGGACGAAAAGGGGAGGTCGGGGAGGCTAGGATCGTCGGAATTCGGATTTGAAGACACCGGAGCGTAGATCGGGACCCGATCTACACTTCCCGTGCTTTAGGTTTTTGGTTTTGAGGGGTGTAAGGCGCTCAAACGGAAGAAAAACGGAGAAGGGGAGAGAGAGAGAGCTAGTCGGGAAGATGATGAATAGTGAAATGATATTTTTGATTCCTTTTAAATAGAGCGCGACTTAAAAACCCGGATACGCCCCGGAACTGCGAAATTTTTGCAAACGATGCCGGAATTCGATGAAATTTTCATGAGTGGCTTAAAACGGCACGAGGACACATAATATGCAGTTAGATTTCCAATCGGAGTCCTCTAGCTCAGACGATAGCTAACAGTCTGAAATTATGCGGTTCCGATCGAAAAACACTAAAAATTTTAAAACTGCTAAAAATGCTCCAATGGTTGCCAATAGGCCAAAAAGTGACACATATATAGTGGGAGTGGACTAGGTGGAGGCCCGAGGGTGGGAGAGGCTACCGGGTGGACCAGGGGTGGAGAGCGGTCTAGTCTGTCCCAAAAGACCCATGACACCCCTAAAGGGTGAGCGTGGGGTGGATCGGCGATGTTATGACCCTCTAACTTGTGTAGTTACTCCCGTATAGGGACTATGACTACTTTAAGGTTAATATGAGTGTGTTGATTGTTGTTATGCCTGTGTTTGATATCTCGATAAGTGAGTATCGAGAGTAGTTGTTTTCCATTGGGTTTTGCTTTGCGAACATGGGATCGTTCTCCCCTTCGTTGGATCCGATGTAGGAACTTCTCGGGTTTAGCTGTCCTGACAGAGGGCTCCCATCCGTAGGTACCACCGATGCATTCGGAAGAGTACTGATCGTGGGAGTATACCAGGTAGAGGCTACCCAGGGAAAGGGCTACTGGCGGACCAAGGGTGTAGAGCGGTGAGTTGAGGAGATCGGGTTGTAGATACTACCTGGGAGAGGGTTAACGAATGATGTTACGGGCGTGGGAATCGTTCTCTCTTCCATAAGTCCCAAGAGTCTCCCTCCAGGAGTGAGGGTAAGGATGAGGTGAAGATAATCGCCGCGTGACCCATTCGTTGTTCGACCGTTCCCATAGTTGTTGGGTCCGGTCTTGAATCGATGTTCAAGGACATCGTTGGGCGATTATCTAGATGTAGATGATCCAGTAGTGTTGAGTAGACCAGTAAATCCGGGTCTCTTCGACCGACGGTATGGTCTCTAGACCAGTAAATCCGGGTCTCTTCGACCGACGGTATGGTCTCTCCCCATAAGTCCCAAAAGACTCCCTCCGGGAGTGAGGGTGGGGGTGAGGTTGGTCGCGCCGTCGCGTGACCCAGTTATCCATGGGTTTCTACCCATGTTTTCCTTGAAAGGAAATTGATTATGTATTGAACTGTAGAATGGTGATTGGTTTCCAGCCACTCACTGAGCTTGTAGCTCACCCCTCGCATACTGTTTCTTTTCAGGGGCAGTGTTGGGCGTGGAGCTGGAGCTTCCTGTGGCGTGGTCTTATGGGCGTGGAGCGTTCTGCCGGCGGGTGGCGTGTGCGAGGCTGTCAGCATTCCTAGAGTCATTTTATGCTTTGTAAATCGTGCATGTGGCACAGGTCGTATTTCTTTGGTCTAGACTTGGCTTTCACAGGACATTGATTGTGTATTCGGGTCTGTAATAATGTTTTTGATTTACAGACATTGTTCATTGTTATATATTATGCTTCCGCTTTTCAGTCAGTTATCATTATCTTGCTTTGCCGCCTTGTGTATTGTTGTTGGTGTCCTTATTGACCTCAGGTATTGATAGCTGATATTTATTATTGCCACGTCTCGGGGACGGCCGCCCTAGGGTGTGACAATTGTATTTCCTCAGCCAATGCATCGGTATTGATAAACAGAGTGCCATGTGGTTTCTTTCCCATCAGAAGGGGTCTTCGTCAGGGAGATCATTTATCTCCGTTCCTCTTCATCCTTGTTACGAATTCCTTGAGTCAGATGTTGATTCGGGCTGAAGAAGCGGGATGGGTGGCTGGGCTGTCTTGTGGTAACTCAAATTCCACTTTATCTCATGTTTTATATGCTGATGACACTGTTTTGCTTTGCAAAGGTGAGGAGTCTGCAGTTCATGGTGCCATGTTTGTGGTGCGTATGTTTGGATGGCTCTCAGGCTTACAGATCAATTGGACAAAAAGTGCTTTTTTCGCTTTGAATATGTCAGAATCCGTGGTTGCTTCTCTGGCAGCGGTTTATTCGAGCTCGGTGGAGTCTTTTCCAACAAAATATTTGGGATTACCATTGGGGATCAAAGCTGTTTCTCATCGCGAATAGTCTCCGCTAATCCAACGTTTTGAACGCAGGGATGGTCTAGTAGGCTACTAAGCTATGGTGGCCGGCTGGTGCTTCTACAAGAAGTCCTCTCCAGTCTTCCTATATTTTTTTTCTATGTTCAGGATCCCTCGGACTGTCCTGACTAGGATTGACAAGATAAGGAGGCGTGTCCTCTGGAGTCACGCTGGTGCAACAACTCGGGGAGTGCATCTAGTATGTTGGAATTCTGTTTGTGAGAGAAAAGCTAGAGGTGGATTAGGCATCCTTGACTTGGATGACCTTAATCGGGCCCTGCTATCAAAGTGGCTATGGAAATTTCTTGCTAATAAGGGGTCTATATGGAGAAAGGCTGTGGGTGGCTATCTGGTGGGTGGTAGGCAAAGTGCTTGTTTGTTCCCTCACCCACAGAGAGGTATCTCCCGAGTTTGGAAGTGAATTCATGGTTTAGCATACCAATTTATGGCGACTATTAGGTGGAACCTTGTCCGAGGTGAGAAGATCAGATTTTGGCATTTCCATTGGTGTGGCACTGGCCTATTAAAGTGATATATCCATATTTGTTTCCTTTGGCAAGAAATAAGGGTGGCTTTGTGAAGGAGTACTGGGTAGACTCTGGGTCAGGCGGTGGATGGAATTTACACCTGCGGAGGCATCTTTCTGATGATGAGTTTCTCCAGTTTTCCCAAATCTTCTCTATTCTTGCAAATTTTTGCCCCAATCCAGCCGTGGAAGATGCTCCGACTTGGGTTCCTAATTCGGGTATGGGGTTCTCGGTCAAGGCTGCCTATGACTGGTGGTGAAGGGATAGACCATTCATGTTATATATGTGTCACTTTTTGGCCTGTTGGTAACCATTGGAGCATTTTAGCAGTTTTTAAAATTTTTGTATTTTTCGATCGTAACCGCAAAATTTTGGACTGTTAGCTATCGTTCCGAGTTAGAGGACTCCGATTGAAAATCTAACTGCATATTATGTGTCCTGGTACCATTTTAAGCCACTCATAAAAATTTCATCGAATTCCGGCAACGTTTCTGAAATTTCACAGTTCCGGGGCGTATCTGGGTTTTTAATGTTATACTTGTGTCACTTTTAGCCTGCTGGTAACCGTTGGAGCGTTCTGGCAGTTTTTAAAATTTTTAGGGTTTTCGATCGGAACCGCAAATTTTTGGACTGTTAGCTATCGTCCTGAGTTAGAGGACTCCGATTGAAAATCTAACTGCATATTTGGTGTCCTGGTGCCATTTTAGACCTCTCACGAAAATTTCATCGAATTCCGGTAACGTTCCCGAAATTTCGCAGTTCCGGGGCGTATCTGGGTTTTTAAGTCGCACACTATATAAGAGTGGGATCTAATTTTCGAGGTACTGTTCATCATCCCTACCAAATGAGTTTTTCTCTCTCCCCTCTCTCTTTTTCTCACTTTTGACCCCCCTAGAGCCCTCAAAGCTTAAAACCTAAAGCATAGGAAGTGTAGATCGGGTCCCGATCTACACCCCGGTGCTTTCAAATTCGAATTCCGGCGAGATTTGCCCCTCCGTCCCCCCTCTCTTCTTCCCTGATTTGAGCCATATCGGTGGTGGAGGTAGATCCGGGCGTTAGAAGCCTTTTGAGGGAGGTTTCGGTGCGTGGAGAGCAACCGGACTTCGCTTCCTCCCCTTGGTAAGCCTCTTTCCTCTCTTTTTCATGCTTAGATGTATGTTAGGGGGATGGATTTGGGGTTGGGTGGCTGTGGGTGGCTGTGGGTGGCCGTGGGGTGGTGGTCGGAGGCCATTGGTGGCCGGAGGTGGGTGGTAGGGGAGCTCGGGCTGGCAGCAGCACAGGCAGCAGCAGCAGGCGCAGCAGCAGCAGGCGCAGCAGGCAGGGCCACTGGCAGGGCGCGCGCGTGCGTGCGCGCGGGCGTGCGCGCGGGTGGCGCTGGGCGCTGGGTGCTGGGCACTGGGCGCGGGCGTTGGGCGCTGGGTGCTGGGCGCTGGGCGCGGGTGCTGGGCGCTGGGCGCTGGCGGGCGCAGTCGCGCGCGAAGTCGCGCGCGGGTGCGCGGGTGCGCGTGGAGTGGTCACGCGGGTGCGCGCGGGTGCTGGCGCGAGCGGGGGTGTGCGCGGGAGTGCGCGCGGGTGCGCGCGGGCGCGCGCAGGCGTGCGCGAGAGCGGGCGCGCGCGGGCAGGGCGCCTGGGCACTGTGCCTGGGTGCTGGGCAGGGCGCCTGGGCGCGGTGCTGGGGGCCAGTGCGTGCGCGTGCTGGGGCGTGCGTGCAGTGCGCGCGGGGGCGCGCTGGGCTGGACGCGCGGTGCGCGCGGGCGCGCGAGCGTGCACGTGCGTGCGGCGGTGCGTCGGGGCGCGCGGGCCGGCGTGCGACAGTGCGCCGGTGGTGTCCGGGTGTGCGGGCTGGGCTCGGCAGTGCGCCTTGGCGCGCGGGCCGAGGCTCGGCTGTGCGCTCGGGGCGGGTGGCCGTGCGTGCGGCTGCCCGGTGGGTTCGGGAGTGAGTGGGTTTTGTGTGTTTGGGGTATTTATAGTATTTATGTATTGTTCTCACCATATTGAATGTCTGTCTTGCAGATCTGGACGGACGGTCGCGCGACGACCCCGATCTCTGGTGAGTGGGACAATCCAACCCAGTAGAGAGGTGTTATACGCACTTGGGCGTATACCGACCTCTCCTAGGGCACCATGGATAAATATTGACATATTGTAATGTGTATATCATGCGAGCATGATTAAATTGTAGAATGCATGTTACCCTAGACTTTGCATGTTAGGGACTTGCACCCTTAGGATATGTGTATGAGCCATGCAGCATGTCCCCTGGTTCCATGTTAGGAAGCCCGGCCGATGCATGTGCCCTACTAGTTTATTTATTTAATTAAATGCTAGTAGTTGTTAAATTGCATGTTATAGTGAATATTATAGGGGAGGGGCCTTGCGAGGACAGCGGTGAGACCCGGGTTAGGGTACACCGTGTCAGTCCCAATATCCTATGTCACTCCTGTTGAGGGGTGAGGGTGAGGGTGTAGTAGGTTGGCGATAGCGACCTGCTGGATTGGTGTAGTTAGTCCCAATATCCTTGGTCACCCCTTGAGGGGTGAGGGTGAGGGTGTAGCGGGTTGGCGGAAGCGACCCGCTGGTTTTGTGTTGATTAGTCCCAATATCCTTGGTCACCCATTGAGGGTGAGGGTGAGGGTGTAGTGGGTTGGCGTTAGCGACCCACTAGTTTGAGGAATTGTTGTTATTTGTGGCTATGATAATGTGGTTGTGGATGTTAAGGATTATCTGTTTGTGGTCAATATTGTCTGTGATGCTTGAGTTGTGCCGTTCACTGAGCGTGTGGCTCACCCCTCGCACAATATATTTTCTTCAGTGTCATCTGAGTCGGATCTGGAGGAGGAGCTCCCCGAGGGACTTCATCAGTAGCGGAGTAGCGCCACATCCCGCGAGTTGCAGAGACTATCAGCATCCCTTGTACCTGTATGTATTATTTTCCGTGCTTGGGCACGCGTTTTGTGTTGTATTTGGATGTCTTTGCATGTATATTGGCTCTCACAGGACATGTGATTATGTATGGAATCTGTAGTGTGTTTTGATTACAGATTCAGTCTTTAGTTATCCGCATTTGGTGTATATATCATGTCAGCCCTACTTTTGTTGTCTGTGTGTCATTCTGGCTGCTTGTGTATGATATTATTGACCTCCTGTGTAGATTCTGATATTATATATACACTTGCCGCGTCTCGGGGACGCCCGGGGCGTGACATTTAAGTCGCTCACTATATATATGTGGGATCTAATTTTCGAAATCACTATTCATCATCCCTACTAACCTTTCCCTCTCTCCTCTCTCTCATTTTTCTCCCTTTTGAAGGCCTTAGACCCCTCAAAACCAAAAACCCAAAACCTAAGAAGTGTAGATCGGGTCCCGATCTACACCCCGGTACCTTCAAATCCCGATTCCGGCGATCCTAGCCTCCCCGTCCTCCCCTCTTTCTCCTCTGTTTTGGGCCGTTTCGAAGGCCGAGATAGATCGGGGCTTAGGAGGGCCTTTGAGGAAGGTTTCGGCGCGCGGAGAGCACCCGGTCACCTCTTCCTCCCCCTTGGAAAGCTTTCTTTCCCTCTTTTTCATTCTTAGATGCTTGATAGGAGGGGGTATTTGTGTTTGGGAGGTGGTCGGCGGCTGTGGGAGGCCGTCGGGGGTGGTCGGAGGCTGTCGGAGGCCATTGGGTGGTGGTGGAGGTGCTCGGGCAGTGGGGGGGTTGCTGTTCGGGCAGCAGGCAGCAGCGGCAGCAGCACGGCAGCGCGCGGCGCGAGCGTGCGCGCGGGCGTGCGCCCAGGGGAGCTGGTCGTGCAGGGCGTGCGTGCTTGTTATATTTGTGTCACTTTTAGCCTGCTGGTAACCGTTAGAGCGTCCTGGCAGTTTTAAAAATTTTTAGGGTTTTTGGTCGGAACCGCATAATTTCAGACTGTTAGCTATCGTCTGAGCTAGAGGACTCCGATTGGAAATCTAACTGCATATTTGGTGTCCTGGTGCCGTTTTAGGCCTCTCACGAAAATTTCATCGAATTCTGGCATCGTTTACAAAAATTTCACAGTTCCGGGGCGTATCCGGGTTTTTAAGTCGCGCTCTACTTAAAAGGAATAAAAAAAAATATCTGATTACTATTCATTGTCTTCCTCGTCGAGATCTCTCTCTCCCCTCTCCGTTTTTCTTCCTTTCAAGCCCCCTAGACCCCTCAAAATCGAAAACCTAAAGCACGGGAAGTGTAGATCGGGTCCCGATCTACACCCCGGTGCCTTCAAATCCTGATTCCGACGACTCTAGCCTCCCCGACCTCCCCTCTCTCTCCTCTGTTTCGAGCCAAATCGAGGGCCGTGATAGATCGGGGCGTAAGAGAGCCTTTGGGAAAGGTTTCGGCGCGCGGAGAGCGTCCGGACTTCGCTCCCTCCCCTCGGTAAGCCCTATTTCATCACTTTTCTTGCATAGATGTATGCTAGGAGGGTGGATCTGTGTATGAGGGGTGGTCGGCGGCTGTGGATAACCTTCGGGGGGCGGTGGAGGTGGTCGGAGGTCGGTGGGTGGTGGTTTGGGTGGTCTCGGGCAGCAGGGGGTGGTCTCGGGCTGGTGGGGGGTGTTCTCGGGCAGCAGGCAGAGCAGCAGCGGCGCGCAGGCTGGGCGCGCGCGGTCATGCGCGCGTGCGTGCGCGGGCGCGCATGCGCGCGGCGTGCAAGCTGGCGCGCGCGGGAGGCGTGCTGTGCTGGTCGTGCAGGCGTGCTGTGCCGGTCGTGCGGGCGTGCTGGGGGCCTCAGGCAGCGGGCAGCGAGCGCGAGGAGCTGGTGCGCGAGGTGCTGGGCCGGCTGGGCGTGCGCGCATGCGTGCGCGCGAGCGTGCGCGCGCGGGCGTGCGCTCGGAGGTGCGTGCGAGGTGTGCGCGAGGCGCAGCGGGGCAGGCGAGGTGCGTGCGAGGTGCGCGCGAGGTGCTAGGCGTGCGCGAGGTGGTGGCCGAGGTGCTAGGCGTGCGCGGCGGAGCGGCGGAGGTGCGCGGGGGTGCGCGCGGGGCGAGGAGGCGCGCGCGAGGCGTGCGCGGGGCGCGGCAAGGCAGGGATGGTGTGCGCGGGGGCGAGGCGCCGCGCGCGGGGGCGTGCGGGGTGCTCGCGGGCCAGCGCACGGCGTGCGGGGCGCGTGCGGGCTGCCGCGGCTGGGCTCGGTGGACGCGCGGAGCCCCGGGCGGTGCGCGGAGTGCGCGGGCTGAGGCGCGGCGGCGCGTCCGGGCGGTCGGGTGGCCGTGCGGGTGGTGGCCGGCCGTGCGGGTGGTTGTCGGAGTGCTCGGGCTAGCGTGCGTGCGGGTCGTATGCACGTTTGCCCGAGTGTTGGGAGTTTAATTGTGGGTTTATGTATTTTGTAGTATTTATGGATTTTAACTCACCATATTGATTGTCTGTCTTGCAGATCTAGACGGACGGTCGCGCGACGACCCCGATTCTGGTGAGTGGGACAATCCAACCCAGTAGAGAGGTGTTATACGCACTTGGGCGTATACCGACCTCTCCTGGGGCGACATGGATATATTACCTGCAATAATATGTAATCCATGCTTGTGTGAATGATATGTAGAATGCATGCTACCCTAGGCTTTTATGTTAGGGACTTGCACCCATAGGATATGCGTATGAGCCATGCAGCATGTCCCCTGGTTTTCATGCTAGGAAACCCCGGCCTATGCATGCGTCCTACTAGTTTAATTATTAAATTAAATGCTGGTATCTGTTAGATCGCATGCCTTAGGATAATATTATAGGGAGGAGCCTTGCGAGGTCAACGGTGGGACCCGGGTTAGGGTACTCCGTGTTCCTTGTTTGGTTGTCGGGATGTCCTGTATCGGGACCTCGGGCTGCCCTCCCAAGGTTCTAGTCCCAATAATATTATATGTAATGATTGTATGATTGGTATAATTATTAGTATAGTTGGTAGATATTATAGGGGAGGGGCCTTGCAAGGACAGCGGTGAGACCCGGGTTAGGGTACTCCGTGTTCCTTGTTTGGTTGTCGGGGTATCCTATAACGGGAACTCACGCCGCCCTTCCGAGTTTCTTTCCCCCAATGATATTCCAGCCTTACTGATTTTTGTACATGTTCCCGCATCTTGATGATGCACCTGGTTGAATTCAGAGGAATTCATGACATTTGAGTTGTAATGATATGTAGTTGGCGGATCCGAGTGGATCATATGCGTATGGATAGGCTGTTCTGTTCCCTGCGTTGGATTCGGTAGAGGCTACCCCCAGCGTTAGACAGGGCCTTCCTGACAGAGGGCTCCCATTAGTAGGCACCTCCTGATTTGGTTTCGGACTGTGCTGAATGTGGGAGTAGACCAGGCGGCCTACGGAGTGGAGGGAGAGACTATCGGTGGACCAAGGGTGACCAACAGCCTAGTCAGTCCCAAAATCCTATGTCACCCGTGGTAGGGTGAGGGTGAGGGTGTAGTGGGTTGGCGATGAACGACCTGCTAGATTTGTGAATAGATGATTATCAGTCCCAATAGCCTATGTCACCCATGGATGGGTGAGGGTGAGGGTGTGGTGGTTCGGCGAAGTACGAACCACTGGATTATGTTGTTATGTAGTGATGGCTGGATTAAAATAATGGAATATTGGTAAATATTGTCTGTGATGCGTGGGTTGTGCTGTTCACTGAGCGTGTGGCTCACCCCCTCGCACATGTTTTTCCCCAGTGGTCGCTGAGCCTGAGCTGGAGCCGGAGCAGCGGTTGGAGCTTTCCGAGGGATTTCTTCAGTAGCGGAGCAGCGCTACGTCCGCGAGTACCAGAGGCTGTCAGCATCCCTTTCCTTGGCTGTATGTATTTTATTTCCGTGCTTGGCACGTGTTGGTATATGTTCAGTTGTATATTGTGTATATTGGCTCTCACAGGACGTATGATTGTGTATCGAGTCTGTAGAATGTTTATTCACAGATTCAGTCTTTTGCTTCCGCATTTGGTGTATATATCATGTCAGCCCCTTTTGTTGCATGTGTGTCATTCTAGTTGTCTGTGTATGATATATATTATTGACCTCCTGTGTAGGCTTCTGATATGATATATACACTTGCCGCGTCCCTGGGTTGGCCGCCCTGGGGCGTGACAAAAAGTTGGTATCAGAGCCTGGTCCTGTCAGAGCCAATAGTCTTCCTTTCGTAGAGATGAGTCCTAGGATTTTGATGTGAGTATTCTGATCCTAGTGTCTGGTTTTCTTAGGGTGCTGATATGCCTCCTCGCAGAGGACGGCGCGGACGAGGTCCCTCTCGGTCTTTGGAGGTTTCCGGACCTACCAGAGACGAGGATGCTACCGGAGAGCCCTTGACGCAGGAGCCTCCTGCTTGGGAGCGTGCTTTCGCTCGGTTGGCTGATTTAGTGGAGACACAGACGCGGATGTTGGCAGAGCAGGCTAGGGAGATTCAGGAGCTGAGGGCGACCCGCGAGGCAGTTCCGCCGGTCCCCTTGGTGGTAGATCCGCCTGTGGTACCCGATGTACCCCCAGTTCCTGTGGCAGTTCCGGCAGTGAGAGTTGAGGATCCCCTGCAGAGGGAGGAGGAGCTAGAGGCGGCAGCGCGAGTGCAGCAGAGCGGCCTCAACGCCTTTCTAAAGCTCCATCCTCCCGAGTTTCATGGGCAGTCGGCAGATCCTCTCGCACCAGAGCGTTGGTTGAGGGAGGTGGACACGATTTTCGCGGCCATGCTTTGCACCGATCGCCAGCGAGTCGCCCTGGCCACCTTCATGCTGAAGGGTGACGCCGCTGATGGTGGGCTACCCGAGTGGTGGACATTCCAGAGGGAGTGGAGCAGCTTTCTTGGGCGGGTTTCCGGAGGCATTTTCTGGACGAGTATTTTCCGTTCTCGACGCGACAGCTAGTGGAGCGGGAGTTCGAGCAGCTGACTCAGGGCTCCATGTCCGTCGCTGACTACTCTGCGCGCTTTACGAGTCTGTCCAGATTTGCTCCAGCCTTGGTGATGGACGAGGTCACGAGGTGCCGGCGATTCGAGCTGGGTCTCAGCAGCGCTATCCGGGTGCACGTCACTGCCCACGCTTTCACGAGGTACTCCGACGTAGTGTCTCGGGCGAAGACCGTCGAGAGAGACCTCGGGATTCAAGTGCGGGCTCCGACCCCTTCTTCAGATCAGGGTCCTTCCGGGAGTCGGGACCAGGGGCAGCGCAAGAGGAAGAGGCCCCGCTTCGAGCAGTCAGCGGCTGCCTCTCCTCCAGCAGATGCGGTGCCAGTATGGGATCCGGCGCCCATTGCAGCAGTGCCCATCCAGTCCTGGCAGCCGGAGAGCGGCGCTGTTTTCATTGTCAGCGCATCGGGCATATCAGATACAATTGCCCAGATGCTGGCCGACCCCGAGTGCCACCTCAGCAGCCGCCGTTCTTGCAGCAGCAGCTTCCGCGCCAGCAGCAGCAGCAGCCTCAGCGCCAGCAGCAGCCAGTGCAGCCGGCGAGGCGTGCCCCTGCTCCTCAGCCGCGGTTGGTTCAAGGCAGAGTTGCAGCGCTTACGGCCGAGGAGGCGCAGCCTTCGGGTGTCATGGTTCGAGGTATCATCTTGTGTTCCCAGCTTCTAGTATAAGGATAGGTGTGTGTGTAATTGGTGGTTATTATGCAAGTGTGTGGGGTATCTGGAGGAGTGTGTGTCAAGAGCGGTTGTTTGGGTTAAGGAAGCCGGGTTAGCCGTCCTGGCAGTGAGTTCCCATCAGTAGGTACCGCCGATGCAGTCGGAGGGGTACTGAATTTGGGAGTATGCTAGGTAGGGGCTACCCGGTAAGAGATTATTGAATGGTGTCGCGAGCGTGGAATCGCTCTCCCCTTAGTTGGATCCGCGTAGTACAGCCCCGGCGTTAGACAGGCTCCCGGTCAGAGGACCAGGCGAGCTACGGAGCGGGGAGAGGCTAGCGGTGGACCAGGGGTAGAGAGCAGTCTAAGTCTCTCCCAAAGTCCCAAAATGTCTCCTTTCGGGAGTGAGGGTGTGGATGAGGCGAAGGCGGGTCGCTCGTAACCCAAGTTCTGTTGGACCATTCCCAATGATGTTGGGTTCGGTCTTGCAAAGGATGTTGAATGACATCGTTGGGTGATCATCTAGAGGTAGATGATCCGGAGGAGTTAGTGGTATTCTTTTAAATGATGTCTTCTTCCAGTGTTCCTTTCTGGATTAAGGGGCCTTGTGAGGTCGGCGTTGGAACCCGGGCTAGGGTACTTCGTGTTCCTTGTTTGGTTGTCGGGGTATCCTATATCGGGATTCCATGGTGCCCTCCCGAGGTTTCTTTTCCCAGGTAAGGGATGCCATGGAAACATCAGATAGATGAGAGATCAAGTGCGAGTTTGGTTAGAGGTTATGGCCTTTTGGGTTGAGTGGTTTCTGGTAAAGGCATATCTGTGGACCCGGGTAAGACGTTGCTATGTCGAATTGGCGTAGGCCGTCGAACCCCGCAAGGATTCGGAGCTTCCCGAGTTGGAGGGTTATTGTAGGAAGCTTGACGAGGGACTCTCGAAGATAGCTGTTCCTCTTAACCGCCTTACTCGGAAGGATGTCCGGTTCGAGTGGTCCCCGTCTTGCGAGGAGAGCTTCCTGGAGTTTATCGGAGGCTCACCTCAGCGCCAATTCTTACCTCTCCGTCTTGGAGTGGTGGGTTCGCAGTTGGATAAAGGTGTCCACGATCCTGCTCACGTCGTCCCGTTCGAGCCGCTCGTCTCTGAGCCGGACAGTCATTCGTGGAGCAGTCGATTGAGATCATGGACCGCCGCGTGAGGAGGTTCTGCACCAAGACCGTCCAGTTGGTCGAGGTGCGATGGCAGCACCGTTCCGGTGTTAAGGACACTTAGGAGCTCAAGGGATGCCAGGTGTGACGCATATTTTCCCCTCCTAGATGTTTTTGCATATTTTGAGGACAAAATTTCCTAAGGGGGGAAGAATGTTATATTTGTGTCACTTTTAGCCTGCTGGTAACCGTTAGAGCGTCCTGGCAGTTTTAAAATTTTTAGGGTTTTTGGTCGGAACCGCATAATTTCAGACTGTTAGCTATCGTCTGAGCTAGAGGACTCCGATTGGAAATCTGACTGCATATTTGGTGTCCTGGTGCCATTTTAGACCTCTCATGAAAATTTCATCGAATTCTGGCATCGTTTGCAAAAATTTCCCAGTTCCGGGGCGTATCCGGGTTTTTAAGTCGCGCTCTACTTAAAAGGAATCAAAAAAATATCTAATTACTATTCATTGTCTTCCTCGTCGAGATCTCTCTCTCCCCTCTCCGTTTTTCTTCCTTTCAAGCCCCCTAGACCCCTCAAAATCGAAAACCTAAAGCACGGGAAGTGTAGATCGGGTCCCGATCTACGCCCCGGTGCCTTCAAATCCCGATTCCGACGACTCTAGCCTCCCCGACCTCCCCTCTCTCTCCTCTGTTTCGAGCCAAATCGAGGGCCGTGATAGATCGGGGCGTGAGAGAGAGCCTTTGGGAAAGGTTTCGGCGCGCGGAGAGCGTCCGGACTTCGCTCCCTCCCCTCGGTAAGCCCTATTCATCACTTTTCTTGCATAGATGTATGCTAGGAGGGTGGATCTGTGTATGAGGGGTGGTCGGCGGCTGTGGATAGCCTTCGGGGGGCGGTGGAGGTGGTCGGAGGTCGGTGGGTGGTGGTTTGGGTGGTCTCGGGCACAGGGGTGGTCTCGGGCTGGTGGGGTGTTCTCGGGCAGCAGGCAGAGCAGCAGCGGCGCGCAGGCTGGGCGCGCGCGGTCATGCGCGCGTGCGTGCGCGGGCGCGCGTGCGCGCGGCGTGCAAGCTGGCGCGCGCGGGAGGCGTGCTGTGCTGGTCGTGCAGGCGTGCTGTGCCGGTCGTGCGGGCGTGCTGGGGGCCTCAGGCAGCGGGCAGCGAGCGCGAGGAGCTGGTGCGCGAGGTGCTGGGCCGGCTGGGCGTGCGCGCGAGCGTGCGCGCGCGGGCGTGCGCTCGGAGGTGCGTGCGAGGTGTGCGCGAGGCGCAGCGGGGCAGGCGAGGTGCGTGCGAGGTGCGCGCGAGGTGCTAGGCGTGCGCGAGGTGGTGGCCGAGGTGCTAGGCGTGCGCGGCGGAGGAGCGCGCGGGGTGCGCGCGGGGCGAGGAGGCGCGCGCGAGGCGTGCGCGGGGCGCGGCAAGGCAGGATGGTGTGCGCGGGGGCGAGGCGCCGCGCGCGGGGGCGTGCGGGGTGCTCGCGGGCC
The DNA here is from genome assembly GCA_030737835.1 of Acorus gramineus. Lineage (NCBI taxonomy): Eukaryota > Viridiplantae > Streptophyta > Magnoliopsida > Acorales > Acoraceae > Acorus > Acorus gramineus. The sequence goes on along the minus strand of JAUJYN010000079.1, from coordinate 57,410 downwards.
AGCGCACGGCGTGCGGGGCGCGTGCGGGCTGCCGCGGCTGGGCTCGGTGGACGCGCGGAGCCCCGGGCGGTGCGCGGAGTGCGCGGGCTGAGGCGCGGCGGCGCGTCCGGGCGGTCGGGTGGCCGTGCGGGTGGTGGCCGGCCGTGCGGGTGGTTGTCGGAGTGCTCGGGCTAGCGTGCGTGCGGGTCGTATGCACGTTTGCCCGAGTGTTGGGAGTTTAATTGTGGGTTTATGTATTTTGTAGTATTTATGGATTTTAACTCACCATATTGATTGTCTGTCTTGCAGATCTAGACGGACGGTCGCGCGACGACCCCAATTCGGGTGAGTGGGACAATCCAACCCAGTAGAGAGGTGTTATACGCACTTGGGCGTATACCGACCTCTCCTGGGGCGACATGGATAAATATTACCTGCAAATAATATGTAATCCATGCTTGTGTGAATGATATGTAGAATGCATGCTACCCTAGGCTTTTATGTTAGGGACTTGCACCCATAGGATATGCGTATGAGCCATGCAGCATGTCCCCTGGTTTTCATGCTAGGAAACCCCGGCCTATGCATGCGTCCTACTAGTTTAATTATTAAATTAAATGCTGGTATCTGTTAGATCGCATGCCTTAGGATAATATTATAGGGAGGAGCCTTGCGAGGTCAACGCTGAGACCCGTGTTAGGGTACTCCGTGTTCCTTGTTTGGTTGTCGGGATGTCCTGTATCGGGACCTCGGGCTGCCCTCCCAAGGTTCTAGTCCCAATAATATTATATGTAATGATTGTATGATTGGTATAATTATTAGTATAGTTGGTAGATATTATAGGGGAGGGGCCTTGCAAGGACAGCGGTGAGACCCGGGTTAGGGTACTCCGTGTTCCTTGTTTGGTTGTCGGGGTATCCTATAACGGGAACTCACGCCGCCCTTCCGAGTTTCTTTCCCCCAATGATATTCCAGCCTTACTGATTTTTGTACATGTTCCCGCATCTTGATGATGCACCTGGTTGAATTCAGAGGAATTCATGACATTTGAGTTGTAATGATATGTAGTTGGCGGATCCGAGTGGATCATATGCGTATGGATAGGCTGTTCTGTTCCCTGCGTTGGATTCGGTAGAGGCTACCCCCAGCGTTAGACAGGGCCTTCCTGACAGAGGGCTCCCATTAGTAGGCACCTCCTGATTTGGTTTCGGACTGTGCTGAATGTGGGAGTAGACCAGGCGGCCTACGGAGTGGAGGGAGAGACTATCGGTGGACCAAGGGTGACCAACAGCCTAGTCAGTCCCAAAATCCTATGTCACCCGTGGTAGGGTGAGGGTGAGGGTGTAGTGGGTTGGCGATGAGCGACCTACTGGATTTGTGAATAGATGATTATCAGTCCCAATAGCCTATGTCACCCATGGATGGGTGAGGGTGAGGGTGTGGTGGTTCGGCGAAGTACGAACCACTGGATTATGTTGTTATGTATTGATGGCTGGATAAATAATGGAATATTGGTAAATATTGTCTGTGATGCGTGGGTTGTGCTGTTCACTGAGCGTGTGGCTCACCCCTCGCACATGTTTTTCCCCAGTGGTCGCTGAGCCTGAGCTGGAGCCGGAGCAGCAGTTGGAGCTTTCCGAGGGATTTCTTCAGTAGCGGAGCAGCGCTACGTCCGCGAGTACCAGAGGCTGTCAGCATCCCTTTCCTTGGCTGTATGTATTTTATTTCCGTGCTTGGCACGTGTTGGTATATGTTCAGTTGTATATTGTGTATATTGGCTCTCACAGGACGTATGATTGTGTATCGAGTCTGTAGAATGTTTATTCACAGATTCAGTCTTTTGCTTCCGCATTTGGTGTATATATCATGTCAGCCCCTTTTGTTGCATGTGTGTCATTCTAGTTGTCTGTGTATGATATATATACATTTGCCGCGTCCCTGGGTTGGCCGCCCTGGGGCGTGACAGTGCTGGTCGTGCAGGGTGTGAGTGCTGGTCGCGCGGGTCTGTGTGTGAGGAGCTGGTCGCGCGGGTGCTGTGTGCGAGGAGCTGGTCGCGCGGGTTTGGTGCGGGGAGATGTGCGAGCGGGCGTTGCGCGCGGGTTGGCGGTGCTGGGCGTGCGGGTGATGGCCGAGGGCGGTGTGTGCAGGGAGGTCGTGCAGGGTGCACGCAGGGTGCGCGCGGGGAGCGGCTAGGTGGCGGAGGTGCGCGCGGGGGGGGCGCTGCGCGCGGGGGCGTGCGGGGTGCTCGCTGGCCGGCGCGAGGCGTGCGGGGCGCGCGCGGGCTGCTGCGGCAGAGCGCAGTGGACGCGCGGTGCCCCGAGTGGTGCGGCGGCGTGTCCAGGCGGCGGGCAGGGGCCCGGCGGGGCGCTGGGTGCGTGGGCCGAGGCGCGGCGGTGCCCCCGGGCGGTCGGGTGGCCGTTCGGGTGGTTGCCGGAGTGCTCGGGCTAGCGTACGTGCGGGTCGTATGCACGTTTGCCCGAGTGTTGGGTGTTGATTTTGCGATTTTGGGTATTTATTTGTGTATTTTGTGTATTTTGGGGTATCTGTGGATTATACTCACCAGTTAATATCTTGTCTGCAGATCTTGACGGACGGTCGCGCGTCGACCCGATTTCCGGTGAGTGGGACAACCCAACCCAGTTTGGGAGGCGCTACATGCCTTTGAGCGTGTACCGTCCTCCCCTGGGGCACATAGTTAGTATTAACTGTTGTTTTGAAATCCATGTAAGCATGATGTGTGTGTGTAGAATGCATGCCACCCTAGACTTGTATGTTAGGGACTTGCACCCTTAGGATTTGTGCATGAGCCGTGTATCATGTCACCCCGTTATCATGCTAGGAAAGCCCGACCTGTGCATGCGTCCTATTAGTTTGATTTATTTAATTAAATGAAGCTTTAATATTGATAGCATGTTTAGGGAATATAAGGGGGCCTTGCGAGGTTAACATTGAGACCCGGGTTAGGGTACTCCGTGTTCCTCGTTTGGTTGTCGGATGTCCTACATCGGGACCTCAGGTTACCCTCCCAAGGTCTCTTTTCCCCTTTGTTGTCTCATTTATTTCCCCGCATCCTGGTTATGCGCGCTGGTGGAATTCAGAGGAATTCAAGACATTAGAGTAGTAGAGTTGTGCTGTCAGCGGATCCGAGTGGATCATATGCGATGGATAGGCTGTTCTGTTCCCTCCGTTGGATCTGTGTAGAGACTACCCCGGCGTTAGAAAGGTTGTCCCATGCAGGGGCTTCCATCAGTAGGCGCCTCCTGATTTGGTAGAAGGACTGCGCCGAACGTGGAAGTGGCCAAACGACCTATGGAGTGGGGAGAGACTATCGGTGGACCGAGGGTGACCAACAGCCTAGTCAGTCCCAAGAGCCTAGGTCACCTGTTGAGAGGTGAGGGTGAGGGTATGGTGGGCCGACGATGCGACGACCCACAGGATTGTGTATGGATGATTATGTTATATTTGTGTCACTTTTAACCTGCTGGTAACCGTTGGAGCGTCCTGGCAGTTTTTAAAATTTTTAGGGTTTTCGATCGGAACCGCTAATTTTTGGACTGTTAGCTATCGTCTGAGTTAGAGGACTCCGATTGGAAATCTGACTGCATATTTGGTGTCCTGGTGCCATTTTAGACCTCTCACGAAAATTTCATCGAATTCCGGCATCGTTTGCAAAAATTTCACAGTTCCGGGGCGTATCCGGGTTTTTAAGTCGCGCTCTACTTAAAAGGAATCAAAAATATCTAAACACTATTCATCATCTTCCCGACCTGCTCTCTCTCTCTCCTCTCCTCCGTTTTTCTTCCGTTTGAGCCCCCTAAGACCCTCAAAATCAAAAACCTAAAGCACGGGAAGTGTAGATCGGGTCCCGATCTACGCTCCGGTGTCTTCAAATCCGAGTTCCGACGATCCTAGCCTCCCCGACCTCCTCTCTCTCTCCTCTGTTTCGAGCCAAATTGAGGGCCGTGATAGATCGGGGCGTGAGAAGGCTTTTGGGAAGGGTTTCGGCGCGTGGAGATCCACCAGACGCCTCTTCCTCCCCTCGGTAAGCCTCCTTTCCCTCTTATTTCTTGTCTAGATGATTGCTAGGGGAGGGTTTTGTGTTTGGGAGGTGGTTGGTGGCAGTGGGGGTCGTCGGAGGGTGGTCGGAGGTGGTTGGAGGTGGTCGGCGGCAGTGGGAGGGGTGGTTGGAGGTGCTCGGCAGGCAGGGGCACTGTCCTCGGGCGCAGGCAGCAGCGGCAGCGACCCAGGCGGCGCGCAGGCCGGGCGCGCGCGTGCATGCGCGGGCGTGCGTGCGCGCGAGTGCGCGCGGGTCTGGTGCGGGGAGCTGCTCGGGCGGCTGTGCGCAGAGCTGGCCGTGCTGTGCTGGTCGTGCGGGCTGGTGCGCGTGGAGCAGGTCGCGCGGGTGCGAGGTGGTGGCTGAGGCAGCGGAGGGCGTGCGCGAGGTGGTGGCCGAGGTGCTAGGCGTGCGCGGGGTGGTGGCAGAGGTGCTAGGCAGTGCGCGCGGGTGTGCAGAGTGCGCGCGGAGGGCGCGGCGAGGCGGCCGTGGTGCGCGCGAGGTGCGGCGGAGCGGCGAAGGTGCGCGCGGGGTGCGCGCGGGGCGAGGAGGCGTGCGCGGGGCGCGGCAAGGCAGGGATGGTGTGCGCGGGGGCGAGGCGCCGCGCGCGGGGGCGTGCGGGGTGCTCGCGGGCCAGCGCACGGCGTGCGGGGCGCATGCGGGCTGCCGCGGCTGGGCTCGGTGGACGCGCGGAGCCCCAGGCGGTGCGCGGAGTGCGCGGGCTGAGGCGCGGCGGCGCGTCCGGGCGGTCGGGTGGCCGTGCGGGTGGTGGCCGACCGTGCGAGTGGTTGTCGGAGTGCTCGGGCTAGCGTGCGTGCGGGTCGTATGCACGTTTGCCCGAGTGTTGGGAGCTTAATTGTGGGTTTATGTATTTTGTAGTATTTATGGATTTTAACTCACCATATTGATTGTCTGTCTTGCAGATCTAGACGGACGGTCGCGCGACGACCCCAATTCTGGTGAGTGGGACAATCCAACCCAGTAGAGAGGTGTTATACGCACTTGGGCGTATACCGACCTCTCCTGGGGCACCGTGGATTATATTAACCTGTAATAATATGTATTGCATGTGAGCCTGATGAATATGTAGAAATGCATGTTACCCTAGGCTTTTCTGTTAGGGACTTGCACCCATAGGATATGCGTATGAGCCATGCAGCATGTCCCCTGGTTTTCATGCTAGGAAACCCCGGCCTATGCATGCATCCTACTAGTTTTATTTATTAAATTAAATGCTGGTATCTGTTAGATCGCATGCCTTAGGATAATATTATAGGGAGGAGCCTTGCGAGGACAGCGGTGAGACCCGGGTTAGGGTACTCCGTGTTCCTTGTTTGGTTGTCGGGATGTCCTGTATCGGGACCTCAGGCTGCCCTCCCAAGGTTCTAGTCCCAATAATATTATATGTTATGTTGTATGATTGGTATAATTATTAGCATAGTTGGTAGATATTATAGGGGAGGGGCCTTGCGAGGACAGCGGTGAGACCCGGGTTAGGGTACTCCGTGTTCCTTGTTTGGTTGTCGAGGTATCCTATAACGGGAACTCACGCCGCCCTCCCGAGTTTCTTTCCCCCAATGATATTCTAGCCTTGCTGATTTTTGTACATGTTCCCCGCATCTTGGTGATGCACCCGGTTGAATTCAGAGGAGTTCATGACATTTGAGTTGTAATGATATGTAGTCGGCGGATCCGAGTGGATCATATGCGTATGGATAGGCTGTTCTGTCCCCCTCGTTGGATCCGGTAGAGGCTACCCCCAGTGTTAGACAGGGCCTTCCTGACAGAGGGCTCCCATTAGTAGGCACCTCCTGATTTGGTTTCGGACTGTGCTGAATGTGGGAGTAGACCAGGCGGCCTACGGAGTGGAGGGAGAGACTATCGGTGGACCAAGGGTGACCAACAGCCTAGTCAGTCCCAAAATCCTATGTCACCCGTGGTAGGGTGAGGGTGAGGGTGTAGTGGGTTGGCGATGAGCGACCTAATGGATTTGTGAATAGATGATTATCAGTCCCAATAGCCTATGTCACCCATTGATGGGTGAGGGTGAGGGTGTGGTGGTTCGGCGAAGTACGAACCACTGGATTATGTTGTTATGTCTTGGGAATTGGATAAATAATGGAATTGTGGTAAATATAGTCTGTGATGCATGGGTTGTGCTGTTCACTGAGCGTGCGGCTCACCCCTCGCATATGTTTTTCCCCAGTTGCCACTGAGCCTGAGTTGGAGCCGGAGCAGTAGTTGGAGCTTTCCGAGGGATTTCTTCAGTAGCGGAGCAGCGCTACGTCCGCGAGTACCAGAGGCTATCAGCATCCCTTTCCTTGGCTGTATGTATTTTATTTCCGTGCTTGGCACGTGTTGGTATATGTTCAGTTGTTTCCATGTATATTGGCTCTCACAGGACGTATGATTGTGTATCGAGTCTGTAATATGTTTTGGTTACAGACTCAGTTTTAGCTTCCGCTATATTGTGTATATATTATGTCAGCCCTGTTTGATATGTGTTGTCATTTTATTTGTGGTTTAGAGTATATTTATTTGACCTCCTGTGTAGGTTTCTGATATGATATATACATTTGCCGCGTCCCGGGGTTGGCCGCCCTGGGGCGTGACAGATTATCCGCCCATTAAGTCCCAACATCCTTGGTCACCTATTGAGGGTGAGGGTGAGGGTGAGGGTGAGGGTATGGGGTTCGGCGATGTGACGAACCCCCGGATTTGTGATATTTATGCCACTTTGTGGCTATTGGCTTGATTTAAATGTGGTTAATATGAACTGTATGTATGGGTTGTGCTATTCACTGAGCGTGTGGCTCACCCCTCGCATATTATCTTTTTCAGTGATCTCTGAGGGAGGAGCTTCCCGAGCGACTACACCAGTAGAGGAGTAGCGCCACGTCCCTCGAGTTTGAGGCCATCAACACCCTTCTCTCAGTTGTATGTATATATTTATGTGCTTAGGCACCTAGTTGGATGTTGTATGGATTTTATTGTGTATATATGGACATGTTGGCTCTCACAGGACTTATGATTATGTATCGAGTCTGTAGTATATTTTGATTACAGATTCAGTCTTTTTAGCTTCCGCACTTGGTGTATATATTATGTCAGCCCTGCTTTATCTGTGTTGTCATTTTAGTTGTTGTGTGAGTATGTTATTGATTCATGTTACTGATATCATATATACACTTGCCGCGTCACGGGGACGGCCGCCCTGGGGCGTGACAATTCAATCAAGGTGTGGCTGCGAAGGCGCCTGACTTCTGGGGATCTTGGGCTTCTCTGAAGGTGAAGGTCTTCCTTTGGCTTCTTTCTCATGAGCGACTTATGACGAGATCATATCTGGCACGGTGGAGGCCAATGGATTCGACAGTGTGTGTCTTCTGTCAGGTGGCTAAGGAGACTTCATTTCACCTCTTCTGTGAGTGTTCGGTTGTGCAAGAAGTTTGGTTCAATCTGACCTGGTAACAGGAGGCCCTTGGAGATTCCAGTCTTTGGAGTAGCTTTGGAGGGGTTGCCACATGATGGTTCGCAGGGGAGACAGAAGCGATAGGAGCAAGGTGTTGCAGCTCCTCTTCTCAGCAACTCTTTGGACAATTTGTTTGGGACGCAACGACGCCATATTTCAAGGATCCCTGGTCTCGGCGACGAGAATTTGGGAGTCTGCCAAGGCTTTTATCTCTGCTTGGGGCTATTTCTCTGTGGGTGTAGAGTTGGTAAGAATAGGAAGGGGAGAGCTGTTGGTGACATCAGCGAGATGATTCCATAGATATGATAATGATGATGATGATGGGGTCGATTAAGTTTTTTTAATTGACCTTTGTGTTTGTTTTCTTTTCTTTTGGCTTGTGGGCTTCTAAGCAAACTGCCTCTTGAATGTTTTAAGGCGTGTAACTCCTTTTTAATTATAAAAAAGTAACAGGTCTACCAGTTTCATTTTTCAAAAATAAAATAAAATAATAATAACATTAATAATCACTTATGCACTCTTTTGTTAGGGCCACAAGGCTTAGATCGGGTTGGAGCTCAATTTAAATTCAATTTGAAGGTGAAAAAGGATCGACCTAAACTGGCACATACCAACCTTCAAATTCAAGAAGATCTATCCAAACCCAACTCATAGGAATTGTTCAAATTCTGGTTGGGCTCGTGATTTGTATTGTGTTGAATTTTGATCAATTTGTTATTCAAAATTGTGTAATTCTAAACAATTTTATTTTCCACAATATCTGTATTCCGTATATTAAACGAAGCTCCAATAAATAACATTCAAATAAATTCCTATAAAATATAAAAAATATGATTTAATGCTTTTGATGACAAAATGGCCCTGTCGCTTCTTAAAAATTCTTATTCTATTATACTCATCAACAGGAAAAAAAAAAGAAGAAGAAATAATCGATATAACTCTCTGGAACCTAATGAAAAATAAAAAAAGGGAAAAATTCATATAAATCCCTACAATTTGTCTTATATTTGTATGATATCCACATAACCCTCTGACTTTTCTGGATATCCATATAACCCCCTAAAAATACATGACAATCCAAATAGCCCCTTCTGTCAGTTAACCTAACCATATGATGATTAACTTTTAACTCTATACGCAAAATCTCCATTTCACCCCTGATAAACATTAAACCCTTCCCCTCTCTCTTGCACACAGATTAATCTCCCTTTTTTTTTAATCCCTGTGTGGCCTTGATTCCAAGCCATCAAAATTAATCACTTATTATAATGAACTATTATTTTCACACTTCTGTTCTTATTCTAGAACATTAATCACTGTTTGGTGTTTTGTCTATGTGAATCACTTGCTAAATTTGCAATGCATTGATTTTTTTTTTTTAAAAAAAAGATAGATATATGCTACCCCACTGTATTAATATTGAAGTTGTAAAAATTTTAAAAGAAATTGCAATGCATTGATTGAAACTTACTTTCAACAATTGAGTTCTTGATGAACCGAATATTAAGTGGCTAGGCAACTGTGGAAAAGGGTGGAGGAGAAAGGTGGGAGGTGTGTTTATATCATGGGAGGGGTAAAATCATCATTTCAATTTTTTCTTTTTATTTGAATTACACTTTTAGAACCTGGATTTGGATAATGGAATGTTTTTATAATATTATGAATCTGTTAACTGATTTTTAATTTTAGGGGTAATTTGAATTTACATATATGTTTTTAAGGGATTATATGGATCTTTAGAAAAGTTAAGGGATTTTGTGAATATCAGGCAGGGTTTATATTAATGGGATTTTTAATTTTAAGTCTTTATAAATATGTCTATTTATGGATTAGTCCCTCACTTTTTTATATTTTTTTTAAGTCCCTATATTCAACCGCCTATTTAGTTTTTAGTCCCTCCGTTAAACGTCTGTCCATACACCGTTAATTTGTGAAATGTGATTTTATTTTTAAGTCCCTATAAACTATGTTATTTAGTGTTAAGTCCCTGTATACTATGTTATTTAGTGATCAGTCATTGTAAAATATAAAGAAGGGAGGGACTAATAACTAAATAACATAGTTTACAGGGACTTAAAAATAAATCACATTTTACAAATTAACGGTGTATGGACGGATGTTTGACGGAGGGACTAAAAACCAAAGGCGGTTGAATATGGGGACTTAAAAAGAAATATGAAGAATGGAGGGATCAATCCCTAAATAAGCATGTTTACAAGGACTTAAAAATAAAAATTCCTATATTAATTTTTCCCTAAAAAAAGTCAATGTAAAATTAGTAAATCCTCTTAAAGTCCTTATTTTTTGTCTTTGTTAACGATTTTACTCCTTGAATCAATATTCTATCAGTGCAAGAAGCATATTTCAGAATTTTTTTAATGAGATTTAGTTAGAGTGAATCACATATCTCGTTAGTTATATCGATTTTCATAAGTTTTCAGGGATTTATATTGATTTTTTTCAAGAAAAAAAAAGTAAATTTTAAAAGAGTATTATATTAAGGGTTTTTTTGGATGTATACCATCAAAAATATGTTATTTACCTTCGTGACACTTTGCTATTTGACCCGCTACTGAGGCATTTCCACAAAGTTGGAGACAAAGAACTCTAAGCTCAAAGAATACCACTTCAAATAACTTATTTATTTTTATACCATTGAAATATATAGAACTTATGCATATTTACCATCCCAGTTAATTTTCATCTAAATTCCATTAAAACGCTAAAGTTTCAGAGAAATGACAAAATTACCCTTATTTTTATTTATTTATTTTTGCATATTTTACCGTACCAAATACAATATTTATAAAAATAATATTCATTTTAACAAGAAAATGATAAATTTCATCTAAAATCCAAAAACATAAAAATTAATCATACAAACTCTTTATTAGCAAATACATAATAATTATTAATACTTACATTAGTAAAAATAAAATAAATTTATTTTGAGTACAATTAATCATATATATTACAGAATGACAATTTTTTTAAAAAAATTAGATCTTGATTAGAAGGACAAGAAAGAAGGAGCAAGGTTGAATGACTCACGATTGATTTGGAAAGAATATGAAATTAATTAGGTTATTATGTTTAGTTATTTACATTATGTCAAATATTATATGTTAAGGTTATTTTTGTTATTTTTACTTGTTGGTTAAGAAACTAACTATAGTTAAGGTTCATTTTGGTTAAAAGAGATAAAAGAGGGACACGTTTTTACATTAAGAAAAATTCTAATGGTATAAAAATAAATACATTATTTGTGGTTATATAAAAATAAATATCATATTTTTATGGTATACATGCAAAAAAACCCTTACATTAATTTATCATGAATGGTTAGAGTCAATCAAAGATCTGCTTAGTTTCTGTTACAGTAGGGACTAAAAAAAATATTGTCTAATAAGATGGAGATTTGAGAGGATTTACCAATTATTCATAGACCTTTTTCTGATTTTCATAAGCTTATAAGGAGCTATATCGATTTTTCCCATGAAAATAAAATGTGAGAGCATTTTGGTAATTTTTATGTGTAATTAAGGTTCATAATGTACCTGGTTAGTTGGGATGATAGTAGGGACTGAAATAATATTTTTATAATAACACATGGACATGTGGCAATTTTCTAATTTTATAGGGACTAAAATCGATTTATTTAGCTTTCTAGGAAGTTATATCAATTTTTTCATTTTTTTTTTTTAGTGCTGATACACTTATTAGTACGTTTTACAGCCCAACTTGTAACCTCATACACTATGATAGTGAAGTATATCTTGTGCTATGATAGTGTATAAGATTCTATTATAGTGTACGATACAAATTTTTTTTTAAAAAGAACATATATACTATTTTATAATAGTATGTATATTTCATTTTATATAATAGTATGTACTTCAATGGAAGAGTGTATGATTTTTCTTAAAAAATAAAAATAATGTGGTATGCAAATGCGGCTGCAATTGAAGATGGACATAATTTTCCTTTGGGAATTTTAGTTTTAAGTCACTGTAAACATGTCTATTGAGGGATTGATCCCTCCCTTTTTCATATTTCTATTTAAGTCCCCAACTTGAAACATTTATTTCGTTTTAGTCCCTCTACCAAATTGTTGGTTTGTAAAATGTGATTTTTATTTTTAAATCCCTGTAAACTATATTATTTAGTAATCAGTCCCTCTCTTCTTCATATTTCATTTTTTAAGTCTCTAACTTCAAATTCATTTTTCTTATTAGTTACTGGACAAAACATATGTATGATTTTGTAAGTATTTTGATATTTGAAACTTGTATACAAAATGTTTGGTGAAATATCTAAACCAAAACTTAGGTGTTTAGTGACCATTTCAGTGTTATTCAACATTACATATACCCACTCAATCTGATATTGCAGTTTCTTATAGTCTTGGCTGTCTAATTAAGATTGGTTACATAAGTAGAAGAAAAATGATTATATAAGAAAATTTTGATGATTTTTTTATTATTGAATTTCGATTTGCATGATTTTCTCTTTGTTGAAAATTGTGAAATATTAAATTAGATGTTTTTAGTGTGTTTAGAATTTACAAATTTTGATGCCATTAAAAAATTTGTATGCGGTCAATGAAAAATTTATTTTGCATGGTTGTAAACTTTTATTATTTAGTAATCAATCCATCTCTTCTTTATATTGTATTTTAAGTCCCCAACTTCAAACGATTTTTCATTATTAGATCATACGTAAAATGTTTGTATATTTGGGGTAATGGATAGTTAAACTTTCTAAACTACTCATCCCCTAAATGAAAGAAACCCCCAATGAAATCATTTTTAACATTTTTATAAGTAGATAACAATTTTCTAGTTCAACATATCTTTAACTTCCATCATTTGATACTTTAAATAAATGATGGGGTGTAATAGCGTAGTCAAGATTCTATAACAGTGGGAAAAAAACTCAGATCCTTCATGAATGGGATTTCAAATATAAATAAATATAAATAAAAACTAAAATAATAATAGCTTAAATGTTAAATAAATAAATATATTACATAAATATGTTAGATTCCCGTATAATTACCGTGGAGAAAAAAATATGCACCGTATTAAAAGACGACACATGTCAGGGCCTAGACGGGTATGGGCCGCCATATCCAACATCCGAGAGCCCGAATCTATATTCGGAATACCACATTGACACTCTCGAGTAGGTGGGACACGACAAGATTGAAGATCTGGTCGGATGGTCTTACACCTCGTGAGCGAATGTCATCTCGAGTAAATAAAGCACGACCAGATTAAAGGTCTGGTCGGACGGTGTCACACCTCGAGGGTAAATGGCTATGTACTCGTCAAATAAGACTACGTGTAACGATCAGGCCAAAATCACGAGGAGAACTGGAGAAACGGTCAAACATCCATAACGCTCGCAACTGTCAAGTGGGTGCTTAAGACCTATTACTCGCAGAATGTGAGTAATTAAGGGCACGTTCAACTACAATAAAGCAATGCGGTTATCACCAAAACTGTCCAATAAACAGTCATTAAGGAAAATCGTTACAACGGTTGGGAAGACTGTGACAACGGCTATCTAAGCCATGAGACCATATAAAAAGGGAGGTGATGAACGAATTAAGGGATCTAACTTTTCATTTACACACAAGCCATCAAATTAGTGAGATTAGCTTTTGAATTCCCTTACTCATACATCTCTTCAGAGGCCCTTTGGCTGACACCACATCGGTGTTCCCCTAATTCCTTTTTAAGTGCAGGATCCACATCCAACCGGGTCCGGATTTGAGGAGGCTCCGATGATGACCGATTGTTTTAATTAGAGGGAAAATATACCTCTTCAATTACTAATCTCTAAAAGAAATGAAAGTTTAAAATCATGCAAAATAAATTTTTCATTGACTGCATACAAAATTTTTAATGGCATCTAAATTTTTTAATTTAAAATTAAACATAATCAAAATATCTAATTTAATATTTATAATTTTCAACAGAGAAAAAATAATTTAAATCAAAATTCAATAATGAAAAAACCCTCAAAATTTGCTTATATAATCATTTTTTTCTACTTTTAGAATCAATTCTAATTAGATAGATAAGTACATATTTGTTAAAACTTATAAGCTATAGATTATAGCTTTTAGCTTAAAATAAACAGCTGTTGCATGTTTGTTTAAACTTATTGGAACTTATTTAAGTTAAAAACAGCTTAAAAAAGTCATAATCTCAAAGCTGGGAGAGGAATGCACTATTACACTAAAAATTATTAAACCACCTTTCACTTCTCAATTTTTTTACTGTTATAAAAAATACATTATCATTTTATTTTTATAATTCCATTTGTCACTTAATTTATTAAAATCTTAGAATGTAATATTTGAAAAATATTGTAGTGATTTTGAAATATTATTTTTGTTAATTTGATTTTCTTTTAAATATTTATAAAATTAATTTTATATGTAAAAATTAACTTATTTTATCAAACATGAATAAATTTTTTACTTCTACAGTTTAAGGGTACTTTTGGCAATTGTACAACAAAAGACTATTTTACAACTTATTAAACAAACATCCACTACTAATTATCTACTACTTTTAAACAGTTATAACAAACATGTTTACAATTTATCAGAAAAGTTATAATTTATAAGTTATAATCTATGATCTGTAAATTTAAGCTACAACAAACATAACCTAAGAATATAAGAGAATGCAATCTCGAATTGAGTGAACATATTGTCGATGTGGATTTTTTACCGCAAAAGTTGTAATCCGGTTCTCTAGAACTTGATTCCAATCCGCACGCGGCGTATTGAATCACCATTCAAGAGACAGTCCAAGATTGCTCGACTGCTCACTAGATTTAAATTGTGATCGCCACTTGCTCTTGCTTCAAAAGCAAGAAAATAAATTGATCGTCTCACGGGAAAATTATGAGTTCTCTTCTCAAGGGTCACGGCTGGCCATGCCTTGAGGTGATGTGAAGTTCGTGGTTAGTCCTGTACAAAACCTACAGAGAGATGAGAACAAAAAAAAATGTTTGAAAGAGCTAGAAAAGCTTAAGAGAAGTCAAAGTTGGAATTTAAAGTAGGGTGAAGCGCGACGGCACCGATAGGATCCGTCAGAGAAAAAACAAAAAGGGTTTGAGAAAAAGTGATTGAAAATTAAGAGTGGTACAGTGAAAATAAATATTGAAATAGGGTAAAATGCAACGGCACCTGGAAGATCCGTCGGGGAAAAACAGAATGGATTTGAGAAAAAGTGATTGAAAATTAAGACTGGTACAGTGAAAATAAATATAGGATTTGAGAAAAAGTGATTGAAAATTACGAGTGGTACAATGAAAATAAATAGGGTAAAAGGCGACGGCACCTGGAGGATCCGTCCGAGAGAAAAATAGAAAAGATTGAGAAAATGATTGGAGATTTTAAGCCACATGAAAATTCAAAGCAGGGTTTTAAAAATCGACGGCACCCAGGGGATCCGTCGGGAGAAATAGAAAGAAAGTTGAGAAAATGATTCACTTAGAAAGGAAAATATTCAGATTTTAACATAGAATGCAACTGAACCTAGGAAGGGTTGTAAAATTACTTAACAAGAAATTATAGAAGTAAATAAAGCAGGAAACTGAATAGAATTTGATGAAAACTTTCCCAGATTAACGACACCAGTAACAGCTGTCGATATGCAAATAAAGAAAAGTAAGAGTAGCTTCAACACAACATAATGGAGTGCAAATGCAAAGAACAAAATCGATGGATCCTGATGGAGCTGTCGCTCAAGAAAGTTCAGGAATTAAATGAAAGCAAGTATGAAGCAATTATTTAAAGTAACTAGGTAGCAAATGTAAAAGAAACGAACATAAAAGGAAATAAGCAGTAATGAAACATAGTAAAAAAGATAAATAAAGCAAAAAAATGTTACTAGTCTTTGGGATTCAAACCCAAAACTGATGGAGAGCCAAAGGGGTGTTCCAAATGGTCCCTAGACCAACAGACCAACGGCCTCAAGCAAGGCAGTCCATCATGTGAATCTCGTTTCCAAATGGATGGTTTTAGTTCAATGAAAGAGCTTTCACACACACAAAAATTATTTAAAACCTAAGCTTGTATATATGGTCTTAAATTGGTTTACAAGGGAGTGATTACAATACTTCACAATGAAAGAAGCTTAAGGCACCTCTCTCTCAGTGAAGGAAACAAAGAAAGAAAGAGAACAAAGTGACCTAGGGTAAACTATGGAGATGAAAGGATGTTGCTTGTGTTAGTTTGCTTGTGTTAAATGCTCTCTTTCTCTCTGATTTTAGGTAGTGGGAAGGCTGGCTACAAAAATAAGGGTTCCTACTCGCTTGCTTGATTGTGTGTGTCTTCCCTTCACCAATGGCCTCTATTTATAGAGTTCTTGGGCCAATGGTGTTTACACAACACATAGGGGGCATCATCACGCCTTTCCCATCGATCAGGCGCTGGCAGGGATGAAGGGCAGCATCTGTAGTCGAAAGGAGGAGCGCCACTGCGAGTTTCGCCAACTGTTGCGACCTAGACAGGCTGACGGCTCTGACCAGTGTCGTCGGGTGGTTAGGGTGGCATGTACCCAAATCGACGGCACCTCAGGCATCCATCTCGCATGTACGCGACGGATCCAAAAGAATACGCCACTCATTGTTCCGACGGCTCTTCCACCATCCATTGCGTGGTAAAAGCTTTTTGCTTCGGTTGGTTCTCTTCAGGGTTTCTTCTTCAGCTCTTGATTTTCTAGCTTGTTGGCTCCTTTTATCATGTCTCCTAATAGGGTTTTGGTCACATACATGTAGAGAAAATATTATTAGTGATATGCATTTCATTATTATAATAGGTAAAAAATGGGGTATCTACATATATACAGTGTTGAATAACACTGAAATGGTAATTGAACACCTAACAATTCAAATGCAGTTTTGATTTAGATATTTCACCGACCATTTTGTATACAAGTTTCAAATATCAAAATACTTACAAAATCATATAGATATTTTGTCATGAACTAATAAGAAAAAAAGTTTGAAATTAAAGACTTAAAATGAAATAACTAAATAATATAATTTATAAAAATTTAAAAAGAAAACTCACATATCACATTCTATCTGCGTATGGACATAAATTTGACGAATGAACTAAAACCAAAATTCGTGATTAAAGTTGGGACCTAAAAAGTAACACGTAGAATGAAGTGATAGGTTAGGCGTCTTTGCAGGTACTTATAACTAAAAGACCCATTCCTTTTTTATCTCATTCCAAACCTGCAGCCTCACATCCACATAAATAATATATATATATATATATATATATATATCTATATATATATATATATATATATATCAGTGGTGATACCTAGGCCCCAAAATATAAGCCCCACTCACAAGCCCCATGAGGTGTCAACCTGTCATTGGCTCATTATTTCACTTTTCAAAAAGGGTAACAAAGCAAAAACCAATTATACCCTCCCATAAAAACTACTCGAAAACACGCGCGCGAATCAAAGAAACCCGGATTCGACGTCCACGATTAAACACCACCGTCACTTTCGGCGAGCCAAAACGATCTTTCAAATTCTCTCAACCCCAATAATCATATTCGTTGCAGAAGGGGAAAAAAAACCCTAAATCGTTCTCTACGCATCGTTTTTTCTTCGCCGAACTGCTTGGATTCTCTGGAAAAACAAAATGGCGACAAGCAGTAAGAAACCTTGTTTCCTTTCTTTCCCGAATTTCTTTTTTTTTTCTGTGTGTTTGAACGAAATGCTTCGTTTTTCCAAAATAGGGTTTCGAAACAGCTCCTACATTGCGTTTGCATTGTACATGTGACAGATTGTTTTAGGGTTTCGATTAGTTTATGAAGATCTTGACAACAGAATGTAACAGATTGTTTACAATGCTAATAAATTAAGAACGCTTGTTTTTATTTCTTTTTTTATCAAATGTTTTGATTTTTCCGAACAGGGGATTCGAAAATTCAAAGATTTCACTTGCAGAGTAAATGTAACAGATTATATTAGGTTTTGGATTAGGGTTTTACATGACATGTAACTGATTATTAAAATACTCGAAAATGTGACATTTACATAATAAATGTAACACAAATTGGATTAGCTTTTTTATTAGGGTTTAGATGTTTTTTTATTAAATGTAACAAAATATTAAATGTGCTTTTGAAAATGTGACATTTGCACTCTAAATGTAACAGATTGTATTAGGTTTCGGATTTGGTTTTAAATGTTTTTGATTAAATGTAACAAAATGTGACATTTGCACTCTAAATGTAACAGATTTGGTTTGGGTGGTTTTCATATGAAAATATTAGGTTTTGGATTACGGTTTAGATGTTTTTGATTAAATGTAACAAAATGTGACATTTGCACTCTAAATGTAACAGATTTGGTTTTGGAGGTTTTCATATGAAAATGTGACATTTACATAATAAATGTAACACAAATTGGATAAGTTTCGGATTTGGTTTTGGATGTTTTTGATTAAATGTAACAAAATATTAAATGTGCTGTTGAAAATGTGACATTTGCACTCTAAATGTAACAGATTGTATTAGGTTTCGGATTTGGTTTTGGAGTAATGTAACACAAATTGGATTAGGTTTTGGATTAGGGTTTAGATGTTTTTGATTAAATGTAACAAAATGTGACATTTGCACTCTAAATGTAACAGATTTGGTTTTGGAGGTTTTCACATGAAATGTAACAGAATATTAAAGTACTCTAAAAAATTGTGACATTTACAGAGTACATGTAACAAAAAAAATTTTTAGGTTTTTGATAAAGGTTTTGATGTTTTTCGTTACATGTAACAGATTATGAAATGTACTGTTGGAAATGTGACATTTGCAGTGTACATGTAACATATTATATTTGGTTATTGATTAGGTTTTGGAGGTTTTCACATGAGAATGTAACAGTAACAAATAAATATTACAAACTTCTTATAATCATGTTCATTCTTTTTTCAGAGAACAAAAGGTCACACAAAGCTGCAAATAAAAAGGGAAAATCAATTCAACCACACTTCAGATCATCCTTGTATAGGATTTATCAAATATTTTCCACTCTGAAACTGAAGGAAAAACATCTGAATATGCTACAAGCAACACCTTTCTGGAGTCTGTTCAGTGGGTTGTTGGACAAGAAGTATGATTGTAGACAAGCAAAAAAGAACGATGAAGATGTTGTGCGGATAATACAATGTTATGATCCACATTCTGAATCTTTCAAAATTGGTGGCAAAACTTTGAAAATAACTCCAACAGAAATTGACGTTATATTGGGCATCAAATCTGGCAAAAAAGAAGTTAAAGGTAATCAGAATTTCCTGTTTTGAATTACATTTAGTTTTCCAAAAATGTAACATCATGATCATGATTAATGGGTTTGGCTGCACTTTGTTACAGTGAACTATGGCACCAAGCCAAACACAGAGTTCATAAAACGAAGATTTGGGTCCGTGAGCAGACCTAATGCTCCATATATCAAGGAGCAACTTCTGGTTGCATTGGAGGGAGAATCAAGCCATGACCTGAACGATTTCACAAAGTTGTGCGTACTTGTTTGTGGGGTTATTTTACACAAACAGTGGTCACACCATAGGATGGGCTACCTTTCAGTATTTGGAGGACATCAACAACATAAAGGAGTTTGATTGGTCGTCATCAATACTAGATTTACTGATGAAGTCAATTCATAGGCATCAGAATAACCCAGCAAGTGTGACTGGCTGTGTTGCTCTGCTACCTGTAAGTTAACAACAAATAGTTTTAGTTGAAAACTGCAATCAATATATTTACTGACACTGTTCTTTAACTTCTATGCAGTTCTGGTTATGTGAGCACACAACATTGATTTCTCCCTCACGTCCATCAGTGTTCCCAAGGTTCAAGAAATGGGATTTGAAAAAATTCCACAAAACCATGTCGGAGATAAACATTCGCAAGATTAAAGCATCACAGGTTAGAATTGGAATACTCATAACTCCATTACTGATTCAGTAAAACAATTATTCACATAACTCTATGATAGAACATTAGTATACAAACAATGTAACAATAATATTATAAATGTAACAATATAAATATGTGCTACATTGTTTCACACACTATGTGTTGATAATGTAACATTTGTGATTTATAAATTAACATATCTATATTAGCATTCTAGTTAGGTTACTAAATTAAATGGATGTATCTCTTATATTTGGAACAACTAACTATCATTGCATGTTAAATTGTTCAAAAACTTGTTACATTTGTCAAGCTGTCTCCATTCCATATGTTATGTTGTACCAATATAGCAGATATTATTAACAATAGTAATATGAAATGAAAATGTAACATATCTTATATAATGTTTGGTTATGTCTAAACTGCACTGATGCAATTAACTATTATGATGATAAATGAAATAAATGAAAATGTTATGACTTTGTTACATTTTGACTAATATAAATTTGTCTCTTACATGAAAAGTTATCCATAGAAGAAATTGAACCAAGGCTGATAGAGCTGCAGCAGCTGGGGGTAAGGGCCTCTGCACATATTGATACTGAAAATGAAGAAGAAACAATGGAAAAAAATGAAGAAGATTTGACTGGTAGTGCTAAAAATGGCTGTGGGGAGACTTCATCAGATAATGAGGAATCCAATGAAAAAAATGAGAATAACCCGTCAGGTGAAGAGGAAATTGATAGAGAACTTCTGAATAGTGAAGGTGGGGGTGATTTAATACATGGTGGCTGTGGGGATATGAATGTCTGTGCTGATAGTAACAATGAAGACAATCAACCAGTAATGGAAGATGATTGTGGGGGGCAGTTTGGCGACTCTGCAATTGAACATCAGAGTGAAGGAATACAAATAAGCAACTTGTCAGCAGATAATGTTAAAAAAACTCTTGCTATGGAAGCCCTAGAAGAAGAAAACACAAACCTCAAAATAACAGTAGCAGCACATGGGATTGACATGCTGAGAATTATGGCAGATAACAGTAGTAAGAGTTTCAGGTTGAGAACAAGTGCCCGCAATTTAGATTGCCTTTTCAAGAAATGTGGTTTACTAAGGAGAAAGATCCGTGGGTTAAATCAACAGATAGGAAAGTTGAACATTGTGAAAACTAAATTGAAAAAAAATGTCAGTCTAAGAGATGATGACATAAAAGGTTACAAAGATCGAGAAAAAGGATATCTGAGTGTCATTGCAAAACAGAAACAAAAAATCTCTGACATGGAAGACGATGCCTCGGTGCATGACATTACCCAGAAGACAGCTTTGGATGCAGAGATCATGAGTCTGAAAGAACTGATCACTGAGAAAGAGAACATAATAGCACAGCAGTCTGTACTGCTAGATTTCCTTCAAACACAACACCCATCACAGGAAGCAAAACCCCTTGATGTGATTCCACTTAAGTCATATACACCAGATATTCAATATGTGGAGGTGGACATGGGAGAAGCAACACATGAAAAAAAAAAGCAGACAAGGTCAATGGTTAGAAGAATCAAGATGAGGGATAGGAAAGCACCCCTGGACCCTGAATTTCAATACTCTGATGCTGGAAAAAGAGCCAAAAGAGTGGCTATTGGAGCTCCACAAGAGAAAAAAACCAAAAAACAGAAATTTAGTTTCAGAATTCCAAAAAATAATGTAGCCAAGGCACTGGGACAAAAAGATGTCAAGATATTGAGGCAAATAGTTGGCCTCACCTCTGGAAGGTAATTTTACATATCAACAATTGTTCTGAATATCACATCTTCAAATAGTTGTTAAATGTAACTCTTTTTGTATATGCAGTGGACCAATTTGGCAAGGGGGTCTTTCAGTTATACATTTTGAAGATATCATGTCTATATTGAAAGAGGATGAAATTTCCAGTAATGTGAGTATTTACTTATAAATGTAACAACTATTGAGTAAATGTAACAACTATTGAGTATTTACTTATAAATGTAACAACTATTGAGTAAATGTAACAATTGTGAATATTACAAACTATATGCAACATATAATGTATTTACTTGTAATTTCTTAGGTCATTGATGGGTATACAGAAATCTTATATGATGAGCAAGGAGTTCCAATGCGGATCAACCGATCTTCATTTTTCGTTTCTGCAAACATCTCTCAGTCACTGCAAAATGAAAAACAGCGTCACCTCTTCAAGGTGCTAGTGAAAGAAAGGATAGATCTCAGTCTGTATCAGTACATACACTTCCCTCTGCATAATAAAGGGCATTGGACTTTGGCGGTGTATGACATAGTTGAAAACATATGGAGACACTACAATTCACTACTTCAGGAGTATGCAGACATGGACACGCATTTGCAGATGGTTAACAAATTGGTAATCACTACTTAAATTTTCTGACCATATATATGTTTAACTTAATTTAACTTCTCATGCATATACATTATAATTTACAGATGGACACATTCATTGAACATTATGAAGGAATTGAACCTGGACAGATCATCTCTGTTCAGAATGCACCGCAGCAACCTGATTTTTCGTAAGTTCACTTACTTTGTTAGGTAATTTCATTATATATTAAAGGAACATACTGATTCAAATTTTTTTTTTAACTGCAGCATAGAGTGCGGAATTGTGGTCATACATGTAATGACTCAGTATGCCTTTCAAACAGATATATCATCGGTAATGACTCGCCAGATGTGCAGTAGTACAAGAGCCCAGCTAATACATAAGTTCATCAACGACAGGAAAAGGACGTACACAGAAGAGGATCACAAGTTGTTTTCATTGCATATTGATGATTGAACTCTTAGAGTTTTGTTGTGTCTGTCTGTAAATCGAACAAATAGCAATTTTAGATATAAACAGCTTATAACAAATGTTTTGGGAGCCATGAAATGAAAATATAGATATATTTTGTCTGATGCTAAGTTAGGATTTACTATTCATGTGTTTCCATGAACAACATGTGTTGTAATAACGTTCATGTAATATAACAGTCAATTAACAATGCAAAGCATGTTACTGTGTATATGTAAATGTAACAAGCCAACAATGTCACAATCTGGGTATAGTAAATGTAATTACAATTGTTAAATTGTGACAGATACCTCTAATGCAACCGACTTGTAATTTCATTGTTTTAGGGATAGACTCTGTTACATATGATTAAAATTGTTACATTTCTCTATGTAACGAAAAACTCAGAGTGATTCAAAGTACAACATAATATTGAATATTAAATATGGAATCTATGTAACATAAATAACTTACGCATCAATATGAATTTAAAAATGTGACAGGTGTCACTGATGCAATCAGTTAATAACTCGATTGTAATACAGGTACACACAACACAAATACACACTGTTACATATCATTAAAAATTGTTACATTTTCTATATGTAACAAAATACCCAGAGTGATTCATATTATAACATAATATTGAATATTAAATCAAGCAACTACAAAACAGACTTCACTTATGCATCAATATGAATTTCAAAAGGGACAGATGTCTCTGATACAATCAATTAATAACTCGAATGTAATACAAGTACACACTATCAATGAATTAATATTTGTTACATCTTCAAATGTAACAACAACCCAAGACTGATACATTGTTACATTATTGTGGAAATTAAACCTGAAAAATATAAAAAGAAAATCAATTGAGTCAGAACAAATCACTTATGTATCGAACTGCACATCGCTTTATGTATTCTTCACGTGCTTAGTCTTCGACCTGTAAACCTTTGCTGCCTTCCTTTTTGTCGGTGGTCGCCCTTTGCTTCGAACTTTTTTAGGTGAATGTACACATCTAACCGGCGATGGTGTTACGCCAACAGAACTGCAGTTAGCATTCGCAGATGAAAAATGCAACAAAGATTCCTGCAAAGAATCCATGTATTGTGTACAGAATACATATTTTTCTTCAGATACAACTGCAGCATCCACAACATATGAAAATTTGGAATATAATTCATTATGCCTCGACATGTGATCATTTGACATGTTGTCCAAATAACAATTCTTCAAAGCATTATGAATTCTTTTGATGCCCTTCCGCCAGCGATCCATAATGTAATATGAAGAAACTACACTTGTGTTTGTATGTATCAAAACTTTAATACAATGCCTACATATGATACCCATGAACTCAAATAGACAACAAACACATCGAAACTCCTGTTTCAATTCATCAAACTTAACCTCATAAGCTGTTTTCTTTGTTGCTCCATCTTTGCCTTTTGAAACATCAGTGACAACAAAAGCTCTCACGCCATCTAAATCCGAAACTTCTACCAAATTGCAAAAAATCAACCCCTTGATTTCATTCTGAAATTTCCTAAACATATCATGTGTATATGCTTCTTCAAACTGCCTCTCAAACCCAAAATCAGTAAGCAATGGAATGCTTGAGTTAACTGATTGAAAGTCAGCCCTTTCTTCCTTCTCAACCTTACTTCTCAATGCATTATCGTATTGTTCCACAAATTGCTTCAAAGTCGTTTTTGAGTTCACATAGTCATCAAAAAAAGCATTCATACTTTCACTTCTCTGAGTAGTTGACATACCAGCCCAAAAGGTTTCTTTAACGTATACAGGAGCCCATCTTGTTCGGTCGTTGAATAGACATGTGAGCCAGACATTGTTGCTCAGACCATGATCCAAAATCATTTCCATCCACTGCTTGTCGAAAACATCAGCAGTTAACGACTCGTAAACTATTGCCTTCAAGCATTTCTTAATAACATCATAACTCTTGCAACTGCAAAAATGTATCGAGAAATTAATTGAAACCATTATAAATATGTAGAACATCATCTGCAATCAAATGACAATGAATATTGCACTGCTAATAACATGACGTGAAATGTAACAATAATAAAATAAATGTAACAAAAAACAAGTAAAAATAACAAACCTGCCCAGTTTCTCAGGTGTTATATATGTGTCACTTTTTGGCCTATTGGCAACCATTGGATCATTTTTAGCAGTTTTAAAATTTTTAGGGTTTTTCGATCGGAACCGCATAATTTCAGACTGTTAGCTATCGTCTGAGTTAGAGGACTCCGATTGAAAATCTAACCGCATATTATGTGTCCTGGTGCCATTTTGAGCCACTCATGAAAATTTCATCGAATTCCGGTATCGTTTGCAAAAATTTCGCACTTCCGAGGCGTATCCGGATTTTTAAGTCGCGCTCTATTTAAAAGGAATCAAAAATATCTTTTCACTATTCATCGTCTTCCCGACTTGCTCTCTCTCTCTCCTCTCCTCCGTTTTTCTTCCGTTTGAGCCCCCTACACCCCTCAAAACCAAAAACCTAAAGCACGGGAAGTGTAGATCAGGTCCCGATCTACGCTCCGGTGTCTTCAAATCCGAATTCCAACGATCCTAGCCTCCCCGACCTCCCCTTTTCGTCCTCTGATTTGGCCCATTCCGAGGGATAAGCTAGATCGGGGCGTGAGAAGGCTTTTGGGAAGGATTTCGGCGCGTGGAGATCCACCGGACGCCTCCTCCTCCCCTCGGTAAGCCTCCTTTCCCTCTTTTTTCTTGTCTAGATGATTGCTAGGGGGGGTTTTGTGTTTGGGAGGTGGTCGGTGGCAGTGGGGGTCGTCGGAGGGTGGTCGGAGGTGGTTGGAGGTGGTCGGGGCAGTGGGAGGGGTGGTTGGAGGTGCTCGGCAGGCTGGGCACTGTCCCGGGCAGCAGGGAGCAGCGGCAGCGGCCAGGCAGCGCGCAGGCCAGGCGCGCGCGGGTATGCGCGCGTGCGTGCGCGGGTGTGCGTGCGCGCGGCGTGTGCGTGGGTGTGCGCGGGTCTGGTGCGTGGGGCTGGTCGTGTTGGGCGCGCTGGATGGGC
Organism: Acorus gramineus; assembly: GCA_030737835.1. Taxonomy (NCBI): domain Eukaryota; kingdom Viridiplantae; phylum Streptophyta; class Magnoliopsida; order Acorales; family Acoraceae; genus Acorus; species Acorus gramineus. The sequence goes on along the minus strand of JAUJYN010000079.1, from coordinate 32,046 downwards.
TGGCAGCGCTGATTCGTGGGCTGGGTGCCTCAGGCAGCACAGGCAACGAGCACAGGAGCCGGCTGGGCGTGCGCGCGTGCGTACGCGCGAGCGTGCGCGCGGGCGTGCGCTCGGGGGAGCTGGTCGCGGCGGTGCGAGGCGTGCGAGCTGCTCGGGTGGTGCTGTGCGCGGGTCTGTTCGTGCAGCTGTGCGCGAGGGGCTGATGGCGAGCTGGTCTGGGCGCTGGTCTTGACGCGCGAGGTGCTGGCCGAGGTGCTGGGCGGAGCGCGCAGGTGCTGGTCGAGGTGCTGGGCGGAGCGCGCGGGGGCAGGAAGGGGTGCGCGAGGCGTGCGCGGGGCGCGGCAAGGCGCGAGGTGGTGTGCGCAGGCGCGAGGTGGTGTGCGCGGGCGCGAGGTGGTGTGCGCGGGGGCGAGGCGCCGCGCGCGGGGGCGTGCGGGGTGCTCGCGGGCCAGCCCACGGCGTGCGGGGCGCGTGCGGGCTGCCGCGGCTGGGCGCGGTGGACGCGCGGTGCCCCGGGCGGTGCGCGGAGTGCGCGGGATGAGGCGCGGCGGCGCGTCCGGGCGGTCGGGTGGCCGTGCGGGTGGTGGCCGGCCGTGCGGGTGGTTGCCGGGGGTGTTGGGTGTTGATTTGGGATCTTTGGGTGTCTATTTGTGTGTGTTATGTATTTTTGGGGTCATTGTGGATTTATTCTAACCAGTTAATACCTTGTCTTGCAGATCTCGACGGACGGTCGCGCGTCGACCCGATTCCCGGTGAGTGGGACAACCCAACCCAGCGTGGGAGGCGCTACATGCTTTGGGCGTGTACCGTCCTCCCCTGGGGCTTATAGTTAATATTAACTGCTTTGATGTAATCCATGTATGCATGATGTGTGTGTAGAATTGCATGCCACCCTAGATTGTGTGATAGGGACTTGCACCCTTAGGATTGTGCATGAGCCGTGCATCCTGCCACCTCGCTATCATGCTAGGAAAGCCCGACCTCTACATGCGTCCTATAGTTTGATTTGTTTATTCAAATGCTAGCATAAATAGATAGCATGTTTAGGGAATGTAAGGGGGGCCTTGCGAGGTTAACATTGAGACCCGGGTTAGGGTACTCCGTGTTCCTTGTTTGGTTGTCGGATGTCCTACATCGGGACCTCAGGTTACCCTCCCAGGATACTTTCTATTGCCCCTGTGTTATGATTAATAAATGCATGTTCCCCGCATCCTGGTTATGCGCGCTGGTGGAATTCTGAGGAATTCGAGACATTAGAGTCGTAGAGATGTGCTGTCAGCGGATCCGAGTGGATCATATGCGATGGATAGGCTGTTCTGTTCCCCTCGTCGGATCCGTGTAGAGACTACCTCGGCGTTAGACAGGTTGTCCCGTGCAGGGGCTCCCACTAGTAGGCGCCTCCTGACTTGGAAGGACTGCGCTGAACATGGGAGTGGCCAAACAACCGCGGAGTGAGGAGAGACTATCGGTGGACCAAGGGTAACCAACAGCCTAGTCAGTCCCAAGAGCCTAGGTCACCTGTTGAGGGTGAGGGTGAGGGTATGGTGGGCCGGCGATGCGACGACCCACAGGATTATGAATGGATGTTTATCAACCCGCTAAGTCCCAACATCCTAGGTCACCTGTTGAGGGTGAGGGTGAGGGTGAGGGTATGGAGTTCGGCGATGAACGAACCCCCAGATGGTGATATTATGCCACTTGTGGCTTATGAATTGATTAAATGTGGTTAATATGAACTGTATGCATGGGTTGTGCTATTCACTGAGCGTGTGGCTCACCCCTCGCATATTGTCTTTTCAGTGATCTCTGAGGGAGGAGCTTCCCGAGCGACTACACCGGCAGAGGGCAGCGCCGCGTCCCACGAGTTTTGAGGCCATCAGCACCCTTCTTTCTGTTGTATGTATATGTTCTGTGCTTGGGCACTTAGTTGGATTATATTTGGATTTTGTTGTGTATATTTATGACATGTTGGCTCTCACAGGACTTATGATTATGTATCGAGTCTGTAGTGTGTTTTGACTACAGACTCAGTCTTTTAGCTTCCGCACTCGGTGTATATATTTTGTCAGCCCTGCTTTTATCTGTGTGTCATTTTAGTGATTGTTTGTGGTTTATTATTGATTTCCTGTCACTGATATCATATATACACTTGCCGCGTCCCGGGGACGGCCGCCCTGGGGCGTGACAAAAGTTGGTATCACTGGGGCGTGACAAAAGTTGGTATCAGAGCCTGGTTCTGTTAGAGCCAAGTGTCTTCCTTTTCATAGAGATGAGTCCTAGGATTTCTATATGCGTATTCTGATCCTAGTGTCTGGTTTTCTTAGGTTGCTGATATGCCTCCTCGCAGAGGACGACGCGGACGTGGCCCCTCTCGACCCTTGGAGGTCTCCGGACCTGCCAGAGTCGAGGATGCTATTGGTGAGTCCTCAGCTGAGAGGTCAGGACCAGCGCAGGAGCCTCCTGCCTGGGAGCGCGCGATTGCGCGGTTAGCAGATATGGTGGAGACCCAGACGAGGGTGTTGGCAGATCAGGCGCGGGAGATTCGGGAGCTGCGGGCAGCCCGCGAGGCAGTACCGCAGGTTCCCTTGGCGGCAGATCCGCCTGTAGTGCCTGATACACCCCCAGTCCCCGAGGTGGAGATTCCGGCGACCAGAGTTCAGGATCCTCGAGAGAGGGAGATGGGGCTAGAGGCAGCAGCGAGGGTCCAGCAGAGTGGACTCTCAGCCTTTTTGAAGCTCCATCCTCCCGAGTTCAGAGGACAGACGGAGGACCCCCTTGCTCCGGAGAGATGGCTGATGGAGGTGGATACCATCTTCTCCACGATGCTATGCACAGACCGCCAGAGGGTCTCCCTGGCTGCGTTTATGCTGAAGGGTAGCGCCGCCGAGTGGTGGGCTACTAGATCAGTTGACATTCCAGAGGGACTGGAGCAGCTCACCTGGGCGAGATTCCGGGGATATTTCTTGGAGAAGTATTTCCCCTTCTCGACCCGACAGCTAGTGGAGCGGGAGTTTGAGCAGCTGACTCAGGGCACCATGTCCGTCGCTGAGTACTCCACGCGGTTCACGAGGCTGTCCAGGTTCGCTCCAGCTCTGGTGATGGATGAGGTGTCGAGGTGCCGTCGGTTCGAGCTCGGTCTGAGCAGTGCCATCCGAGTGCACGTCACCGCCCAGGGATTCACGAGGTTCTCCGACTTGGTCTCGCGGGCGAAGACAGTCGAGAGAGACCTCGGGATCCAGGTGCAGGCTCCGACCCCGCCGACAGACCAGAGGCCACCCAGAGGCCAGGACAGAGGGCAGCGGAAGAAGAAGAGGGCCCGCTTCGAGCAGTCAGCGGCTCCCTCTCTCCCAGCAGATGTGGTGCCAGCGCGAGGCCCAGCACCCATCGCAGCCGTGCCGGTTCAGTCGAGGCGACCGGAGACGAGGCGCTGCTATCACTGTCAGCGCGTCGGGCATATCTTGTATAATTGCCCTGACGCTGGCCGACCGAGAGTGATGCCTCAGCAGCAGCAGCAGCAGTTGCAGCAGCAGCCGTTCCAGCAGCAGCGCCAGCAGCAGCAGCAGCCTCAGCGCCAGCCGCAGCAGCAGCCTCAGCGTCAGCAGCAGCAGCCACAGGGTGGCCGTGCTGATCAGAGGAGGCAGCCAGCGCAGCAGGCGAGGCGTGCCATTGCTCCTCAGCCTCAGTTCGTTCAGGGCCGAGTGGCAGCGCTTTCGGCAGAGGAGGCCCAGGCATCCGGCAGCGTGGTTAGAGGTACTGTTCAGATCTCCCAGCTTCCCGCTTATGTGCTATTCGATTCCGGAGCCACCCACTCGTTCGTGTCTCCCGCTTTCGCGAGACGGACGGGTGTGGCGTCCGCTCCTCTAGATGCTGTGTTAGAGGTAGCATTGCCCGTGGGAGACCGGATTCTCCTTAGTTCTGTGTACCGAGGGTGCACGGTGGAGATCGCGGATCATGAGTTTCCGGTAGAGCTGGTGGAGCTCGCGATGTCGGATTTTGATGCCATCCTGGGGATGGATTGGCTTGCAGCTAGTCATGCCAGCATCGACTGTTTCGCCAAGTCGGTGTCGTTCCACCTTCCTGGTCGGAGGTCTTTCCAGTACGTGGGCGATCGAGACGTAGCTCCTTTGGGGTTCGTGTCGTCCATGCAGGCGTGGAGACTCCTTCAGGGTGGATGCGAGGGCTTTCTGGCTTATATTGCTCTGGAGGATGCACCGCTGCGGGCAGATATCAGTCAGACTCCAGTCGTGGCAGAGTTTCCTGAGGTTTTCCCCGACGATCTTCCGGGATTACCGCCGGACCGCGCGATTGAGTTTGAGATCAATCTGCTTCCGGGGACCGAGCCGGTTTCGAGGGCTCCGTACCGGATGGCTCCCGCAGAGCTGAGGGTGCTGAAGGAGCAGTTGGAGGAGTTGCTGGAGAAGGGCTTCGCACGTCCGAGCGTGTCTCCGTGGGGAGCCCCTGTCCTGTTCGTCCGGAAGAAGGACGGTTCACTGCGGCTGTGTATTGATTACAGGCAGTTGAATAAGCGGACAGTGAAGAACAAGTACCCGTTGCCGCGGATCGACGATCTGTTTGACCAGCTTCAGGGAGCGTGTGTCTTTTCCAAGATCGATCTCCGCTCGGGGTACTACCAGTTGAAGATCCGGGAGTCAGATATTCCGAAGACGGCCTTTCGCACCCGGTACGGGCACTACGAGTTCAGAGTACTGCCTTTCGGGTTGACGAACGCGCCGGCGGCCTTCATGGATCTGATGAACCGGGTATTTCGACCCTTCCTCGACTCCTTTGTGGTAGTATTCATCGATGATATATTGGTGTACTCGAGGAGTCTGGAGGAGCACGCTCACCACCTCCGCACTGTTTTGGAGACTCTGGCTGGACATCAGTTGTTCGCCAAGTTCAGCAAGTGCGAGTTCTGGTTGGAGCGGATGGCCTTTCTGGGCCATGTGATTTCCGGTGAGGGTATAGCTGTGGACCCGGAGAAGACGCTCGCCGTGTCGAATTGGCGTCGACCGTCGAACCCCACAGAGATTCGTAGCTTCTTGGGCTTGGCGGGTTATTATAGGAGGTTTGTGGAGGGTTTCTCCAAGATAGCCGTTCCTCTTACCCGCCTCACTCGGAAAGACGTTCGGTTCGAGTGGTCCCCTTCTTGCGAGGAGAGCTTCCAGGAGCTGAAGCGAAGACTCACCTCAGCGCCGGTTCTTACCCTTCCATCTGGGAGCGGTGGGTTCGCAGTATACACAGATGCATCGCAGTTGGGTGTGGGCGGCGTCCTGATGCAGTACGGTAAGGTGGTGGCTTACGCGTCTCGTCAGTTGAAGCCCCATGAGCAGAACTACCCCACCCATGACCTCGAGTTGGCTGCGATCATATTTGCGCTGAAGATGTGGAGGCATTACCTCTACGGAGAGGAGTTCGAGCTCTTTACTGATCATAAGAGCTTGACGTATCTGCAGTCTCAGCCGGAGCTCAACATGCGACAGAGGCGTTGGGTTGAGTTCCTGACAGACTACGACTGTGACATCGCTTACCATCCGGGTAAGGCGAATGTCGTTGCAGATGCGCTCAGTAGACAGCCCCTGGGCATGGCCGCCCACATGGCTGTCCGTCGTTGGAGGCTTCTGGAGGAGGCCGCTTGCTGGATCAGTGTTCGGGAGACCCCTGCGGGTGGCTTTCTGGCCAGGCTGGTGGTGCAGCCGGTTCTTCTCGATGAGATCCGCACGGCTCAGGCTCAGGACCCGCATTTCATAGTCCTTTCTGAGGGCGTCGCCCGGGGCGAGCGCCAGGACTACCAGATTCGTGCAGACGGGATCCTGAGATTCAGAGGCCGAGTGTGCATCCCCGACGACGCAGAGCTGAGGTGGAAGATTCTGGACGAGGCCCATCGCTCGAGGTACACAGTGCACCCTGGAGGCACGAAGATGTACAGGGGCCTTCGTCGCGGCTACTGGTGGCGCGGGATGAAGACAGATATTGCCAGATTTGTTGCCCGATGCCTAGTATGCCAGCAGGTGAAGTCGGAGCATCAGCGCCCTGCGGGGAAGCTGCAGTCCATTGAGATCCCTCAGTGGAAGTGGGAGCAGATCACTATGGACTTCGTCTCGGGTTTGCCGAGGTCACGCTCGGGTCGCGATGCCATCTGGGTGATCGTCGACCGGCTGACGAAGTCTGCTCATTTCCTCCCCATCCGACTCACCGATTCTCTGGACACCCTGGCGCAGTTATTCGTCTCTGAGATTGTCCGACTCCATGGCACTCCAGTCAGTATCATTTCTGATCGAGACGCGCGTTTCACTTCGAGGTTCTGGCGTAGCCTCCAGCACGCCCTTGGTACGAACCTCCACTTCAGTACCGCGTTTCATCCTCAGACGGACGGCCAGTCGGAGAGGACGATCCAGACCCTTGAGGACATGCTGCGGGCCTGTGTGCTCGATTTCGGGGGCAGTTGGGAGAGGCACCTTCCGTTGGTGGAGTTTGCCTACAACAACAGCTATCATTCGAGCATCCGGATGGCTCCCTACGAGGCACTTTATGGCCGCAGCTGCAGGTCCCCCCTGTGTTGGGATGAGGTCGGAGAGCGCCAGCTAGAGGGACCAGAGATTGTTCACCAGACCTCCGAGATGGTGAAGACGATTCGCGAGCGTATCCGAGTCGCTCAGAGTCGTCAGAAGAGCTACGCCGACCGCCGTCGCCGTGAGCTCTCCTTCGAGGTCGGTGATCATGTGTTCTTGAAGGTGTCCCCGATGAAGGGCATCTTCCGATTCGGTGTGCGGGGCAAGCTGAGTCCGCGTTTCATTGGGCCTTTCCTCATACTCGAGCGAGTTGGAGAGGTGGCCTATCGCATAGCTCTGCCCCCACAGTTGGCTCAGGCCCATGACGTCTTCCACGTCTCGCAGCTGAGGCGATACGTCCACGATCCTGCTCACATCATTCCGTTCGAGCCGCTCGTCTTCGAGCCGGACTTGTCTTTCGTGGAGCAGCCGATTGAGATCATGGACCGCCGCGAGAAGAGGCTCCGCACCAGGACCGTCCAGCTGGTCAAGGTGCGATGGCAGCACCGTTCCGGTGCCGAGGCCACCTGGGAGCTCGAGGACGCCATGCGTGACGCGTATCCACATCTTTTCCCTTCTTAGATGTACTTGTATTTATTTTGAGGACAAAATTTCCTAAGGGGGGGAGAATGTTATATATGTGTCACTTTTTGGCCTATTGGCAATCATTGGAGCATTTTAGCAGTTTTAAAATTTTCAGGGTTTTTCGATCGGAACCGCATAATTTCAGACTGTTAGCTATCGTCTGAGCTAGAGGACTCCGATTGAAAATCTAACTGCATATTATGTGTCCTGGTGCCATTTTAAGCCACTCATGAAAATTTCATCGAATTCCGGCATCGTTTGCAAAAATTTCGCAGTTCCGGGGCGTATCCGGGTTTTTAAGTCGCGCTCTACTTAAAAGGAATCAAAAATATCTCACTATTCATCATCTTCCCGACTTGCTCTCTCTCTCTCCTCTCCTCCGATTTTCTTCCGTTCGAGCCCCCTACACCCCTCAAAACCAAAAACCTAAAGCACGGGAAGTGTAGATCGGGTCCCGATCTACGCTCCGGTGTCTTCAAATCTGTATTCCGACGATCCTAGCCTCCCCGACCTCCCCTTTCTCCTCTGTTTCGGCCAAATCGAGGGTGATAGATCGGGGCGTGAGAAGGCTTTGGGAAGGGTTTCGGCGCGTGGAGATCCACCGGACGCCTCCTCCTCCCCTCGGTAAGCCTCCTTTCCCTCTTTTTCTTGTCTAGATGATTGCTAGGGGGGGTTTTGTGTTTGGGAGGTGGTGGTGGCGTGGGGGTCGTCGGAGGGTGGTCGGAGGTGGTTGGAGGTGGTCGGGGCAGTGGGAGGGGTGGTTGGAGGCGCTCGGCAGGCTGGGGACTGTCCCGGGCAGCAGGGAGCAGCGGCAGCGGCCAGGCAGCGCGCAGGCCGGGCGCGCGCGGGCATGCGCGCGTGCGTGCGCGGGTGTGCGTGCGCGCGGCGTGTGCGTGGGTGTGCGCGGGTCTGGTGCGTGGGGCTGGTCGTGTGGGCGCGCTGATGGGCTGGCAGCGCTGATGGGCTGGGGGCCTCAGGCAGCACAGGCAACGAGCACAGGAGCCGGCTGGGCGTGCGCGCGGCGTGCGCTCGGGGGAGCTGGTCGCGGCGGTGCGAGGCGTGCGAGCTGCTCGGGTGGTGCTGTGCGCGGGTCTGTTCGTGCAGCTGTGCGCGAGGGGCTGATGGCGAGCTGGTCTGGGCGCTGGTCTGGACGCGCGAGGTGCTGGCCGAGGTGCTGGGCGGAGCGCGCAGGTGCTGGCCGAGGTGCTGGGCGGAGCGCGCGGGGGCGGAGGTGTGCGCGAGGCGTGCGCGGGGCGCGGCAAGGCAGGGGTGGTGGCGCGGCGCGAGGGGTGTGCGCGGGCGCGAGGTGGTGTGCGCGGGGGCGAGGCGCCGCGCGCGGGGGCGTGCGGGGTGCTCGCGGGCCAGCGCACGGCGTGCGGGGCGCGTGCGGGCTGCCGCGGCTGGGCTCGGTGGACGCGCGGGCCCCGGGCGGTGCGCGGAGTGCGCGGGCTGAGGCGCGGCGGCGCGTCCGGGCGGTCGGGTGGCCGTGCGGGTGGTGGCCGGCCGTGCGGGTGGTTGCCGGGGGGGGTGTTGGGATTTGGGTGTTTTTGTGTGTGTTATGTATTTTTGGGTCATTGTGGATTTATTCTAACCAGTTAATACCTTGTCTTGCAGATCTCGACGGACGGTCGCGCGTCGACCCGATTCCCGGTGAGTGGGACAACCCAACCCAGTGGGAGGCGCTACATGCTTTGGGCGTGTACCGTCCTCCCCTGGGGCTTATAGTTAGTATTAACTGCTTTGATGTAATCCATGTATGCATGATGTGTGTGTAGAATTGCATGCCACCCTAGATTGTGTGTTAGGGACTTGCACCCTTAGGATTGTGCATGAGCCATGCATCCTGTCACCTCGCTATCATGCTAGGAAAGCCTGACCCTTGCATGCGTCCTATTAGTTTGATTTATTTAATTAAATGCTAGCATAATAGATAGCATGCTTAGGGAATATATAGGGGGGCCTTGCGAGGTTAACATTGAGACCCGGGTTAGGGTACTCCGTGTTCCTCGTTTGGTTGTCGGATGTCCTACATCGGGACCTCAGGTTACCCTCCCAGGTCTCTATTTCCCTTGTATTATGATTAATAAATGCATGTTCCCCGCATCCTGGTTATGCGCGCTGGTGGAATTCTGAGGAATTCGAGACATTAGAGTCGTAGAGATGTGCTGTCAGCGGATCCGAGTGGATCATATGCGATGGATAGGCTGTTCTGTTCCCCTCGTCGGATCCGTGTAGAGACTACCTCGGCGTTAGACAGGTTGTCCCGTGCAGGGGCTCCCACTAGTAGGCGCCTCCTGACTTGGAAGGACTGCGCTGAACATGGGAGTGGCCAAACAACCGCGGAGTGAGGAGAGACTATCGGTGGACCAAGGGTAACCAACAGCCTAGTCAGTCCCAAGAGCCTAGGTCACCTGTTGAGAGGTGAGGGTGAGGGTATGGTGGGCCGGCGATGCGACGACCCACAGGATTATGAATGGATGTTTATCAACCCGCTAAGTCCCAACATCCTAGGTCACCTGTTGAGGGTGAGGGTGAGGGTGAGGGTATGGAGTTCGGCGATGAACGAACCCCCAGATGGTGATATTATGCCACTTGTGGCTTATGAATTGATTAAATGTGGTTAATATGAACTGTATGCATGGGTTGTGCTATTCACTGAGCGTGTGGCTCACCCCTCGCATATTGTCTTTTCAGTGATCTCTGAGGGAGGAGCTTCCCGAGCGACTACACCGGCAGAGGGCAGCGCCGCGTCCCACGAGTTTTGAGGCCATCAGCACCCTTCTTTCTGTTGTATGTATATGTTCTGTGCTTGGGCACTTAGTTGGATTATATTTGGATTTTGTTGTGTATATTTATGACATGTTGGCTCTCACAGGACTTTGATTATGTATCGAGTCTGTAGTGTGTTTTGACTACAGACTCAGTCTTTTAGCTTCCGCACTCGGTGTATATATTATGTCAGCCCTGCTTTTATCTGTGTGTCATTTTAGTGATTGTTTGTGGTTTATTATTGATTTCCTGTCACTGATATCATATATACACTTGCCGCGTCCCGGGGACGGCCGTCCTAGGGCGTGACATCAGGAATCTTCTTCATGATATGCCACAGGCACAATCTGTGGCGAGAATGAGGAAAAACCTCTAACACAGCCCCTTGTATGGCCTTGCATTGGTCAGTCACTATAGCATTTGGCGTACGTCCATACATGCACTCCAACCATGCTTTGAATAGCCACACATATGTTGCAGTATTTTCGTTGGATAATAGACCACATCCAAACAAGACCGATTGTCCATGATGATTTACACCAACAAAAGGTGCAAATGGCATATCATACTTGTTCGTCAAATATGTTGAGTCAAATGAAATAACGTCTGAAAATGACTCATATAATGCTCGTGATCTCGCATCAGCCCAAAATATATTTCTTACTCTGAAATTCTCATCAAAATCAATAGCATGAAAAAAATTTGGATTTCGCTTTTGCATGCGCACGAAATAATCACAAACAGCTTGTGCATCGCCTCCACCAAGCCTTCCAATTCTAGTTTTAGACAAGTAATTCCTTGCATCTCTCTCCTCATATGATATGCAATCGTATCCCCCAGCTTTAATAACAAGTGAATTAAAACTTTTTGATGTTCTGATCCCTGCTTGGTCATTTATATCCAGCACTCTTTTTGAAAAAGGATCAATTTCCCTATGGCAAGCAAAATGCCGTGACTTAAGTGGACTCAAATGATGGTTATGACCTAAGACAACCTTTGAAATAACAAACAATTCTCCATCCTTCACATTAATGTTTATCCTAGCTCCGCACCCAGACTTGATCGATGACCTACCACTGAAAACATTCCTCCCTGTGGAAACATGCTTCCCATTCCGACAACATGCAAGTGAAAAAAATCTTGGTCGTCCATTGTCATCCTTTTTACCGTGAATCTTCGCAATGCCAAAACCTTCACTGTGAGCAAAGTTTTTATAAAACATCCTAACATCATTTTCCGAGCAAAATGACATTCCAACACTTGGAACAATAACTTCAGTACTATGCTCATAAAAAACATTGATTTCACCTTCTATTGCACTGCCTTCCAAAGAAAATGTAGCAGATTCCCCTGCACAAGTATCTACTTCACTGTTACATTTATGCATAATTTAAATTCAAATGTTTAATGAAATGCAGTACAAAGTGACTACTACATGTTAGATATCCCCTGCAACATTATAAACTTCATTGTTACAATTACATATAATTTCTATTTGCATAGTTGAAAACAATGCAGTACATGAGTGATTGTTACATTTTGGATCGTTACATTTATGAATGTAACAAAATTAGAAAACGTGTATTCAAGATGAGGATTGAAATATTAACATCAAACACACCATTATGTATTAAATGTAACGATATCAAAGTAACAAATATGAAAATATATCGAAACCTAATAAAAAGATGCGGAATAACGATCAACAAATAAACGAGATTCATTACTCTTAATTGGTACATGTAACATATATTGAAAAATTGATCATCATAAATTTAATTTTAAATTCGAATGTTATTTTCAATCCAAAAAGTCAAGATATGATGAAAACAATTCACAAAACCAGATCCAGAAGGCGTTGATTGGAGATTCAACTCCATAAAGAACAAACAATGTTTTCGAACTTCACAGGATTAAACAATCCTAAAGATCTACAATGGTTTCACCGTATTCAAATCAATTTTGATTTAAATTTAATTTCGAATGTTATTTTCATTCCAAATCGAATACGAATTGAAGATCCACCTCCATTAAAAACGTTGATTGAAGATCACATACCAGATCGAGTAGGCGTTGATTGAAGATCCATGTCCATTAAAAACGAACAATGTTTTTGAACTTTACCAGATTAAAAATTCCTATAGAGCTACGATGGTTTCACAATATTCAATCGGTTTTGATTTGATTTGGTTGACGATGATCTGCAAATACAAAACCTAAATGATCGGCAGTTGTAAACCTCCCCAATATGCGGTTAGAATGTTAATCAATTGTGACGCCATAGTCGGATCGATGTGTAACCGTCTATTGATCCCCAAAAAATAAAAAGGGTATTATGGACAATGTGTGTATGCCATGTCATGGGGTCTGATTTGGGGCATGTGAATTTGGGGCTTGGGAATATATATATATATATATTAAAAAAAACACGGCCAATAGAGAGAGAGAGATCCATCGTTTCTTCTCCGCCGTGGCCGCCTCAGCCATGACTCGTCGGTGCTCCCACTGTAGCATCAACGGTCACAACTCCCGCACCTGCCCTTCCCGGGGCGGAGGCGGTGCGGCCTCCCCCGTCGCCGGAGGCGGAGTGAGGCTGTTCGGGGTGAGGCTGACGGACGGCTCGTCGATCAGGAAGAGCGCGAGCATGGGAAACCTCTCCTCTTCTGCCGCCGCCGCCGCCTCGCCCGGGTTTTCCGGATCTCCGGCCGAACATGCCGGAGAACGGTCCACGGTCGCGGGGGGTTACGTTTCCGACGATGCCGCGCACGGGTCCGGATCATCCAATCGGGGCAGGAAGAAAGGTGAGGTTTTTTCTTTTTTTGGTGAGAGCTTTGTTTGATTTTGCTATTGTTAGTTTTGGTGGGTTTTTGGATGATTTGATTCATCACATTTATGAGGGTTTTTTCTTTTTTTTTTTAATTTATGTTTTGGGTATTTTTGTATTTAATGTATTATTTTTATTTGGATTTTTTTTTTTGTTATTTTTCTGCTATGGTTGAATTGTTTGATTAACTTTGATTTTATGCAATTTGGGTACATTATTTTTGGGGTTGATTTGGATTGAATTTATGCATTTTATAAAACTAAGATAAAACAGGATGGGCATTTCAAAGAAGTGATTTTTGGATAATGTTATGTACTGTCCCTTTTCTGCCTCAATTCCTTGTCTCGTATACCTCATCTAATGAGATATGTGTTTTTTTTTTTTTTTAAAATATAATATATATTTCAATTAATTGTATATATCCATTTGTTGAAAAATTTCTTAGGCATGTACGTAGTTATGTGAGTGTATGACGCTATAGAGATATATAGGACTATTGGGTCCGAAAAAAAGACTGTGGAACAACGCAGCTTTTTTTAATAGATACCTCCTAATTGTGTAGCCTTAGTTATAAATGCTCCTTTTTTCTTTTTATTTTTATTTTGGGAGGGGGGGGGGGGGTGTGATTATTGTTGAATTATATGTTCATTTTGTATCATGTGTGGCCACAACTATTTTTAAATATTGCATGAATGTCATTTGGCTTTCATCACTGAAAGCTTGGTTTGCTGTGGTTGCTTTGTGGGCTTGTTGTATTGAATTTTTGCTATTTTTGCAAGTTTTAGGCCTTTTAAGGGATCCATTTTTCTGGGACTTAGAAGTCGCAATGTATTAATTTGCGTTATCAAAAGAAATTGGGCTTCTGTTCCTTGTCGAATGAGAGAGGAGATAATGTATGTGAGAGATTGGGTCATTCGTCACACAAATATGTCATGTCAGTGGAAATTGCTACTCAGTATTAGTTTCTCCTCACTACTGGTTTGTTGTAATTCAGTGCATCATAATTTACTATGATAAGTAAGATTGCCAATTAGATAGGTTCGTAGGCATGTAATTGAGCTTCAAATATTTCACAGAACAATATCAAGTTTCTTGTCTTTTCTTTTCTTTTCTTTTCTTTTCTTTTTTTGTGTGTTTTTGCCCATAGCATCAGACAGTTTTCTATATGATGTTCTTGGATCAGACATCCCTTTTTAGTTCTCATCTTTTAGTTTTACTCATCTTTCTAAATCCAAAATGTGTGCGCATATTGATGTTAATCCTACACCATTTTGCATATACTTTTTCTTGGTATGGATACAACCTTCTACTGTTTTGAAAAGTTTCTAGATTTCTTGTTCTTGGATTATGTTATATTGATACAGATTTTCCTTTCTCCTTCTGTTTCTTTGATTGTATTGATTCCCCGAACTTCTTGAAAACGGTAGAGGTAAAATTGCATGTATGATTTGTGAGGCAGGTGTACCCTGTCTGCTTGTGTGATGGCACAAACTTGGCAACGCTTTTTATTTTTGAATTTCAGGAAAAAATCAATTAAATTGTAAAAATGATTGAAATCTGAAAAATGAGATCTTCATTCACAGTTCATAATGTACAAAAAAGTAATGCCACTTTTTATAATGTTTAAAGTGAAATTATGATGCGGAATACGTGAAATTATGCAACTGCTTATAAGCTATGAAGACATTTGAAATGGGATACATGAATACCTGGAACCTTGCATAATGGCATTGACCACATATGAGTACACGTTTGTCATTTTTCACACACTGTTATATTTCTCCAGTCAGATTAGTTTTTTTATTGTGCTTGTTTTGACGTATGTGTTCATTTGAATAAAGGCAAAATTGTGCTCATTTGAATAAAGGCAGACTTACTGTAAATGCCATGTTTTATTTGTTTTTTTACCAAGGTAGCTATAAAATGTATAAAAAAATGTAGTTGTGAGACGGAGAACATGTTCTTCTTTAGCTCAGTAGATTCATATTTCATCAGTTAGAACAGAAGTTCTTGAAAGATTCCAAATAATTTTATTGCTGCAGCTTTGTGTACATGTAACTATGTAATTCATGCAAGGCTTGTTCACTCTTGAATGGAATTTATTTAATATTGTATTGTCCAGTACTCCAGTGCACATTTAATTATTGAGATCCATAAAGTAATCTTTGGTGAAGAAATATTTGTGCTGGACTATATTATCAAGTCATGAATTGTTAACATTTTTACATGAAGCCTATTAATGACCAGTATAAATTTGGCTGAAACTTGAAACCTTCTTTCCACGGGAACATGAAATAACTGTAACTGTACTGTTGAGTGTATGGGGTTTGTCAACTACATGCTTTCTACTCTGGTGGGCTAAAACAGCAGTCTTCTATGTGAATCAAGTTCATCTAAGTCTTGGTATTTTTTATCGTATTTGCTCATAGTCTCCTCCCTGCATGAATCTTTTCATCGTATTTACTTGTTGAGCAATATTGTCTCATGGATCACATTGTTCCTCAAACAAGGATGTGGTTTTAAAATCGAATTTGTTACATTTATATGCAGCACCACCTCAGCATGGAAAATAATGATTTGAGATTTGCATTTTTGTATGATCCCTTTGTATTTTAGGCATACCTTGGACGGAAGAAGAGCACTGTATGTTCTTGGTGGGTCTTAAAAAGTTAGGCAAAGGTGACTGGCGAGGAATCGCTCGCGACTATGTGGTATCGAGGACTCCTACACAGGTTGCCAGTCACGCACAGAAGTATTTCATCCGTCAGACCAATTCAACGAGGAGAAAGAGACGCCCGAGTTTGTTCGACATGGTCACTGAAGCGGTTTGTCTTTTCCTTTCTTCACAGCAGTTTTATTCTTCACAATCTTGTCCTATTTTCCCCATTGATCATGAGATCGAACATTCCTTAAAACTTTTTTTTTTTGCCTCATATTCTGGTATTTTATAAATATACCTGATGATAATGGATAGCTTATCCAGAAAATAATTAGACGTGGATAGAATGAATTAGATAATTTTCTGTTTGGTTACTATTCAATTCTCAGTTTGGGTAAATTTATCTTTTTTGTTCTTATTATTAGAATACAATTATAGTTTTTTATGGATAAACATGAATAAACTAAACCTGCCTCTCCCGGGTAATGGAGGCATAATTATAACCGTTTATTCACGCAAAACTATAATTTTTTTTTTTTTTTGATGATTTAAACATATTATACCCTATCCAACTTGCTTATTCGCGACAAATGGGGGGCTTTAGTTATACTTTAAAATTGCGACCTTTGAATTTTTTTAAAATAATTTGAAGGTATTGATACATTTATTATATGTTTCTTTTCCAGTCACAGCCAGCAATGGAGGAATCGTTACATCACCACTCTCCATCTCCTGAACCAGAGACTGCTTACCCACCATTGCCACCTTCGAATCTCTCCCTCGACCAAGAACCTGAACCTATGGAAGCCGAGGCAACAATGGAGCTCAATGAAACCCCTCCACAGCTCAAATTTCCACCATTGATTCCGGCATTCTATCTGCCATATATACCCCTCCCAATCCCTATATGGCCGTATAGTCCGGTATTGCCCTTTAACACAGAGAATAAAAATCAAGAGACGCATGTGATAAAGCCAACGCCAGTTCTGAAGGAGACCATCAATGTGGATGATATAGTTGGCATGTCGAACAGGATGAGCCTCGGCTCTCTCACTTTGAAGCTCCACAGCAGTCCAAGCAGACCGTCGGCTTTCCATGCCAGTCGAGGCCAGAGCAGCAGCACCAGCGCGATACATGCGGTTTGAGAATTGATTATTGTTTCATAAGGGGGAGGATTTAATCTTAAGATGCACAGATTCTTCTATTCATTCATTTATTCAAACTGTTTAACATGTCAGGATAGGTAGGTGGTTACGTTGTTTAACAGTGACAGGAATACAGTTATTATCTTTTTGTTATGGTGGCGTAATAATGTGACATTTATTGCATGGGTTTTGTTGCAATGGATTTATTCAACCATGTATTAGATTGTTGTGAATCTTATGATGAATGTTGGCTCTACAGGATTTGTTGTTAGTGGTGTTGCTGTTCATCTGGTCAATTTCTTGTCAGCGGACTTTGAATACTCCCCTGTTTGAACGGCTGACATGAGTTATTATTTATTATAAGATAAATAACTATTTCACTATATATAATAATACTAGTGGAATAAATAACATATAGGTTACGTAGAGATAAATGATTCTAAATACTTTTTAAAATTTTTGGCAGGAGCCCTTTTTAGTTTTATTGCTTTATAGCTTTAATTTTATATTTATATAAAGAACATTTTGTAATTTCTCATGTAAAATCACCTAAGACTTTGTTTGATAATTGATAAGTGACCCTGATAATTAATCAGAGAATGAGTAATTAGAGATTAAATTAACTGTTTGTTATAAAAAATAAAAATAAAAATAAAATATAAATAATTATACTCACTTTGAATTTAACATAGAACTTTTTTTTTCTTTGTGAAGATTAACATTTATCACTGCTTTTATTTTAATTTTGGTAAACATAAATAACAATAAAAATCATATGATTTTTATCTCATAAAAATTTAAATAATTTATCCGACAAAACCCTTTTTTTATTGAATTGCATCAGAACCGCAAAACAAATGCATATCCACGTGAGAAAAAACCCATCAAAATCCATAGCATCTCAACCGTTAGATCTTAATGATCATACGGTCCGCATAAACCCGAAAACACACATAACTATATAAGTACCTGATCTGGGTTAGGGTTTTTCTTTTTTGTTCTCCTCCGCCGCCATTTAAGGTCGAAGTCCTCCTCTGCTCCGGCGCCGGCGCGATGACGGACAAAGCGGTCACAATCAGGACTCGCAAATTCATGACCAATCGCTTGCTCTCGCGCAAGCAATTCGTAAGGACTCGATCGAAACCCTAGTTTTTTTTTTTTTTGTAGTCAAATCGATCTTGAAACCCGACTTCTTCTCCGTTTCAGGTCATCGATGTCTTGCATCCCGGGAGGGCTAACGTTTCAAAGGTAACCGATCTGCACTCGATATCTGTCTATCTGGCATTGTGAGCTTGTTTTGATGTTGGGTTGGTTCGTCTGTGAAGGCGGAGTTGAAGGAGAAGCTCGGGAGGCTTTACGAGGTGAAGGACCAGAACGCGATCTTCGTGTTCAAGTTCAGGACCCACTTCGGAGGGGGAAAGTCGACCGGGTTCGGTCTTATCTACGACTCCGTCGAGAGCGCGAAGAAGTTTGAGCCGAAATACAGGCTCATCAGGGTACGGAAACTGAAATCGCAAGCTCTTTTTTTGTTTATAATGGAAATGTTGGATCTTTGGTTTGAGATTGTATGAGTTTTGTTTTAGGGTTTATGTTTATATGGAAAATGTTAATTTTTTTTATTCACATGTGCTGCATTTTAGGTTTCTGAATGTGTTTCTGCATAATATGATTGTTTTGTTCAGCAAAAATAATATTTTATGTTCTGCCAAGTTTTGTGTTCTTAGTTCTTTTAGGCCAAGTGTATCTAATCTGAAGAGTGAACAACTATTGTTTAATTGTTTTGAATTTTTGTTTAAATGAATCTGAAATCGCCAACCTTTGTCATTCCTTTGATAGTGAAAAACTGGATTTTTGGGTTGAGATTTTAATGGTTTTTGGTTTTAGAGTTTAGGTTTATACTGGAAGTGTAGATTTTTGTTTTGCCTTTTAATTCACTTGTTGTGCATTTTAGGTTACTGAGCATTTATTCTGTATAATATAATATGTTTTTTTGTTGTAAAAAAATACTTATGTACCGCCAAGTTTTAAATTCTTGGTAATCACTTTAATATTGGATAAATTTTAGTCTAAGTGAATTGAATCTGGGGAACAAACCAACCTTGGTTTAATGGTTTGTACTTGTGGTATACAGTTTTTTTTGTCTAGGAGCTGTGGATTTGGGGTATGTTAAAATGTGAATGTAAATGTTTTCAAAGAGCGTTTTTATTTTTTCTTTTTTCATGTGAATGTCTAGTTAAAGTACTTTCAGATCTACTGGATTTTTATAATATATTTGATTTCTTTTTTTCAATCACGTTCATTCTTCTGGTTGACCTTTCTGCATTTTTGCCATTTCAAGAAGGAAAAAACCTTGTTTGCATGTATCGGTATGGCAATTTCTAGGCCCCACAAATGTTTTTATTTTGAGTGAACAGTAGACCATGGCTACTCGATTTTATATATCCCAACATCCAAAGTTACCCGATTTTATATATCCCAATAATCGATGTTTACCCGAGTCTGAAATGGGGTGAGTGAAGAGCATCAAAAGCAAAAGCAAATAAAAAGACAAACAAAGACGAAAAACCCCAGTAGAAGAGAATTTTACACGGTGTCTGCCCGCCCGATAAACACCCTTCAGTCACATTGTAAATTGGGCCCCTGGTTAGTTCAATGCATTTGGCAGGCCCCACGTATGTTCTTTTAATTCTGGGCATTAAAATGGAAAAATGGAGAAGTATACAGAAAAAAGAGCATGTACTTTTGTGCAGGTTAATCCTAATGTTTCTAGTAGGAAACTATTTATATTTATTTTCCTCAAGTCTTGGCACAATCTTAGTTGTCTAAGATGCATCTGCCGCACAAGTTGTTTGTGCAGCTATATGTTTATTATGTGCTGTATATTTTTATTATCTATTAGTCACTGGCTGCATGATGCATTTTGTGCATCATTTTTTTTATTTTTCAAAATTTTAAAACTTCATATGCTGAATGTACACTGTTTTACATTTAGTCCCCTATTATGAACATAACAATAGCAAAATTGTTACCTTGTGTATGTATGGATATAAAGTTTTAAAACCACATTAATATTTGATGTTGGATTAAAATGTCTATTACTTTTGTATAGTATGACACTATGATACATATAGATATTTTACTTATATCTGTCTGAAACATAGGCCATTGTATGCCTCAACTAATAGATCAAAACTGAATTTTGGTGGAATCGCTGTTTTTGATGGTTTCATATCTGTTGGACTTATTGCCTGTGATGTGCGTGTGCTTTCTATTGATCATCACCATATCCACCTTGGTCTTATCTAATGTCCTCGAATGAAATCTTAGGTGGTGGTGGTTTTAGGGATCAAATTTTGTATCATTGCCCAATTTAACAATGGTGAGGATTTTTTTTGGATGTACGTCACCTTATGTGACAGTTCCATTTCAAGAGTTGTTGCATGTCTTGCTTTTCTGTTCTGTTTTATTATGTGTCTAAGTTTTTATGTAATGCATGTCATTTATGATATCAAATTATATGAGACTGATCAGATTTACTGGATCCACAGTTTCATTTTTTATTTTTGGAATGGGAAACACATTACCATTACTTGAGGCTTGTCTGAGGCTCTGAGTTAGTCTGAGATTGATCCATGTGTAGTGTGCTTGTGTTT
This sequence comes from Acorus gramineus, assembly GCA_030737835.1. NCBI lineage: Eukaryota > Viridiplantae > Streptophyta > Magnoliopsida > Acorales > Acoraceae > Acorus > Acorus gramineus. The sequence continues at coordinate 11,860 of JAUJYN010000079.1, read as the reverse complement.
TCTATCTTTATTCACCAATGATTAAGTTTTAAATGCATGCTTATATATTTGTTGGTCTGATTTTGTTTTTTATCCATGCCATTCTTCTGTGATTCGGTATTAAATCTCCTACCCTGTTCAAGATTGGATGCTGTGACAATGAGTTATTGGTAGTTGCCTAGAGTTACCGTTGGAGATCAGATATGGTCATCTGAATTGGTGGTTTTTGGAGGGTTGGAGGTTATTTAAGTGCAGCCTTTGTAATAGGTCTTGTGTTTGTTCCACTTACGAAAAGATCCTATGTGAAAATTGAATGCATCCATCCTTTCATGTTGTTTGGCTTGTTTATTTATTTTTTTGTGGACGAGTCATCTGCTGAAAGTAAACACCCAATTCATTGATACTGTTACAGATTATGTAATCATTCCTTGTATGTCAGATGTAACCTTAAGTTAATGTTCTCTCGTTAACCCATTTGTTTCTTATTATTTGTAATGGCATGCATTTTGCACTCTAATCTAATTGATGGAGATGCCAGAGGAGTGAATTTTTTCGTCGAGGTTTTTTACTATCCAATTTTGTTGATAAGTCCAGTTATTATTGGTTGTGTTTTATTCATATTTACTTCATTTGATATAAGCTGCCAGAAAATAATATTGGTTATGATAATCCAAGGAGCATGTTACACTGTCCAAAATCCTAAACACATCACAGTGAAATTTTTTAATATCACACTGAAATGTTAAACTCTCCCCTTTATTCTTGGACATTTTTCTGAATCTTAACGTAGACTTCCTCACATTGGTGATTCACAGAACGGTCTTGCCACCAAGGTTGAAAAGTCCAGGAAACAATTGAAGGAAAGAAAGAACAGGTCCAAAAAGATTCGTGGAGTCAAGAAGGTTAATTTTTTTTTTATTCTTCATTGATTTTGCAAAGTTGTCATTGTTAACTCTTTAATTGCCATCGGCAATGGGAGAATTGCTGACATGCATATTTTTTTTTTTTTGCTTTTGCTGGTGCAGACCAAAGCAGGAGATGCTGCCAAGGCTGGGAAGAAGTGACAGTAACAATACTATTAGCCAGTGCTTTGATTTATCAATGTTTTTGAGTTTGTTGAATATGGAGATTCAAAATGTTTTGAACTTTGGTGGTTCGGATTGTTTTCTGATCTCACTACACTCAGCAGTTAAGTGGTTTTGAGTGATTGAGAATTATGTTTTTCTAATTTGGGATTAGTTTTTTTGTTTTTTTGTTCTCAAGGACAATATTAGCATAGTTTTTTTTTTTTTTTTGTTCATGTGTGCCGGTGCATGCATGGTTAAATAATGATTTGTTCCATTATTCCCGCTTAATTATTAATTAACCATGTGAAGCAGTTATATGATGTTTGTTGTCTGGTTGTCCTATTGCATAATATAAAGTGCCAATATTTTTTTTTTTGGGGGGGGGGGGGGGGAGGTAATGGAATTCTGGAATTCTACAGCAAAAGCTTTTATCAGCTAAAGTTAATATTTTGCAATATGAACAGAGACATGTCTTAAAATAGGAAGAATATATCTGAATGTGCTGAATTCCCTGCACCATTTGCATTCTTTAGGTCAAGAGAGTTTAATCACTCTGGCAAATTGTGTTGATACCTGCGCCGTAAATATTTGCCTTTGCATTATAAAATGTACATTTGTATCTTATCAGTTTATCAACTTTCACAACCAAAATTTTGAATGAAGCACACCTGGGATGACACTTTGAGACTCTCCAATGCCATAAAAGGATTGATTCTTGGCTTGAATGCAATAGGTCATTACATAGTTAAAAAAAATACCAGGAACACCAGCCTATATTACCATTTAGACCAATTTTTTCCACTTGTTGAACACATTGGGGAAAAAAAAAATCTATAATCTTAAATGAGATAGAAACATAACATCCGTGGTGGGTAGCATTGTTTACAAAAATTAACTTAAATCAGATTTACAAATAGTAGGGGAAAATGTTATGTTTCTATTGTTTCTATTTAAAAAAAAAAATTATATGCGGTTATCTATTTTTATAAAATATAAAATATATATTTTAATAAATTTAATTATATTATTTATATAAAAAAAAGGGTGAAAAGTACATTTGGCATTTGGGAGTGTGCAAAAAGAATGTGTGTGTAATAGAACCGTATACAGTGATGTGTCTTGTGTGAGCTGTCAGATGGACTAGGCCCATCATACCCGTCCGTTGAGGCCCGGCCCTAAAGAGGCCCAAATTTATATTTTAATTGAGTTCTGATACAATTAGGATGCCTGTTTGATTGTGCGATTGCGCAAACGAAGCTGCGTTTGTAATCATGTAACTAAATAATTTTATTGTAGCAGCTTCATGTATACATATTTCAGGTAAATAGTGTCTAAAAGCTACGATTTCAAAAAGCTGAGGAATGTGAGCTTCCTGCATAATCAATTTTAAAACCCAGATTCCTGCAGAATCAGTTTTGCAATCGCGCAACCAAACGCACCCTCAGTCTATTTTGTTATCCTATACACTATAATAACATAGCATATACTATGCTATGGATTCTATAAGTGTATAGACTATTTTTTATTTTTTTAAAGTAAAAAAAATACACTATTGTATTTCAATATATGCTTTATTTTATATAAAGCATGGGGAGAATGTATGATTTTAAAAAACAAAAATACTGTGAATTACAAAATAGGGACAAATTAATGGTTGTATGCTTTCGTGCGCACATATTAATTAACGTGTTTGTGTCCACTTTACTGACTTCCTCCTATTTATTTAAGGGCGTGGCTATCCTCACCAAATGTTTCATTTAACCTACCATCTAAAAAAAAAAAAAATGGTGTTTGGTTGTTTCCACCAATTCAGGTCGACCGAACTTGGTCGTCATTTCAAGTTTTGGACGACCGAACTTAGTCGTCATTTCAGATTTTGGGAGATCGAAATTGGTTGCCATTTCAGGATTTCAACGACCGAAATTAGTCGAACATGGTCCAGAATTATATTTACTTGTTCTTTGTAAACAAATAAATTTTTGGGTTTATCCATCATATTCTACATTTATTCTTTTATCCAAATAACAACTAAGGGATTGAAAAAAATGTAAGTATGTATACTTTCAATTAATTCAAATTTTTATAGAAAAATATCTTATTCGACAAATATATATCATTTTTAAGCTTCGTTTCAATTCGTAGTTAAGCGGATTCTTTGTTTAAAAACAAAAAAAAACCTACCAGTTGATCCAAACACATTTTATATTTAGCTTTTAAAAATTTGTCCGTCACTTATGTAAAAAAATTGTTCTTATGTTCTACATTTAAGAATAATAATTAATTCTCCCTACATTACAACTCAGACTTGGAGTGGCATGAAAGATCCAATGAGGATATACGTCATGGAATTAAGTTTCGAAGAAAAAAAAATTAAAAGCTTTATTACAAATTCTGTTCGACCAAGTTCGGTAGCCCGAAACCTGAAATGGAGATCAAGTTCGATCGCTGAAAACTTAATGACGACCAAGTTTGGTCGACCTGGCCGGATCGTTGGAAATAGAAAAAATAGCGTTTTTTTATTTATTATTGATGGGGTAAGAAAAAGACTTGGTGCAACTCAAAAGATATAGATGCACCCTTTATTTAACTCACACATAATTATAATTATTATGTAACTCAAAAGGGTCATATCCCATTCTTCATGGTTATATTATTTGTGTTATTAATTACCGTAAGTGCACGGATCGTTACAGAAGTATAGATCTAGCAAATACAAATCGAACCCATAGAGAATTGTTCAAATCAGATTATTAATCAATTTAACTAATCGAACTAGAAAGAAAGATTGATGAAGTTTTTTTTATTATTATTATTAAAAAGAGAATATTAATATGAAAAGATAACTAGGGTTTTAGAATCCACCATACAATACCAATTTAAGGATTATATTCAAATATGAAACTCCACCATATAACTCAATCAATATTGACGTTAATCAAATACCAATCGGAAAATAAATATTTAAAATCATATTAATTATTTCATAAAATCATATTTGAAATCAAAACAATCATCTCAATATTCACATATTAGGAAGAGAATAAGATATCAAATAGTTAACCAAGCATACCCTATCAAACCCTAAACAAGAGATCCTTGAAGATGATTCTACGATTAAAAACCTTGATTTATGAAAACCCAATAGAATGATCTATCTCCCTTCCCTTTATAAAATCTACCAACTCAATATTCAACATGTTAAGAAGAGCATAAAATATCATAGAACTCAATCAAAGCATATTTTATCAAATCAAATACAAGAGATTTTTGAAGAAGGTAATAAGAAATTCACATAAAAGGTTTCAAAAGAGAATTGAATGAGAGATTGATACGCAATAAAGCAAACAATATGGAGAATTCAAATCTAAATATAAAATCCTAAACTAGCATTGCATGGTTTCATCTTCAACCCTAGTTGAAGATTTAGCTACTAGAAGACATGATCAAATAAAAGAAAAGAAAAATAAAAGACATCATATTATTAAAAAATTCTTGAAAATAAAAACACAAAATTAATATTAAAAATCAGATCTAATAGAATACAAGAATCAAAATATATGAGATGAAAAGAAAAATAAAAACAAAGCAAAACTCTTGAATCCTTCTTCTCCTTTTTGTCTTTGTGCCTCCCCTCTTTTTCTATTCACATGTGCTCCTTTTATAGCCTTGAATATGATTCAGCTCCTTTTATAACCTTTTATAGCCTTGAATACAAGTCATAAAAAAAGATTGATTCAGCTCTTGAATCTCAACCATTTATTTGTAATATAATAGATGGTTAAGATTTGGTAGTTAAGATTGGCCTCAACCTTCCTCATATGAAGTTTAGATTTAATTCCCGTCATTGATTTTCTGCAGAATCTTCAGATGGATCATTGATTTTTTGCAGAATCTTCAGATGGATTTTTGACCCGTAATAAGATGGAATTACGAAATATTCATGAAATAGGTATTTGTAGATCTTGAAATTATCTTTCCAACGCCATATCATGAGAATAAATTAGATACTTGAGACAAAAGTTATGATCAAAACAGTGGGACAGGATTTTAAAGAATATATTTGATTGGATTGATTTTTATTCAATCTTAACCAAATCTTTTTTCATAAGGATCTTCTAGAAACTCTTGATTCTCATTCACATCTTTAACTGATTTGTAGCATATCTTGTATTGATAATCATCATTTAAGTCAATTACCTGCAATAACACATGAATTCTTAATATTAGTTATTATTATACATAAAATAAGGATATAGAAACTTAGATTAAGGGGTTTTAATGTATAATTAATATGCTTATCAAACACCCCCAAACCTAGTTTTTGCTAGTCCTCTAGCAATGAAAGTGATGAAACAAAATTAAAAATAAGGATAAAGCTACTTTCGCAGGCTCTCACGGTTGCATTTAGCGTATGCAACAAGCCCTTAAACCCCTAGGTCACCCCTAATGGACGAGTTTGACTCGTGAGGGTTTGCAGCGAATCTACCCACAAAATTCATGATTCACACCTTTTTTTTTTTTGCCATAATCCCATGATAATATCGTAGAGCTCAAGATATTAAATTCCTTTCAGAAAAATCCTTAATGTAATGACATGGTGTGCTCATGAAAATCTGGACAACACTCAAGAGGTTCAGACTCTTAAGTAAGAATTTTCCTTCTAATTGCTGTCGAATGGTCGGTTCTCCCTTAGACACTGAGTCAAAACCAAAATAGTCTACTAAGCCAGCAAGAGATTTGGATTTCACTTTATTACCTCATGGGCTTTATATGTGATATTCCAGCTTACTTACTATCTTTTACAGGGAGGCTTTCACTCTATCACTATTGAATCGGTCTTTAAACTTCACATAATGATTGCTAAGCTCTTTGTTAAGAGCACCATAGATATTTTTCTTTTCCATCTTCTTCTTCTTTTTTTTTCTTTTTTTTTTGAGAATTACTCTATCGATATTTTTTTTTTCAAGACCTAATAATAAGTAGCCCTTTTCCACTGTACTTGTGATTCAATGGTTGCTTTTCAATTGATGTAAACCCTAACTCATTATCAAGCGAACCATTGAACTAGACTTCTAGGTTCAACAGGTTTTAGGAAGTTCTTAACATTCTAGGCAATCATTAAGTCAACTCCACAAATTCATCTTAACTCAAAAATGCATTCAGATGTGTAGTGAATTTTCGAAGATCAAGCATTTAAGACCTACTAAAATAGAAGTTAACATAAGAGCTCATGCTACCATCATAGGGATTTAGGCTTTTTTTTTAATAATATATCAATACTTAGAATGATGAATCAAATGTCAAAAACCCCCCAAACATAATCCATACATTGTCCTCAATGTTCATACCATTGGACACATGAAATATCAAGAAAGGAGAATGAAAAAGGAAGAATTTTACCATATCAAGTGATCACCATTGAACTGCTGCTATATGATGACATCAAATCAATTTCATTAGTTCATCATATTTCAAAATAAAAACTACATCTAATGACTCGATGATAGTGGATGCAAACAAACACAAAACCTAGATTGAAAATGAAAAATTACCCTAACACCCCCAAACCTAATTTACAGCATGAAAAAGGAAATGATGATTCGGGAGGAAAGGCAACCTAAAAAATATTGTACAAAACAATTATCAAGAGAGCTTAATCTTGATAGATGGAATCATGGAGGTGCATGACCTCCACTTTCTTCAATGGTAACTCCAAAAATGGTTTAAGTCTTTGACCATTCACTTTAAAAACATTGCCATTCTTTGGATTCTCAACCTCAATGGCACCATGGGAATAGACCGTTCTCACTAAATAGGGGCCAGTCCAATGAGATCTTAGCTTGCCCGAAAAAATATGCAATCTCGAATTGTAAAGGAGGACTTTCTGGCCCACGTCAAATGACTTCCGATGAATGGACTTGTCATGGAACACTTTCATTTTCTCCTTATATATCTTTTCATTCTCATAGGCCTCATTGCGTATCTCCTCTAATTCAGCAAGTTGGAGTTTCCTCTGGGCTCCAGCTTTGGGAAATTCAAAATTCAATTGCTTAATGGCCCAAAATGCACGATGTTCTAATTCAACAGGCAAATGGCAGGCTTTTCCAAAGACAATCCTATAGGGAGACATACCAAGATTGGTCTTATAAGCAGTTGTCACGCCCCAGGGCGGCCGTCCCCGGGACGCGGCAAGCGTATACATGATATCAGCAGTCAATACAGAAGATCAATAGCATACCATAAACAACAGCTAAAAAGACAACACAGACAACAAAGAGGCTGACATGATGTATACACAGATAGCGGAAGCTAAAAAGACTGAATCTGTAAATCAACAACACATTACAGACTCGATACTTAATCATATGTCATGTGAGAGTCAATATAAACACAAACATCCAAATACAATCCGAACTGGGTGCCCAAGCACAGAAATATATACATACAATCAAAGAAAGGATGCTGATGGCCTCTAAAACTCGAGGGACGTGGCGCTACTCCGTTACTGGTGCAGTCGCTCGAGGAGCTCCTCCTTCAAGTCCGCCTCGGTAATCACTGGAGAAAAATATCATGCGAGGGTGAGTCACACGCTCAGTGAATAGCACAACCCATGCATCACAATTTATATCAACCACAAATAATCATTAAAAAGCCTCAAAGTGGCATAATCAACACAAATCCAGTGGGTCGCTACATCGCCGAACCACCACCACACCCTCACCCTCACCCCTCAATAGGTGACATAGGATGTTTGGACTTAATAGGCTGTTAATCATCCTTACACAATCCAGTGGGTCGCTATATCACCGGCCCACCACACCCTCACCCTCACCCCTCAACAGGTGACATAGGATATTGGGACTGACTAGGCTGTTGGTCACCCTTGGTCCACCGATAGTCTCTCCCCACTCCGTAGGCCGCTTGGCCACTCCCACATTCAGCACAGTCCTTCCCAAATCAGGAAATGCCTACTGATGGGAGCCCTCCACGGGACAGCCTTTCTAACGCCGGGGCAGTCTCTACACGGATCCAACGAAGGGAACAGAACAGCCTATCCATGCGCATATGATCCACTCGGATCCGTCGACAACACATCTCAACAACTCTAATGTCTTGAATTCTTCAGAATTCCTCCAGCGCGCATAACCAAGATGCGGGGAACATATAAGATAATAACGAGGAAAAGAAACCTTGGGAGGGCAACCTGAGGTCCCGATATAGGACATCCCGCCAACCAAACAAGGAACACGGAGTACCCTAGCCCGGGTCTCAATGTTGACCTCGCAAGGCCCCTTAATATTCCCTAAGGCATGCTAAAGATATCATAAGCTTGCGTTTAATTTAATAAATCAAACTACTAGAACGCATGCATAGGTCGAGGCTTTCCTAGCATGATAACAAGGTGACAGGATGCACGGCTCTTACACATATCCTAAGGGTGCAAGTCCCTAACATACAAAGTCTAGGGTGGCATGCATTCTACACACTAATCATGCTTGCATGGATTACATATAACAAGTTAATATCAACTGCGGTGCCCCAGGGGAGGACGGTATACGCCCAAGTGCATATAGTGCCTCCCAACTGGGTTGGGTTGTCCCACTCACCGATAACCGGGTCGTCGCGCGACCGTCTGTCAAGATCTGCAAGACAGGGTAATCAACTTGGTGAGTAAAATACACAAATACCACAAAAATACACAAAAATACACTAAAAATACCCAACACTCGGACAACCGTACATACGGCCTGTACGCACGCGAGTCCGAGCACCCCGACTCACTCCCGACCCCCCGGGCAGCCGCCCGCACGGCCACCCGCCCCAGGCGCACAGCCGAGCCCCGGCCCGCGCGCCTAGACGCACTGCCGAGCCCAGCCCGCACGCCCGGAAACTCCGCCAAGTCCCCCCAGGTGCACCGCGCGCCCACTGCGCCCCAGCGTAGCGACTCGCGCGCACACCCGCACGCCCAGAGCCCTATCGCCTCGCCCCGCGCGCACCCCGCGCACACCACCGGCTCGCCCAGCGCCCCATCGCCTCGCCCCGCGCGCACCCCGTGCACACCACCGGCTCGCCTCACCGCGCACATCCGCACGCCCTGCGCCCAGCTCCTCGTCCCGCGCGCACCCCGAGCGCACCACGCGCGCCCCAGCACGGCGCCCTGCGCACAGCACCCGTACGCGGCCCCCTGCGCGCAGCACGCACCGCGCCTCTGCGAAGCGCCCCACGCGCACACCCGCGTGCACGCCCGCGCACGCCCAGCCACCTGCTCTGCCTGCTGCGCTGCCTGCTGCCTGTGCTGCCATCCTGCCGGAGACAGCCAACCACCCTCCCGACGGCCACCCATGGCCTCCAACCGCCACCAACCACCGCCAACAGCCACCAACAGCCACCGACCACCATCCACACTCAAAACCACCCTCCTAACATGCATCTAAACAAGAAAAGGAAGGAAAGAGAGCTTACCCAAGGAAGGAAGGGAAGGAAGGGAAGTTCGGTTGCTCTCCGCGCACCGAAACACCTCCTCCAAGGCCACCACCACCGAGCTCTTCCTCAGCCCTCGAAATGGCTGAAATCAGAGGAGAAAAGAGGGCGTGAGAAGGGCTAAACACATCAGAACTCAAATCCGAGACCACCGGTGGATAGATCGGGAGCTCCCCTTACCTTTCTCTTCTTTGGGTTTTGAGATCCAAGCTCTCTAACTAGGGTAAAAGGTGGAAAAAGAGAGAGGGGGAGAGAGAAATCAATTTGGGGAAGATGATGAATAGTGGGGAGATATTTTAGCTCACTTAAATATAACCCCTCACTTAGATTAGGGTTAACCTAGGTTTAATTAGGTTTAAGAGAGGATTAAAGAGGATTAAGTGAGCTTTGACTTGGGTCAACTCAACCACACAAAAAAACAAAAAGGGTTGACCAAGTCATGGGCCCACTTTGACCGAGTCAACTCTCCCAATGACTTCTCGCTCGGTCAAAACCCGGATACGCCCCGGAACTGTGAAATTCTGAAACGTCACCGGAATTCGATGAAATTTTCATGAGTGGCTTGCAATGGCACCAGGACACATAATATGCAGTTAGATTTTCAATCGGATTCTTCAAACTCAGGACGATAGCTAACAGTCCAAAATTTTAGCGGTTCTGATCGAAAAACGAAAAAAAACTCAAAAACTGCCAGAATGCTCCAATGGTTACCAGAAGGCTAAAAGTGACACATATATAACATCAGTTCTATAAGCCCACAATGCATCATTTAATTTCAAAGACCAGTCTTTTCGAGTTGAATTTACTGTTTTATCTAAAATTTGCTTAATTTGCCTATTGGACACCTCAACTTGACCACTAGTCTGGGGATGATAGGGTGTAGAAACTTTATGAGTGATAGAGTACTTCCTCATGAGACTCTCAAAAGAACGATTGCAGAAATGAGTTCCTTTATCACTTATAATGGCACGAGGGATTCCAAAAAGAGAGAAAATATTTTCTTTAATAAATCTTATAACTACCTTGTTATCATTCGTTTTACATGGTATTGCTTCCACCCACTTAAAGACATAGTCAACTGCTAGAAGAATGTATATATTTCCATATGAATTAGGAAAGGGTCCCATAAAATCAATGCCCCAAACATAAAAAATTTCAATGATTATAATAGGATTGAGTGGCATCATGTTTCTTTTTGTAATATTTCCCAATTGTTAGCATCTCTCACAACTTGCACAATATTCAGCTGCATCCTTAAAAATAGTGGGTCAATAAAAACCACACTGCAAAATCTTAGCAGTAGTCTTTCTAGCACTAAAATGGCCACCACATGCCTGGTCATGACAAAATGACAGGACATTTCGACACTCAGAATTTGGAATACATCTCCTAATGATCTGATCAGGACAATGTTTGAACAAGTAAGGATCATCCCAATAAAAGTGCTTGACTTTGGATAAAAATCTAAATCTATCTTGTTTGGACCAATAAAAAGGCATTTCGCTAGTAACAAGGTAGTTCACAATATTAGCAAACCAAGGTAATGTAGATACTTCCATTAACTGCTCATCAGGAAAAATTTCAGTCATAGGAAGGTCTTCAATAGGGTCTAGGGTCAACCGAGAGAGATGGTCAGCTACAACATTTTCAAAGCCTTTCTTATCATGGATTTCTAAATCAAATTCTTGTAGCAATAGAATCCAACGGAGGAGACGGGCCTTAGCATCTTTCTTGGATAGAAGGTATCTAAGAGTCGCATGATCAGAATAGACATTGACCTTAGAACCTATCAAATATGATCGAAATTTCTCTAAGGCAAAGACTACAGCTAGGAATTCTTTCTCAGTGGTGGAATAGAGAAGTTGTGCATCATTCAATGTCCTACTGGCATAGGATATCACATGGGGGAGTTTATTAATTCGTTGACCCAAAACAGCACCTACAGCATAGTCAGAAGCATCACACATGAGTTCAAAGGGTTGGGTCCAATCTGGAGGTCTAATGATAGGGGCTGAGGTTAACTCCTTTTTTAAGCTTTCAAAGGCTTGCATACATTCATCATCAAACGCAAAGGGAATATCCTTAGTCAATAAATTGCTTAAGGGTCTAGCTTTTTTACTAAAATCCTTAATTTATTGCTTAAGGGTCTAGCTTTTTTAAGGCATTGAGGTGAAGACCTGAGGAGGCAGCAAATTAGATGAATAGATTGGAGAGAGCATGGGCTGATTTCTTGGAATCACTGAAAATCAATAAATCATCAACGAATCATCAACAAATCACCTTTTAAGGAATGGTCCAACTGATCCGTTTGCAACCAAGCTATTGAGACATGA
>JAUJYN010000078.1:135944-238334 GCA_030737835.1 Acorus gramineus | reverse complement strand
TCGTATGTTGTTTAGGTAGCGTTTAGTTGCGTAATTACGCAGCTTTTGTGATTACAAAAAGCTGGTTCTCCAATCATGTAATCAAATAGTTTCGCAATCACATCTTTCTATAAATAGATTCCAGACAAATAGTGTCCAAAAGCTGCGATTTGAAAAAGATGGGAGAGACAACCTTCTGCAGAATCAGTTTGAAATCCTGCGAGTACAGAAAATCAGTTTTGCAATCGCATTACCAAACGCTACCTTAGCCTAGAAACTATTTGGTTTGCCACATAATCTTGTCCTGGGGCTGGAACCGAGTCGCTTTTGAAAGTGATTTGCCGGCTGTGGTGAAGCTTTCTGACTTGAGCTGATATAATACAAACAGTCCATGGAAATTATCAGAATTTTATCACTGGTTGTTCAGTCTGTTAAGCAACTTTGTAAGACTTCAACCTTTTTGTCTGGGCGCTGCTTTTATTGGTGGGGGGGGGGGGGATTCAACCATCTTGAGTGTTTTAATTCCATTTGAGTAGGTCTCCTTATCTTCGATTGTCTTTGCTTTAAGTGACTCAGAAAAGATACAACTCGGTGACAAAATTTAATACGATATTTATGTGCTAATTGTTGGAATTCAAGTGCAGCATACATGTTAATTGCCTTTTTAACACCCTGATCAGGCACACTTAATGTTTAGTTGTATAAACAACCACCTGCACCAACTTCACTCAATGTCAATGTCCCTACAGTATAATATCGGGACGGTTATTTAAACCCCCATTTAATGGAAAACTGCATCTATAGGAAAAGCTACTCAACTAATTTTTTGAAACCTATAAAACCATCCCTTAATAAATACTATTTTGTAAAACCAACCCAATCCATTTAACAAAATTATTTCTTTCTCTTCAACCCATCTCCATATGTGCGCCATTTCGATCGCCGGCCACGGCACTCGTTGCTCACAGTCCTCTGCTCCACTCGCCTTTCCTCTCTTTCCTTCGCCACTCCAATATTGCTCCACCCATCAGTAACCGTTCTTTGTTCGATAGCGAAGTGTAAGGTCACCGTCCACCCGCCGGTCACTGTCTTTTGTTTGATATTGATATTGTTCCACCCGTCGGTTGCCACTCCTTGTTATTTATACTTCCTCCATCTTCTTTTTCATCTTCTTCTTCTTGTTGTTGACCTCGTTTGTGTTATATTTTGTCATATGAAACCCTAATCAATGATTTTGATTCATTTTCTAATTATGAATTTGATATAATTTTGTTTTTATCTATATTCAAACTTGGCTAGCAATATAAATTAACAATGACTTATTTTATTAAAATACGTGATTGATGTTAGTTTAAAAAGCATAACTCTTTTGTTTTGTGTGCATATGATCCTACTAGGTATATAACTTTTAATTTCTTAAATATGATTGAGTATTTACTTAATTTTTTACAATGTAGTGTGACTCACAAAGAACGTATTTGACCTACAACTTTCAATCGAAAATATTGTTCCAATGACATGGCATCGAGTTCTTGAGATGATGAGGTTCAAGCAGATCTATAAGAAGTAGCTTGCGCTTATTTGTTGGTATCAACACTGTTACTATCGGCCATTGGCACTTTTTTCGACATCTCATGTATCGACTGATACTTATCTTTTTATTTTTCAATAATCTGCAAGTATCGACACTCCGTTTGACGACATATTTAATACATATCGACAGTACATGTGTCAATATTATAACAGAAAAAAAAAGTTTGTGTAACCTTTCAGTTTGGCACTAGAAGTGTCGACATATGTAGCAACGGTTGACACTAAGTTTGTCGAACAGTACAGGGGGTTGGTTTGGTTCAAAATGGGGTGTGGTTGATTTTTCTTTGATTTCGGGTGCACAAAAACTATTAATCACAGGGTGGTTTTCTTATTGTATGGGGTTGGGTATATAACACCTCTATAATATCAAACATGTGATTTTCCACATAGTTATTGAAAACAAAAAAGCCTATACCAAATGCAAATCTTAACATACCAGGCACAAAGTTAATGAAAGTCCACAGGACAATCCCACAAATAGTCAACATATGTTTTGATTTTTTATTTTAGTAGTAACTTTATTTAATGATATATATACTTTTATGACAAAAATATATAACCTTCATGATATATCACATGGACCATTGACTGAGAGAGGTGTATACCTCGCTGCAGATCATCCTGTCCCTGCGCTCTCAATAGAGAACATCCCTTTAAATGTTGGGAAAAAATGACCCCCAAATAAAAACAATTCAATTTTTAGAGATCAACTACAATCAATCACTGAAAATATCACAAAGTGAATATGCACTCCCCTGGAAGTTTGGAAATGCTTCCAGATTTTCGGATTGCGTCCAAAATCTGATATTGGAGTAAAGATTTTGAAAGTGGAGAGGGATCGGTTATATAATTGGTACAATTAATTCACCATTAAAGAGAAGCTTATCACTCACTGTAATTAACAAAAAATGTGAGTGCTTAAAAATCTCATCCAACTACCATTTGACTACATTACACACACACACATATTAACACGCAAATTAAAAGAACACTTCCCTCTCAGCATCAAATACATACCCACATTTACTCTCCTGCATTCCCATATAGAATCTTACGTCCAGGTTTCTTCTCAACTCAAATGCACCTCCTCAAAGTGGCATTTCCTGAATACCCATCTATCACTTAATGAACCATGAGATTTTCACTTTAATTATAAAAACAAAAAGACCATAATACCAACCTGACAACCCATCCTCCATTAAACGTCACTGATCTTCGATTCAAGGACCTGTTGTTTCAATCATTAAACATATTTAGCAACTATATATAAAACAAGGGTCTGATTCAAATCAGTAAAACACTGAGCGGATAAAAAAATGTAGCATTGGGACACTTGATAAAACCCCAGACATAGTCACCTGTTTTCCTATTGAGTTGCAAATGGCCAAAAGATACACTCATAAGCTTTTTCAGATGTTTCAGAAGGAAGTTGTTTCTTCTATGCAGTATCGTTCAATGTTGAAGCGTTCAGAAGGTCAGGAACATGTCTATATTGTTAAAAGGGCAAGGGATTCAACCAAAGTTCGTGAGATTTTTTATAATCCTTCAAATCATGAGATTGCCTTTTCATGTTGCAAATTTGAAAATGTAGGCATCCCATGCTCACATATTTTGTTGCGTTGAGAAACAATTTTATTGATTACTGTCTAAAAATCTCATTCTTGAAAGATGGACCACCACAGCCAAAGCGAAGATAGTATATGATGATGATAGAGTGCAGCTTCAAGTGCACACAGCTTCAAGTAAATGGAAAGGCAAAAAGAATCGCCTGATTGCTCATGGCTTTACCGAATGCTTGCATGATGCTCCTGAAGAAGTGTGCAATGTGGCAGAGGAGATGTTAGATGATTTACGGAAGATGAAGGCCTCATACAGTGCAAGTGGTAGTAATACTCCATTACAATCTAGAAGCACGTCAATCCCTTCAAGCAGCAATGTCTATCCACCGAATGTATCAAAAACAAAAGGAAGTGGGAAAATATTGAAGAGGGGGGGGGGGGAAGAAATAGCGATGGAAGACATGGGAAAGATGAGACCTTGTAGCGTATGTGGTAAAAAGGAAAAACATAATGCGCGTACTTGTCCCAAACTAAAAGAAATGTAAGTTTTTGTGATCCGATGTATGAAAAAATAGTTTGTATTAAGTGTTTTTTTTTTTTTTTACTAATATGTGATTGTGATGCTTTATTACAGGTCCTCACAAAACAATGAAGATGATCCACAAGCAGTTTGACAATTTAGTGTGGACTAAAGAAGTATGTAATCCTAAATTCAAATTTCCTTTTCTTCCTTAAAGTAAGCTGGGCAAAGTGTTCAATTATGGTTTCTATCTTTCCCCTTTACATAATTCTGTTTATATGAATAATTATGGTTTCTATTTATACATATTACATATGATTTCATCCAATTGCTCACATTTATTATTGGAAATCCTCTGCTACATCTTATACTTGGGAGACCGATGATGGAATTTATTTAATGGATGAAATATTATGTGGTGTGTGATTCATAAATTTATAAGAGAGGTGATTGTTTGTGTCAGAGGTGTCCTAATTCATTTTTCTTGGCTATAGATCAAGTTTTTGGTGTGCTGTACAACATGTACTCAGATTTTGTGGTTTAGCAAAAGTGCATAATTTGGTACTTTGGAGATTTGGAGTTCAGAAAAGTATGAAGAGGTGAGCATGATATAATTATCCCATTTTTAGTTAGTAGGGTTCAGTAAAAAATTCACATTGATTGTTCACTATATTTCAGGTTTGGTAGTGATCCACATGTGGTGAGGGCAAGGACTTCAACTTGGTGGATGTAATGGTTGAAGATTGACTCTGTTTTTTTAATATGTATAACTTGATGGATGTATGTGTGTGATGTTGATAGAACCGGTTTAATGTTTAACTTGATGGATGTTTTAGAATAGGTGAGCATGATATTTCTATTTCAGAACTGGAGAACACCACTTGAATCCATCAATATTTCACATTGCATTATAGTCTCCTTATTGTTACTGCAAATGAAACTTTTGATTAGCAGATTAGTTAGATGAAACCTTTGATTAGCAAATTAGTTAAGTAATGGTTGTTAAAATAGTGCATCCATTAAATAAATGTAGGCGTTCATGGTAGCTAGTCAAGCGCAAGGAGGGATGATATATCAACCATTGCATCTCCATGTTTCAAGGTTGATCTGGACAAATTGGCTGAAGAAAACCTACAAGTCCAGCTTTCCAGAAATTGCTCTATTTCGACATCTGCTGCCCTTTGAGTTATTGGTGTTCATTTTTCCAAGAAGGAAATAACAAAGAGGAACATGAAAGAATTAAAAAAACTGCACATGCATCACTGCATGTGGGTGTGGAATGAGTCATATCTTCTGTAGTGATTAGCATCAATTGGTTTGGTCAATAACTCACATGGTGAAGATTAGCATATCTTGTCTCACCAATGTAGGAAGAGTCACATGATGAAGATGAGGAGGACATAGTGTCCCAGGCTGTGGAGAAGAACGGACGACCACAAAGAAATTCTTCACATGGTTTAGCTTGGGATCTACATTTTCTATTCTCTGCAATGGATGATATATCACCCCTCACTGTAATTCAATTCACATATGCAATTGGAATTTGGACATAATCCTTGAATATGAAATTTACACATTATCAATCCAAAACTTCTATTAAATATAAAAATAAAGAGGGGTTGCATCATTAAACCTCAAATAGTGTTAAAAAACAGAAACTAGTGCATAATATATTGATCATACAAGCCCAGAGGATCCAAAATTTAGAATTTTTATCAATACACATCCCAAAAAACATTAAGGATCCTACAAGCATTAAAGCTATTTATGCTCCACTGAACTTTGAACCTACAAACACCGTGAACAACATGAATATGACAAAAAGGACCTTCATGATGTCACGCCCCAGGGCGGCCATCCCCGGGACGTGGCAAGCGTATACAAGATATCAGCATCAATACAGGAGATCAATAACATGTCATAAACAACAGCTAAAAATTGACAACACAGACAACAAAGAGGCTGACATGATGCATACACAAATAGCGGAAGCTAAAAAGACTGAATCTGTAAATCAACAACACATTACAGACTCGATACATAATCAACTGTCCTGTGAGAGCCAATTTACACACATATATCCAAATACAATCCGAACTAGGTGCCCAAGCACAGAAATATATACATACAATCAAAAGGATGCTGATGGCCTCTGAAACTCGAGGGACGTGGCGCTACTCCGCTACTGGTGCAGTCTCTCGGGGAGCTCCTCCTTCAAGTCCGCCTCGGTAATCACTGGAGAAAAATAATTATGCGAGGGGTGAGCCACACGCTCAGTGAATAGCACAACCCATGATCACAGTTCATATTAACCACAATTAATCAGCAAAAGCCTCAAAGTGGCATAAACAACACAAATCCGGGGGTTCGTTACATCGCCGAACCACCACACCCTCACCCTCACCCTCACCCTCACCCCTCAATAGGTGACAAAGGATATTGGGACTTAATAGGCTGATAATCATCCTTACACAATCCAGTGCGCCACATCGCCGGCCCACCACACCCTCACCCTCACCCCTCAATATGGTGACATGGGACTAGGCTGTTGGTCACCCTTGGTCCACCGATAGTCTCTCCCCACTCCGTAGGCCGTTTGGCCACCCCCACATTCAGCACAGTTCGTCCCAAATCAGGAGGTGCCTACTGATGGGAGCCCCTGCACGGGACAGCCTTTCTAACGCCGGGGCAGTATCTACCCGGATCCAACGAAGGGAACAGAACAGCCCATCCATACGCATATGATCCACTCGGATCCGCCGACAACACATCACAACAACTCTAATGTCTTGAATTCTTCAGAATTACTCCAGCGCGCATAACCAAGATGCGGGGAAAATATAAGATAATAATAGGGAAAAGAACCTTGGGAGGGCAACCTGAGGTCCCGATATAGGACATCCCGCCAACCAAACAAGGAACACGGAGTACCCTAGCCCGGGTCTCAATGTTAACCTCGCAAGGCCCCTTAATATTCCCTAAGGCATGCTAAAAATATTATAAGTTGCATTTAATTTAATAAATCAAACTAATAGGATGCATGCATAGGTCGAGGCTTTCCTAGCATGATAACAAGGTGACATGATGCACGGATCTTACACATATCCTAAGGGTGCAAGTCCCTAACATACCAAGTCTAGGGTAGCATGCATTCTACACACTAATCATGCTTGCACAGATTACATATTAATCAGTTAATATTAACTATGTGCCCCAGGGGAGGACGGTATACGCCCAAGTGCATATAGCGCCTCCCAACTGGGTTGGGTTGTCCCACTCACCGATAACCGGGTTGTCGCGCGACCGTACGTCAAGATCTGCAAGATAGGGTAATCAACTTGGTGAGTAAAAATACACAAATACACCAAAAATACACAAAAATACACTAAAAATACCCAACACTCGGACCTGTACGCACGCGAGTCCGAGCCCCCGACTCACTCCCGAACCCCCGGCAACCACCCGCACGGCCACCCGCCCCCGGATGCACTGCCGCGCCCCAGCCCGCGCGCCCAGGCGCACTGCCGAGCCCCTGCCCGCACGCCTGGACACGCTGCCGAGCCACCCGGGTGCACCGCGCGCCCACTGCGCCCCAGCGCAGCGACTCGCGCGCACACCCACACTCCTCGTGCCTCCAGCGCCTCACCCAGCGCGCACCCGCGCGCACCACCGCTCGCCCACCGCGCCATTGCCTCGCTCGCGCGCACCCCGCGCGCACCACCGGCCTCGCCTCACTGCGCGCGCACAGCACGCCTGCGCCTCTGCGCAGCGCTCCGCGCGCACGCTCCGGCACGGTGCCCAGCGCCCAGCACCTGCGACCATCGCCTAGCGCCAGCACCCGCGCCCAGCGTCCAGCGCCCGCGACCATCGCCCGCGACCATCGCCCAGCGCCCAGCACCCGCGCCCAGCGCCCAGCGCAGCCCGAGCGCACGCCCTGCCACCTGCTCCGCCTTCTGCGCTGCCTGCTGCGCTGCCTGTGCTGCCATCCTGCTCGAGGCAGCCAACCATCTGCCTGAGCCACCCTACCTCGTCTAACCGGCCACCAATGGCCACTAACCACCCCCAACCACCACCGACAGCCACCAACCGCCACCACACACCCAAAAGCACCCCCTAACATGCATCTAAACATGGAAAAGAAGGAAAGAACCCTTACCCAAGGAAAGGAGAGGAAAGGAAGGGAACCGGGAGCTCTTCGTGCACCGAAACACCTCCCCAAAGACCTCCACCGCCAAGCTCTTCCTCAGCCCTCGAAATGGCTGAAATCAGGGGAGAAAAGAGGGGGTCAAACTCGTCGGAACTCGAATCCGAGACCACCGGTAGATAGATCGGGATGAGATCTAACCTTTCTATTCTTTGTGTTTTGAGTTTCAAGCACTCTAGGTAGCTCAAACCCAAGAAAAAGAGAGAGGGGGAGAGAGAAAACCACTTGGAGAAGAAGATGAATAGTGGGGGGCAAATATTTGCTCACTTATATATAATCCCACACTTAGATTAGGGTTAAGAGTGGATTAATTAGGTTTAAGTGAGGATTAGGTGAGTTAAAGTGGGTTTTGACTTGGGTCAACCCAACCACAAATAAAAACAAAAGGGGTTGACCAAGTCATGGGCCCACTTTGACCGAGTCAACTCTCCCAATGACTTCTCGCTCGGTCAAAACCCGGATACGCCACGGAACTGCGAAATTCTGAAACGTACCAGAATTCGATGAAATTTTCGTGAGTGGCTTAAAATGGTACCAGGACACATAATATGCAGTTAGATTTTCAATCGGAGTCCTCAAACACAGGACGATAGCTAACAGTCTAAAATTTTAGCGGTTCCGCTCGAAAAACGAAAAAACTCAAAAACTGCCAAAATGCTCCAATGGTTACCAGAAGGCAAAAAGTGACACATATATAACACATGAAAACATGATTCCGGTGTTGTAACTCTAGTGCACGTTCTTGTACTGCTTGAACTTTTGTTAGCCTCTCCACTAGAGCTTCAATTACTTCCTCTAACTCTCTCACACGTTCTTGTCAAGCTTCATCCTTAGTTAGCCTCTCCTCTATTGCTTGAATTCTTGTCAACAAGGGTGATTCCCCGAGTGGAGCATACCGTTC
The DNA here is from genome assembly GCA_030737835.1 of Acorus gramineus. Taxonomy (NCBI): domain Eukaryota; kingdom Viridiplantae; phylum Streptophyta; class Magnoliopsida; order Acorales; family Acoraceae; genus Acorus; species Acorus gramineus. The sequence continues at coordinate 229,578 of JAUJYN010000078.1, read as the reverse complement.
TCCTCTAGAGCTACCGGTACTCTCATTTTGCCATTCAAAATACTTGCATCCGTTGATATCGTTCTTGGACTAGTTGGAAATAGACATTAATGAACAAATGATATAAAAATATGTGCTATTGAAAATGGAATAATCAAGACCAATACATACCTTTCTAATTGGACAAGCCCAAAACCATTTTCCTGGATTAGATTCAGTTCGTGATTGTTAAAATCACGTTCTTCCCACAATAACAGTTTTTGGGGATGTAAGTCCATGAGAGGACGTCGTATTCGAATGTTCCATCTACACAATTGAAAATTGAAGCAACATCATTTTCAAAAACACAAAACAAATAAGGTAGTCTATCATGTATTAATAAGAGGAGCTGAACACAGCTATCATTTACAAAAACACAAAACACATCACTTAATCCAAAACAGAGCCACAAGGTTTGAATCAAACAGAAAAGGCCCCCAGGCCTCTGTTGCATCCTATCTATGCCCCAATAAAGTACCATTTTAGGTTTGAAAGAAGGTTCATCCAAAGATCAGGACTGAACATCATCACACACTTCTTCTTCTTCTTCAATAAGTGCATCCAGACAGGTTTCTGACCATAGCATTATTTGGTGTCCTAAGTACTTATTGTTGTGGAATGACTGAATGGACTTTCCATGTTTCAAAAACTGTTGGTCACCTAAACCCCCTCAAGGACCATATAGTATTTTTTTTTTTTAATATGAGAACACATATCCCACCCAACACTTAAACACACCAAAGGTTAAGAAAGGAGCCTTCTCCAGCAGTTATGAATTTTGTTCTATTCTTATGATATTTACATTAGGTTTTTCCATCTTCGCTTTATTGCAGAGAGAGAAATTAAAGGAGCAATAGCTTGTCATCCAATTGTTTTGGGAAGTAACGTGAAATAGGTTAATAATTAACAGAAAATATGAACAAAAAACATACAAATCTGAAAAAAATGCAATAAACATACAAACATACAAAGCTTGAGATCTAATGATGATTTAATTGATGTAGAAACTGATATACTATTGATGAATTACTTCATCAAGATGCCTACTTTATATAAATAAACAAAAAAGAAAAAAAAACTTAAAAATCTAAAGAAAAAAAAAAACAACAAACCCTAGATTTGATACCAATAATGAATAAAAAAAACTTTCAAATTTGAAAAAAAATAAAGAACAAACCCTAGATTCGAAACCAATAATGAATAAAAAAACTTACAAATTTGAAAAAATATAAAGAACAAACCCTAGATTTGAATACCAATAATGAATAAAAGACCAAACTCTAGATTCATCATCAAATGCATCATTTACTCAAAGAAATACCAATTTTTGAGAGAGAGAGAGAGAGGGGGGGGGGGGGGGGGCTCGTACCGCCACAGGGGTTGCCACCGGTTTGCAGGGGTCGATGGAGGTGATCGAAGGGTTCGTAGGGGAGGATGGAAGGGCGTGGTCGAGGATGGTAGGGCGTGGTCGAAGAGGTTTTGTGTTTTAGGGGGTTGAAGACAGAGAAAGCAAATGTTTTCTCGAGGTGAAGACACAGTGGTGCATAATCGATGACATTTAATCACCACCGTCTGATACGGGTCCACCAGATCGAAGGGCTGAGAATCAATCTGCACCGGCCGTTTCGTCACACCTAATCGCCCCTCTACATACACACACACACACACACACATACATGGCGCCTCTAGGTTAAAAAAAGGGTGCAGTTATCATCACCCCATTAGTTACTCCACCCCTTAAAATTTTTGTTTTTAATGTTTGGAAGGAAACCAACACCACCCCATCCTATCAACAATAGGGGTGTCGACAATGTGTATTTCTATTGACTTCTTCTTTTTCCTCTCTCTTCTTCTTCTTCTTCTTTCCCCTCCACCAATTCCCCTCCCACCACCTCCTCGTCCTCCTCCTCCCCCACCGAGTTTCTCCTCCCACCATGGCACCACCTCTTCCTCCTCCCCACTGAACTTTTCCTTCCACTACCTCTTCGGCTCTTCCTCCTCTCCCACCGAGATCCTTCTCCCACCACCTCTTCCTCCATGAACCCCAAGCACTACAGTACCTTCTCCTCCCCCCCCTCCTCCGCCGACGACAACAAGAACACCCACCCCAACAAGCGACAACTCACTCCCACCACCGACTCATCCCTCTCCATGACCCCCACCGAATCAAATGCCCTCCATCTCCTTGACCTTCTCCTCCAGTGCATGGGGTCCATCACCATGGACCACCTCACCTCCATCAAACAAATCTACGCCTACTTTATGCACGCGCTCTACGCCTACTTCATGCATGCGCTCCACTCCCGCTTCTTCCACATCCTCACATCTAGACCCTCCATTGTCGTTGAGTTGGTGAGGGTCACCGGCATGGGCTCCTCCGTCGTCGAGTACACGACACTTGTGGAAAATACCGGCAAAGTCGAGGCGTGCCCTGCTGTGCATGAATCGACACACAACTTGTCGATAGGGATGAACTCGGTCGACACTATTTTTGTCGAATTAGACAAATTCTTACATAAAATCCCTAATTTCCTTCAACACCTAATATGTCAGTGAAACCAATATCTGTTGACACTTTTATTGTCGAACACCCTTACAGTAGGTCCTTGGTGACCATCGACACCATGTCTGTCGACAGCAATACACTTTATCGACACCCTTATTGTCGATGGGATGGGGTGGTGTTGATTTCCTTCTAACATTAAAAACAAATATTTTAAGGGGTGGGGTGAATACCTAGTGGGGTGGAAATAACCGCACACCTTAAAAAAAATGATCAACGCTAAACAATACTACTTTTTACAAATATTCGACCTCCGGTATTATTTTTGCTAATATTCGATTTCGAGGTGCTATTTTTACTAATTGCCCTCCGAATAAATGTGGGGCTTGTATGTTCCAGGACAAACTTTATGTGATATGGGTTGAGAATTACGACTATTATATTAAAAGAGTTCCATTACACATTTACACTAAGTCCTTTTTTACAGTCTTATATGGTATGTATCTCGTTGAAAACTTTTAAAAGTTTTTATAAATGATATCATTCAATTTATCGAAGTCTATAATTTACATTTTATAAAAGTGTATGTCTTATTAAATGAGGAATAAATAAATGAAAACATGTGTTATCTGCCTTCTGGACTGTAAAATGGAATGTGTAACATTTCTATATTAAAAACACCTAAAGAGTTTAATAATCTAGCCCCACGAGATAAAAATCCTGATTGTTGTTACACAGTCATATTTTTAGCCCCAGTTCTACTCCCATATGCTTCGTTAGCACCATAGACTTACATTAACAAAATATATGTTTCATTATAAAAATTTTACATTTTCTATAAATGTATCTATTTAATTTATTAAAATATATGCTCTTTTTTATTATAAAATATGTATACTATTTGTGTGTGGATTAAAATTGGGATTAGAAAAAGGAACAGACAAAGCATTGTCCAAAAATCCCAGCTACGTACGCCACTGTTCGTTGGTGAAATCAAATTGCCTGTGGAAAATAAACCTTAAGGATGGACAGGTGTCTCGTTACAACAATAGTCCTGCCTATTCACTCCAATGCTCGAAGCGCGATAAAGATCAGTCAACAAAGACCGATATTGATGGCGTAAATTTTGTGAGTTTTTGGTCAAAGGTTAAAGTCAGAGCTTTGCTAAAAATAAAATAATCTAACCTAATAAATATTTTACATAATCCAATATATAATTAACAATATATACACTTAATTCAGTTGAATTCAATTCACTAAAAAAATTAAATTACATAATACTTTGGGATTGCAACATATTCATTTTGGTAAGTTGTAGTCCCTTGAGACTCAGACCCGGAATGACCCATTTTCTGTGGTTCAATTCCTCCCAACAAAATTGAAAAAGGGGGGTTTCTCGTGAGCCTCTTGTCCAAAATCAGTTTAGAACGTAACTATGTTGATCCTTGCTTTTCTCACTACTAATAATGACTTTATAACCCATGTTGATCTTCGTATAAAAAAAAAATTGAGTGTTGTTATATACAATTATTTTTGTAGCGCTACTTATAGTCTCATATATTTTGTTAGTCTCCTATTGTCAATAAAAAAAATTACATTTTTTTATAAATGGGTCTATAGAAATAAATACTTTGTTAATCTCATGTATCTTGTTAGTCTCGTGTGTGTGTGTGTGTATATATATATATATATATATAGTCTCCTACAACTTGTTAGCCTACTTCTATCTAAAGCTGCAATGTTTGAATTATTTTCAGTCTTGTCAAGGTATTAAACAAATGCTTAGTTTGTCAAGGTAATTGAACAAATACTTAGAAAATTTGTATGGGTATAGGTGATAGAAATTTCCCAAACAGCACGCGATGAAATGGGCTCAAGTCTGCATGCTTTGAGTGGAATGTGACAGCAATGGGGGTATGGTTCTGTTAATTAGCCTCACATTACTCATCTCTCTGGGGTTCCTAGATGGGAAAAAAAAAAATCTTAAAAAGGACAACATGTGGACCGCCTTAAAGCACTTGGAAGACTATTCTCAAGGTTGGAACTTGGATTCGATCGTCATTTTCACAAGAAAATCAATAAACTTTTGGATTGATCATCCATGTTTGTATGGACATGGCCTTGAATACCACTTTAATGGAATGCATCATCTTTGTTGGGACCCTCTCCGAAGGAAGACATTGTCGAATGTTCTAAATTGGTGGGAATGGTCCAAATGTTCTTATCTGGAGTCTGGACAGGTTCTAAGTCAGGGGAAATCTCCCATAAAATAACCTAGGAATTGAATACATTCGATCGAAAGGGGCTCCAGCAACATGGACCAAGGCAAACTGCATAACAAAATGACATTGTTTCAAGTACTAGATGATTCAAAACCTAAATTGACTCACTTAAAATGTAATTTTATTAAAGTATATATTTTTACTGAATTGAATGATATTATTTATAGAATATGTGAAAAAAATTTAGTGAGATATATAACTTGTTGCAATGATTGGATTGAGGTAACGATATATGAGATTGTATATTGTAAAAAAGACAGTGTGTAATAGCACTCAAAGTAAAAACATGATCACATTTTTACTTCTATCTCTCGGTTTGAGTGTATCAATTGTAATGGTGTACCGCATAGATGAAAAGAATTTGTGCAGGCTAACAAATATATTTCACATAGATGATATAAAATTATTTAAGATGAATTATAAATTTTAATTAAAATAAGAACATTTTCTTTGAAAACAATTTTTTGTCATACATGTGCCATTCCCTTGGTTATGCATATATCTAAGGATACGAACTCTGCTAACTATTATACATAAAACCCATAAAAATAAATTCTAGTTAGAAAAAATAGATTTTTTTTAAAATCTATTAAAAATATACTATCTGGATAACTATTTAAAAAGTCATTTTAAGTGAAAACTCATTTTTTAGATTTGTTGTCCAAGGCTACCTAAATTAGCTGAAAAATAAGCATAATACTTGACAAAATCTAAGCCCTTGTAATTTTTTTAATTTGTTTCCAAATGCAACCTAAATTGAGCTAAGAGCTAAGAATTAAGCTAAGAAATAAGCATAATGCTTGACAAAATCTAAGTCATTGTTAATTTAAATAGCGCAATAGGTGGCTGGGGAATAGGGTGGAATAGAGGTGAATAACCTTAAAAAATAATTTGTTTGCAAAGAATAAATTAATCTAGTTATACCAAAAAGGTATAAATAAATGGATATCGTATTTCAGGTCCCTTGAAAATGTATTATTTCACCCAATTTATTCCACTGGTATAAATTTTTTTTTGGAACTCACGCTCATGATAATCATGATAGTTGTTTGAAAACTGGTAATCTCATTAATCCATCCTCAAAGATTGCCATTAACTGCCAACTATTCACTATATTTTAAACAGAATGATTACCACAAAAGGCTCAATCCCACATCACTTTATTCAGAAGCCCGCAACAGCAAGTATCACAAATCCTTCATTTTATAACTAGCGAAAGAGTTACAATGGTCCGAATGGAAGGAGTACATAAAAATGAGAAAGCTCACAAGAGGTTTGCAACCCTTCCCACACGTACAAACACAAATCCTCCCTTATTAAATATTCCATTATCAATAGAAATCTCTCTCTCCCCCTCTAAGGGCAGAAGATAACTATACGCGTCCTGGCAAAGCCCCTTGAAGTACTTCGAGTAGTCCGTCGGACCGCAGCTTCCCGAGTTGCAGCAGTACTCATCAGTCTTGAAAACCGTGCACGGGTTGTTGCAACCCCCGTGCAAAGATAAGACCTAACTTTAATTTAAAATTAAGATCAAGCTTAAATTTTATAATTTGAATCAGATTTAAAATTTAAAATTAGATAATATTTAAAATCTAATGTTATAAAACTATCATTTATATAAAAAAAAATTACATGCTAATATATATAAATGGTTGCTTTGCAAAATTAAATTTGAAATATTATTATTTTTCCTCTTGTTTTTTGTTTTTATATAAAAGGTTATCTCATAAAATTAAATTTTATAAATTGTTATTTCCTCTTGTTGATCTTTTTTATAAATTGTTGTTTTCTAAAATTAAATTTTCAATATTATCTGAATATTAAATGTTAATTTTATTTGAATTTCAAATTTTAAACTTAATTTTAATTTTAAATCAAAATTAGGCCTTATTTTTCCTAGATTATATGTAATCAAAGATTACTTTGAAAAATTAAATTTTATAAATGGTTGATTATTATTACTTTCCTTATCTTTTCACTGTGTGACTTTGATTAATTTTATGAGAATTAAAATTAAAAAAAAAATAATCACAACACCCCCCCCCCCCCCACCCGCGCGTGCTGAGCTGTACGGCACGCGCGGGGTCATGCATGTCTCCCCCCACACAATCACGTCTCCCGCTGTGGGGGAGACATGCATAATCCCGCAGCGCAGGTTAGCGCGCGAGGGGTGAAATGGTGTGGCAATAGATATACCGGTTCGCGCGCCACGTTGGCAGGTTGACAGGGATCAAACTAATCCTAGGATCAATTTTGTTTTGAGTTGTCAGGGTCCAGGCGGCTAGTTCAAGAACCCGTCTTGCATCATGACCTGCCATATTTTTCCATCTCTAACAAGCAGTGGAATAAGGTAGCTACTAGGTTTGAGTTGTCAGAGAGGGGAGGCTAACAGGAATAAACCACCGCAATAATCAATATTTAATGTCAACTTTATGTCCCATCTTAGAAAAGCGGTTGGGGGGTAGTTTGCTCAATTGAGCCGTCTGAGGGAGGTGGCTAGGTTAGGTAGCCGCCTGATTTCTGGCCTCTTGATTTTTTTAAGTGTTGGTCTATGTCTTTTCTCCCTCTAATTTCTTAAGTAGTTTTCTGTAATGTCCAAATGTGGTTCATTTTACGTATCGCTTGAGATGATTTTCTTCTCTTTGGACGGTCAAAATTGGGGTATCTATAAATGGTATAGCTACTCTTTATAGTAGATCTATAAATGTGGTTCAAAATTGGGCCTGCTATTTGATTCAGATAATTTTAAGTATCGAGTTTGTAGATTTATAGTAGAGGACTCTCAGTCGTCTTTCCTTGTGGGTCTATCTCTTCAAGAAGGATTCGTTGCGGTACAGGAGATTATTTCAGCAATTAACAAAGATGGGTGGCGTGGCCGGTCGGATGGTCTTCTACCTTGCAGACAAATGACAAGGTACACGCCAAGCAAGACTCTGTGTCCCGACCAGACCAAGACCACGAGGAGGACAACGGAAACCGTCAGACATCCATAACGCCAGTAACTTTCAAGTGAATAATTAAGGTTCATTACTCATAAAACGTGGAAAATTAAAGGCGCGTTCAGCTACAATAAAGTATACCACAAAACTCGCTCACTAAACAGCCATCAAGGGAGAGTTGTTACAACAGCTATGAGGCCAATGAAAACAACTATGTAGCCCATGAACTCTACAAAAAGGGAAGGTAAACAACAGACAAGGTATGAGTTATCTTCTAATCAAGCCACATTAAGAGTGAGATTAACCTTTGAATTCCCTTATTAATACATATTTCGGAGTCCCCTTGGGTGACACCACACCAGTGTCCCCCTGATTCATTTTTTAGTGCAAGATCTATATTCCACCGAGTCCGGATTCAATAAGGAGGTTTCGACCGTTTAAGTTGACTGAAGGGAAAAAATTCATCCTCAATAGTATATGAAGTTCTATCAATCATAGTGTATGACGCAAAAAAAAATTATCATTTTTTAAAATAAAAAAATATATTAATATATCTCAGTATATACTTCATTTGATATAACAACATGTACTGTAATGGAGGTGTGTATGATTTTTGTTGTGGACTACAATTAGAGTTGCACAAGTGCCAGACATATCATTTTTTTTTCTTTTCGTTATAACCTTTCTAGATAAAATATTTTATAAAAATCAGTTCACCTCAATACGAATCCACTATTCAAATTAACACTCTCTCTAATCTGGTTTATATTTGTGGTGGGAATAGAGTCCATTCCAAGATAGTGCACATGTGTCTCAAGAGTTAGTTATTTAATTAAAAATACACCAAAAAAAAAAGTTATTTAGTTAAAAAAGAATAAACAAAAAAAAAAATGAAATGTAAAACAAAATGCAAATAAGTTTTTCATAAAATAAAATAAAACCATTTAAAAAACATAAATCTTGAATAAAAAGAAATAAAATAGAATAAAAAAACAAATGATAAAATAATAACAAAAAATAATAAGTGACCTATGATTTGTTTTTTTATAAATAAAATAATAATCAAAATAAAATCTTGATAAAATAAAAAATACAATACATTGTCTGTTTTTCTTGACCTTCTTGTCCGAGCTGATCCATCCACTACAATGCATGCCATCATTAGGGCTGGCAAACGAATCAAGCCGCTCGGGCTCAGCTCGGACTCGGCTCTGTTTGAGCTCGTTCAATTAGACAAATGAGCGAGCTTGAACTGTCACGCCCCAGGGCGCCCGTCCCTGGGACGCGGCAAGTGTATATATGATATCAGTAAACAGGAGATCAATAATATACTCACACAACAACTAAAATGACAACACAGATAAAAGCAGGGCTGACATGATATATACACCAAATGCGGAAGCTAAAAGACTGAATCTGTAATCAAAACATACTACAGACTCGATACATAATCATATGTCCTGTGAGAGCCAATATGTCCATATACACACAAATACAATCCATACATAATCCAAACTAGGTGCCCAAGCACAGAATATATACATACAACAAAGAGAAGGATGCTGATGGCCTCAACTCGAGGGACGTGGCGCTACTCCGCTACTGGTGTAGTCGCTCGGGAAGATCCTCCTTCAAGTCCTCCTCAGTGATCACTGAAAAAGATTTTATGCGAGGGGTGAGCCACACGCTTAGTGAATAGCACAACCCATGCATACAGTTCATATTAACCACAATTTACAACAAAGAGCCCCAAAGTGGCATAATCAATCACAAGTCCGGTGGTTCGCTACATCGCCGAACCACCACACCCTCACCCTCACCCTCACCCCTCAATATGGTGACAAAGGATATTGGGACTTAATGGGCTGATAATCATCCATACACAATCCTGTGGGTCGTCGCATCGCCGGCCCACCATACCCTCACCCTCACCCCTCAATAGGTGACATAGGCTCTTGGGACTGACTAGGCTGTTGGTCACCCTTGGTCCACCGGTAGTCTCTCCTCACTCCGTAGGTCGTTTGGCCACCCCCACGTTCGGCACAGTCCTTCTACCAAATCAGGAGGCGCCTACTGATGGGAGCCCCTGCACGGGACAACCTTTCTAACGCTGAGGTAGTCTCTACACGGATCCAACGAAGGGAACAGAACAGCCTATCCATCGCATATGATCCACTCGGATCACTGACAGCACATCTCTACAACTCTAATGTCTTGAATTTATTCAGAATTCCACCAGCGCGCATAACCAAGATGCGGGGAATACATAATAAAAATGAGGAAAAGAGACCTTGGGAGGGCAACCTGAGGTCCCGATGTAGGACATCCGACAACCAAACGAGGAACACGGAGTACCCTAACCCGGGTCTCAATGTTAACCTCGCAAGGCCCCCCTTATATTCCCCAAGGCATGCTAACAATATTACAAGTTTGCATTTAAGTAAATAAATCAAACTAATAGGACGCATGCATAGGTCAGGGCTTTCCTAGCATGATAGCGGGGTGACAGGATGCACGGCTCATGCACAAATCCTAAGGGTGCAAGTCCCTAACATACAAGTCTAGGGTGGCATGCATTCTACACACACATCATGCTTACATGGATTTCAAAACAACAGTTAATACTAACTATCTGCGCCAGGGGAGGACGGTACACACCCAAGTGCGTGTAGCGCCTCCCAAACTGGGTTGGGTTGTCCCACTCACCGGAAGTCGGGTCGTCGCGCGACCGTCCGTCGAGATCTGCAAGACAGTGCATCAACTGATGAGTAAAAATCCACAACTACTACAAAAGACATAAAAAAATACACAAAACCCACAAATAAACACCCAACACTCGGGCAAACGTGCATACGACCCGCACGCACGCTAGCCCGAGCACCCCGGTAACCACCCGCACCCCCGGTAGCCACCCGCACGGCCACCCGACCGCCCGGGTGCACCGCCGCACCTCAGCCCGCGCGCCTGGACCCACAGCCACAACACCCGGGGCACCGCGCGCCCACTGCGCCCTGCCGCAGCAGCCCGCGCGCACCCCGCACTGGCCCGCGAGCACACTGCACGCCCCGCGCGCACAGCGCCTCGCTCCCCGCGCGCACCCCGCGCGCACCTCCCCTGGCTCGCCCCGCGCGCACTCCGCGCGCACAGCTCTCCGCACCAGCCGCTCGACCAGCACCTCGCACCAGCCGCCCGACCAGTTCCTCCCGGGTGCACCCGCGCGCACTGCGCCCCTGCACGCGCGCCCAGCACACCCGGCACGCCAGCAACCAGCACGCCCAGCGCTCCACTGACTCCCGCGCACGCACCGCGTGCCTGCGCCCCTGCGCAGCGCTCCACGCGCACCCTGCACGATGCCCTGCACGCACCTCCGCTCGGCCAGCACCCAGCACCGCCCAGCGCCCCCGCACACAGCACGCCCAGCGCGCGCGCCCTGCTGGCCACCAGCTCCCCCCGAGCGCACGCCCGCGCGCACGAACGCACGCACGCCCGCGCGCGTCCATCCTGCTGCACTGCCTGTGCTGCTGCCGTTGCTGCCTGTGCTGCCTGCTGCCCGAACAGCAGCCCCCAGCCTGCCGAGCACCCCCACCCCCCATCCCACGGCCTCCGACAGCCTCCCACAGCCGCCGACCACACCCCCCAACACAGATCTACCCTCCTAACATACATCTAAGTAAGAAAAGAGGGGAAAAGAGGCTTACCAAGGGGAGGAAGAGATGATCGGTTGCTCTCCGCGCACCGAAACCTTTCCCCAAAGCCCTCCAACGCCCGGATCTCACTCGGCCTTCGAAATGGCCCAAAACAGAGGAGAAAGAGGGGAGGATGGAAAGGCTAGACTCGTTGGAATCAGGATTTGAAAGTACCGGGGTGTAGATCGGGACCCGATCTACACTTCTTATGCTTTAGGTTTTTGGGTTTGAGGGCTCTATGGGCTTCAAAAGGGAGAAAAATGAGAGAGAGGAGAGAGGGAAAGCTTTGGTAGGGATGATGAATAGTGCATCTCAAATTTTAGATCACACATATATATAGTAAGTCACTTAAAAACCCAGATACGCCCCGGAACTGTGAAATTTCGGAAACGTTGCCGGAATTCGATGAAATTTTCATGAGTGGCTTAAAATGGCACCAGGACACATAATATGTAGTTAGATTTTCAATCGGAGTCCTCTAGCTCAGGACAATAGCTAACAGTCCAAAATTTTGCGGTTCCGATCGAAAAAACTCAAAAACTGCCAAAATGCTCCAATGGTTACCAATAGGCCAAAAAGTGACACATATATAACATGAACAATTTTTAAAGCTCGGTTAGACTCAGGACTTGGATTGAGTTTCATTTTGTGTTCAAACTCGACTCGTTTATGTTATAAAAAACTTAGTTAACGCTTAACTAAACTTCTTTGTAAAATCAGAATATTAAATCAATACAAAGTTATGCTTGTTTAGACTCATGAATTTAGCTCAATTGGGCTAAAATTTTGTTTTGAAACCCTAAAAACACTAAAATGAATAAGAATACTAGGCTCGTTGAGGCTCATGAGCTCGACTCGGCTCGTTTACCACTCGTAGTCATCATCATCACGATGTGCACCCATCGTATATGTGATGGATGTCTGGTTGGTGAGATCATATCTAAGGATATGTGTGTAGAGAATTCCAGTATAGACTAATAAAAAGGCCTTGAAACATAATTTGACATAAAACTATTTTTAAAGAAAATGCTTTTATTTAATTAAAATTACATGAAAATAAGTATTGTATGATATATTGTAGGACCCATTTTCTGAAGCTCAATGGCAACACTCCACGAATCCACAGTCCACAACCCGATTGACGAAAGTCTACGACCTGAATAACCCACGAACCGTGGATTCGGCCCGTCAACCCACACGAACCCAATGACCAATTCAAGTCAAGTTGGGATTGGGACCAAATTTCAACAGAATATATGATTATTAGATCATCAATATAGAGATCTTAGAATCTGGGATCAAAACTATGTATCAGATTCCCACCCCCTAAATCGAGGATTCTCCATCTCCCCATTGAAGTATATGGGAGATATTTTTCTAACAACACAATTATAATTTTTCATTGGCTGATTTAAATGTTAAAGGGTCTTCTGCAGGTCACCCCCACCATGTTTTACGACGCTCGAGGTCTAGGATCACCGGTAACCAAGCAATGGAACGAACGGATCATGCAACCTCGATCCAATATGTCATTTGTTTTTCCTCCATATCTTTAATAATTTTATGGGTTTTTATTTTAAATTCTCATAAATTATATAATTTAATTTAGTGATCAATCCTTAACTTATATAATCTATATTTCATTTACTCTCGGCCTTTCTTTGCACTCAAAGTCAGAGGGATGAACAAAAGTGTGACAATATTTTTATTTTGAATTCGTGGAGTACGTGCTTTTTTTCTCTCTTTGAATGCAAGTGAAAGTTTAAGTCATTAGTCATGTGCCCGTTTGTGTACTGTTGTATGGTGTTGTGCCCTCGCGAAGAAGACCAGATGATAGTTAGGGTGTGTTTGTGCGTAAGAGAAAGTGATGAAAAATAAAAAATTTCTCTTTGACCATCTAAAAATCTAGTGTTCATGAAAAATAATGAAAGGAAAAAAAATTTCATCAATTTTCCTCTCCTATTTTGTCTTATTAGAAAAAGTTAAAAAAAAAAATTTCCTTTCTAGTGTGTGAGAAATTGAGAGAAAGTAATGAAATTTTTTTTTACCACATACACAAACACCATTAAAATTGGTCAAAGGAATTTATTTATTTTTTCATCACTTTCCTTTAAATCCAAATTCTTTCAATTTCTTTCACTTTCCGTTCAACTTTGTGCATAAATACACCCTTAGACCCAGTCCTATACAAATTATACCATATAATAGTATAGTGTGTGAAATAAAAAAAAAATTCATTTTTTTAAAAAGAAAATATACGCTTTTCAATATATATAATACTTCAATTCATATGAGAAAGTTCACTTTAATAAAAGACTTTATAATTTATAAATAAATAAAAAAGTATGACCTGCAGGTAGGGCTGCACATAATCAACCTTATAACACAAAGGTTTGACCTGAAACCATACAAGCCCCCCATTTATTCAGACGACCATAACAGCAAGGATCACAAATCCTTCCTTATTAACTATTACATTATCAGTAGAAACCTATCATTCGCTCATTCTTTACGGGCAGAAGACAACCTGATAGTTAGAACCAGCGGCACAAGTGAAGGTGCTGGTGGCGTCATCCTTAGGGTAGCTATACGCGTCCGGGCACAGCCCCTTGAAGTACCTCGAGTAGTCCGTCGGACTGCAGCTCCCGGAGTTGCAGCAATATTCATCCGTCTTGAAAACCGTGCACGGGTTGTTGCAACCCCCAGGTGCTTGCAGCGCGCCCGGGCACTGCCCGTTGACGTCCGCGGTGCACCGTATGTCTTTACACCCTGCCCCGTTCGTTGGGCTGAAGTCCATGGGCACGTTGAAGCCATCGACGAGGGAGATGTCGTAAAAGTCGAGGTTGTTGAACTGGTTCAGAGAGTACTCAGCGAGCGTGTTCGGCGGGGAACCGTAGGCGGTGCAGGCGAGGACCCCACCGCAATCGCCCGTCTGGCAGTGGCCGTTGCCCGAGCCGTCAAAGGAGCAGCCCGTGCGGGCCCACACGCGCGCGCCGGCCGTGCCAGCGGGGACGTTGAGGGTCCAGGACTGGCCCTGGTTGAGCTGCTGGCCGCCGCCGGGGACGGCTGCGGCCCACACTGTGTAGGAACATTTGTTGACTACGTTGAAGGTGGCGGCATTGGTGAGGGGGAGGAGAAGGGGGACGAGGAGGAGGAGGAGTGGAGATAGAGGTGGGGCTTGTGTGGCCATTTTGGGAAATGTTAATTGTTGGAGTGTTTGTTTTGGGATGGTTTGTGTTGTGTGTGATTTTGGTTTTGGGATTGGTTTGTATGTATTTATAGATGGGGGGAGAACCTTCTAAATTTATTAAAGAAGTAAAAAGTCTTGAGGGACCTTTCATGAGATAGCAGGAAATTTCAAAACAACTGGATAGGCACTTGTTGACTACTGTAACGGGAAGGAATTTTAAACAAAACTGATCTCAAAAAATCTTGAGTTTAACTTGGCATCGAAGGATCTCTATTATACGCGGTCTTTTTTATAATTTTAAATGCAGTCTAATATATCTCGTGAGTCATTCAACAATATTTATACATTTTTTGGTGAAGTATATATCTTTTAATTTTTTTTTACATTTACTAAAAATAAGTTTATTAAATTAGAAATGGGACGATATACAATTTTTATTAAAGCATTTATCTTATGAAACAAGATTTACAATTTTTAGAAGACTTAAGACACGTGAGCATTGTATCTGGGGTTGCATTTGATATTTAATCTAACATTTTCCATATCAAAATAGGTATTCACTTTTTTACATACCTTTTATATATATATGTTGGGGGACAATCGTTGTTATACTTTGAATTAGCGGTCGATGTTGTTTTAATTTTGTAATCTGGAATTCGATTATCAATTTTGAATTAACCAAATAGGTTTCTCAACATGTTTATATATAGCGTCATGAGTTGGTTGGGTGGTTGGTTGGTTACCTAAACAAAGGGGCCAAAAAAAGGTCTTGCATCAAGAGAGATCTGAGGAAGGCATTTGATAGTGTCAGATGGCCTTACCTTGAAGCAGTCTTGAGGGGTATGGGTTTCTCTGAATGCTTGATTCAATGGTGTATGGAATGTGTCTCTTCTCCTATGTATTCGGTCCTCATAAATGGTTCGCCCGAAGGGTTCTTCTCGTCTTTCTGTTGTTTGCGTCAGGGAGATCCCCTTTCTCCTCTATTATTCACCCTTGTCATGGAATCCTTCTCCACCTTAATCAACAATCTTAGTGCATCTGGTAACATGGGTTCCTTTATAAATGGTCCACTAAATGTCACTCATCTAAGTTTTGCATATGATCTCCTCTTTGTTGATGTCTCTGCTTCAACTGCAACAGCGCTCCATCATATGTTTAGTGACTTTCATTCTCTTTCTAGGCTCTAGTTGAATTCAGCAAAAAGCCAGATTTTTGCCTCTTGCCCTGCAACCGAATTCAGTCAGCTTATAGGAATTTCTCTGCATCACCTTCCTGTCAGGTACTTAGGATTACCCTTGTTTACAGGGACCCTTAACCACAGCCTTTGCCAACCCTTGATTGATAAATTTCGTCTTCGTATTTCTTCATGGATTGGCAAAACCCCTCTCTATCTCTGGGAGGCTAGAGCTTATTAAATCAGTGCTCTGTTCCTTTCATATTTTCTGGTCAGTAGCATTTGGACTTCCGCAGAAAACTATAAATGATTGAAAAGTTGATTCGAAACTTTCATTGGCAAGGTTGCTCTATCAATAGAAAGATTCATCATGTAAACTGGGACACAGTTTGTAAATCTATTGAAGAAGGAGGATTGGGATTAAAAAGGCTTTGGGATTGGAACAATGGAGCAATGGGTGTGAGGTATTGGGACCTTGCTTGTGGCAATCTTTCCTTATGGTCAATATGGGTAAACAAGAGATACCTCCGAAATGCTAACATTTGGAGTCATGAAGCAACCTCATGCTGCTCAAGTGCCTGGAGACAAATTCTTAGCGCAAGGGGATGGTTGGCAAGTAAGGCAAGATATGTAATATTTGAAGGCCATTCCATCATCACCTGGTTTGATCCCTGGCTAAATGGACGTGGACTTAAAGAGGCTTGGGAAGGAAGCTACTCACATGCACCCCCCCCCCCCCCCCCCACCAAACACCCCTAAGTGCTCTCATTAAAGATGGAAAATGGTCAAAGCCTGCCCGATGGAACTCCTTCCTTGAAGCTCTATGGGATGAAATCACCCAACTTGATGTTGGAGGCTCGGGAAATGACATTCTGATCTGGCCTGCTAGTCGTACAGGTAGTCTTAGTCTCAAGGACGCATGGCATGCTCAACAGTCTCCTTCACCCCCTCCCTCTTGGGAAGCCTGGCTGTGGAAATCAGTGCAATTCCAACGGCATAGTTTCTGTTCTTGGGAGTTTTTTCAGAACAAATTACCCACCCTTGACAGGCTATTTCGCAAAAGATTGGTCCAATCAACTTTTTGTCCTCTATGCCCCTCGGCTCCAGAAAGCGCAGACCATTTGGCTCTCCAATGCCCTTTCTCCCGAATTCTTTGGTCAGCTCTACTAAGAGATTTGCAAGTCCCTGGGAGTCTTCCTTGCTCGCTATCTCTGCTCCTAGACTGGTTGAAAAATACCCCCCTGAATAATGTCACAAAGCCTCTCCTTCTATATAGTCTTTCTTGCAATCTTTGGGCTATTTGGCAGGAAAGGAATGGAAGAACTTTCAAGAGAATCACTAATGCAACAGGGGTTTTGAGACATGTTCAAACTGAAATTTCACTTCTATTCCAGACTGTGCCTCTTAAAGCCATAATCACCCCTGAATTATTACAGATTGCCCAAGCTGTCAAGGTGAATATTAGTGAGACTCCAACCATTCATAAGTCTGTCATTTGGGACCCCCCTCCTGAGGGTTGGGTCAAGTCCAATTCGGATGAATCGCTCACCGACGATCGAGGGGGTTATGGCGCCCTTCTTCGTGACTCCTCTACTCAATTTCTTGTGGGATCTGCAGGATGTTTGGCCCTTCCATCCATCAATCTACTAGAATTGCAAGGTATAGTGGCTAGTCTCCAATTGGGAATTCATCACGGCGACAAAAAATTTTGGTTCGAAACTGACTCAACAACTACTTTGGCATGGGCAAAAGGGAGAGGGAATCTACCTTGGATTGCACTTCATCTAAAGAGATCTTTATCACAAGGACTCAATCAGCTGGAGGAATGGAGATTCACACATATATTCCACGAAGGGAACTCTCTGGCGGACATTTAGGCTTCTAGACGGCAATCAAGGGGTGAGGATTTCATCCTCGCCCACCAGTCCTGGCCGGAGCTCACTGATGCTATGCAAGCTAACAAATCAGGAACAATTTTCATTAGGAGCTAATAATGACATTGTTAGATAGTTTTTTCTAGCACTACTCAAAATATTTCTGTAAGGGGTGCAAGCTCTTAGATTTCTAAAGGGAGAAATTAGGGGTGGGCAGGTCTGCTAGCTTCTCTTCTTCTCCCTTTCAAATCATTTTTTGTGTAAATTTTGTACATTCTTATAGAAAAAAAAGTACAAAATTCTCAATTACAAATAAAAAAAAAACATGTTTATATATATTTGACAAAATCATATGTATTTTATAAATAAGAGTGCACCTCAACATGAATCCACTATTCAGAATAATGCAATGTCCCAACCAGTAATATCAGGTTTTCTTCTTCCCTTGAAGGGTATGAGATACTGTGACAGTTGTTTATATTGATATGTAATATTTATAGTTAGTAAGGATGGATTTGTGATCCATGCTATGGTGGTCATCTAAATAAAGTGGTATGGGATTTTGTAATTTGGTGAATATTTGTCAGTTATGACAATCTTTGAGGTTGCATTAATTATTAGAACATCACTAAAGTTTTGAAACTAAACTATCATGATGATCATGAGCTTGGGCATATGCACCTGCTCCGAAAATTACTTGAGTGACAGCAGAGACAATAGTCCACAATTAAATATATATACTTTTTTATTTCTATATAAAAAATATATATTTTAAGTAACAGCATGTTTTTTTTTTAAATAAAAATAATGCTTTAATGAATTCTATATGTATGCATCCTAAAAATTGATGATTTATCTAAAAGCTTTGATACACTAAATCAATTTTATAGTTTAATTTGCAGTCTCATATATTATAATAGCGCAGTACATATTACGTTTTTATAGTATATAAGTTTTCTTATAATGCATAGGGTTGAAATTTTTTTATTTGTTTTAAAATATATATGTTATTGTATCTCAGTATATACTTTAATTCGTATAACGTTATATATATATTCTAAGAAAAAAATATATTTCTTTAAAAAATGATGACCACCGTAGACGAGACTATGAGACTATAACACGAGTTGGACATTTTATTTAACTTTTATCCAACGAAGCCGACTAACTTTAGGAAGGCAGCTGGGGCTGCCGCCACTCAAAAAAATAAAAATCTTCTCCGTGTCCCGCTTCCCAATCCCAAGGCCCATGTGCAGTCAAAAATCTTTACATAAAATATTTAGAAAAAGATGCACTCAGTCACATTTATAAACAAAAATTCAAACCTCGTATGTTTTTATTTATTTTTAACTAGTAAACATCATCTAATAAGGTATATGCTTTGATAAAAAATGCATATCGTTCCATTTCAAATTGAATGAATCCATTTTTAAAAAGTGTAAGAAAAAATTCAATTAGGTATATCCATCATCTAACGAGGTATTTGCTTAATTAAATCTGTAACGATGTATATAAGGTCTGTGTTTTGGACTGAAAATAAAACTGAGTGTAGCAGCACTCAAAATATTTTACAAGTGCTGTTACACTCAGTTTTTTTTTCAGTCCAAAACACAGTCTTATATACCTCATTAGAAATCCAGTGAAACATATACCTCGTTAGATGTTGTATATACCTCATTAAATATTATTTTACACTTACTAAAAATTGGTTCAATCAACTCAAAATAGAACAATATGCACTTTTTATCAAAACATATACCTTATTAGATCATGTTTACTGTTTTTTAAAAAATAAAAACATGTGTGGTCTGAGTTTTGGTTGGTAAATGTGACAGAATATAAGATTTTCCATTTTATAAAAGAGTGTTTTTACACAGTTTTTATTTCAGCCCCAATTCTAGTCTCATATGCATAGATTAAAAATTATCAGTGTATATACTCACATCAACGAGATATATGCTTTAATAAAAAAAATTATATTTTCTATAAATGCATCCATACAATTCATTAGAGTATATGCTTCATTTTTATAAAAACATGTATCACATTAAATAAGATATACTATTTTTAAAAAAATTCAAAACACTTATAGTCTAGATTTAAGGATGGAAAATGGGCTAGATGTAACATTATCCTTTATAAAAAAAAATAGTGCACCTCAATACGAATTCACTATTCAAATTCACACGATATGTCTTAACTGGTTTATATTTGTGGCGGGAATTTTAGTGTAAATTCCAAGTTCGTGGACATGTGCCTCAAGCGTTATTTAGGTAAGAAGGTGAAGGTAATGTTTACCCTCGATAAAAGTGAATGGATCGGAGCTCCACTTCCAGGTGAAGATCCGGGTTTTTTCACCGAAGATCATGCATTTAAAGAGTCTGGGACACCAGTGTGGTGCCGGTTAAGAGGAATCCAACACTCAAGTTAGTAGTGTGAAGAAGATAAAGATAATGAGAACCAGCAGACTAGGTGAATGTTTCTTAGTGTTTATTTATGAATGTTTCTTTTCTCTTCATTCTCTTCCTTTTTTAGCCGAGTGAGTGGCCACATCTTTTCTACCCAAATGTTCATCTGTCTCTGCGAATATCTTCTAACATGGAAGATTCCGCAAGGTATAGGACTAGGGGTTTGTTATGATGTTGTGGCCATGTAGCGATGTCTCATTTGCCATGACCGTGACTGAGACGAGCATAGCAGACTAATTGTTCGATTCAGGGCGCGTCTCTGTCAATTTTGCGTGGTAGAGCAACTCTGACCCTATCTTGCGGTGGGTCCCCTTCCTCTTATGACCAGGGCTAGGTCTAGACCTACATGTAACGTCTCTGTATTTTAAGCCTTATATATTTATTTTAAATATATAATGAAAAATTTAATTGAAATTTAATTATTTCATTTTTTTTATTTGGCGTAGGCCCAAATGGGTCCAATTTGATTTATAATTTTGATAATTATAAATTGATGTTGAAATATTTATTTTATATTTTTTGGAGATCTTTATAGTCTCAAGATATTTTGGTTGAAATTTGGTGAAATTCAGAGTTTAGGAAATTAGGTTTTTAGGATTTTGTGTTAAGTTATTGGGCCCAGGGATCTAGTTGCGAATCCAGAATATCTTTTAATAGGCTTCAGGGATCTGTTTGTAAATCGGATAGGGATCTGTCTGTAAATCGGATAAGGACCTAGTTGTAAACCCGTAATACTTGAGGGGTCGTTTTGTAATTTGGTAAAAACCCTTTTATATATAACACATTTTGGGTTAGGGTTTGCATCAGAATTCTCATGGGACAAGAAAGGTGGTGATGACCTAACTCTACCCGTCGAGCACTACAAGGTGATAAATCTTTCTCTTTTGATTTTTATTGTTTAGTGTTTCAATTTAGTTTGGTTAGGAGATGATTGTGTCAATCTATTATTGGGAAAGAATGTTGATGGATTAGGGTTAGGGTTTGATTGATTTTAAATAGATGATGTTTTTATTAGATTTCAATGGATCTTGAAGGATTTCTTAAGATCAAACTAGATTTATTGGTTTTGGGATTTAAGGGTTATTTTCGGGTGGATTGAATACCTGATCATTAAATCGTGTTTTTGACTATGATAGAGTCGTTTCTGGGAAAATTGTATTTCACAAACAGAAATAGGTTTCGAAAAGATCTTTCCAACGAATCTTGAATCGTCTGATTTGGAGTTACGGGTAGAAAGTTATGATTTTTCAAAGATTTCTGTGCAGTTTCTTATAATTCAAATATTTAGCTTCATGATCAAGTTTGATGAATTTTAGAGATTAAAGGGATCCCAAATGGATGTTTAATGAGTATAATTTGATTTGTGGGTTTTGATGATTTTATTGATCTTGGTGACTCAATTTGGATCTTAAATCAATTAATTTGGTTTAGTGGGATCAATGAATATTAATTGGATATTTTTGTTATTTGGATGTAAATTGATTGGATTGATTTATTTGAATCATTGGAGTTGTAGTGGATTATTTGTCTAAATATTTTATTCGAGGATTGATCGATTATGTGGGCCTTATGAAATAAATGGATATTGATTATCGGATCATTGTGAGATATGAACATTTTAATATTTATTTGGAGTTGGGATTTTTGTTAGGCCTTTAAGGTGAGTTGCGGATTGTAGGTCTATTTGGTACGGGCTCTTGGGATTATTGGGCCTAGTGTTGTTGTAAGTTGTTTGTCAGTTGTTTGTCATGATTGAATGATTTTCTTATTTATTGATTGTATAATTGTTATGTTAGGTTATCTACGTGCGAGTATGTAGCGTTCATGCACGTGCATCGGTTTGTATTGCGTGGACTGGAGGTGAGTGGACTTGAGTTTCATATGTAGTTTCAAAAGAATATATTATGTATTCATGCTAGGACCATCTATTTTGCGGAATATAACTGCTAGTTTCGATATAAAAATATGAGCATGCTTTAGTTGATATATGCATCATTATGGGTTGTATTTTGAGATCGTACATGCTCTGTCTTTTCATGGTTTGAAGATATGATAGGTTATCAATGCATCCATTTCCGTCTAGGTGGCTCAGTCTTGGTGGCCAACGTCTAGGTGGGCGTACGTCTACGTGGCCAGGTCCGAGAACGTAGGACCCAAGTCTTTGTGGCTATGTCTACGTGGCCATGCCTGTGAAAGGCCCCGCGAGCTAGGTGCTGCGAAGACGGACATGCGTGTTCGTGGTGTTGCATGCATCATGTTGGATAGGATTTGTGTGCGTGTGTATATATATTATTGCATGTCTTGGTGGCCTTGTTGTATATTTATTACATGTCTGTGTAGACAAATTACGATATAGATATTTTGAATATAAATGTACTAACGGGATGATGATGGTCCATTCACTGAGCGTGTTGTAGCTCACCCCTCTCTTCCCAACCTTTCAGATTAGCTGTTGATGGTTGTCGATCTCGTTAAGGCGTTGGAGGTTGAAGCTCGTATTTTATTTCCGGAGCACTAGACTTGTGTAAAAGGTGTTGGTCATTTCTTTGGCATGTAGAGGACCCATATGTATGATAGTGTGGATATATATAAATTTAATTGTTCCCGATGTATATTGAATTTGTGTTGGATTTGGCTTGACAATATATGTATAATTATGGTGATGTATTCTATGTTCTCTGATGAAAAATATATATATATATATATATATAGAACTCTGAGATTCGAGGAATTTAGTTAACGCACCGGATTTCACGCTTCAAAACGAAGTCGTGGATTCGGGGGCGTTACATACATTTGGCTGGCCACACTTGGGGGTGCCCCAACGGTCGTGTTTCAAGGATGTTAGACAGAATGGGTAACCCTGACCCTCCTTGGGTTGTTGGTTTTGTTGCCCTCAATGGGCCTCAATGGGTTTTCTGTGATATACTTTTGCTAGGGGATTCGCGATTTGTGCTATCATCCTCAAGCAAGGGGTGAATCGCTCGAGCTATCCTTGTCGACCGTGGAGCCAATTATGTAAGATGGACTCCTCAAGCGAAGAAGCGATCATCTCCTCGGCTGGTCAATATTCGGTTGTAATCTTCTGGACTGGGCTAAACTACCCATTTACTCGACTTATGAAGAAACATTGCATCTTTGAGAGAAACGCGAGATTTTCCCTCTACAAAAGGAATAAACAAAACTAAATGAAATGTAAAAAAAAAAAAATACAGACAAATTTATAAAATAAAATAAAACAATTTAAAAAAGAATAAATCTTGAATAAAAAAAAGCAAAAAAATAGAATAAAAACAAATGATAAAATAATAACAAAAAATGAAAACATATAAAAATATGATATTAAAAATAATGAGTGACCTATGATTTTGTTCTTTATAATCAAATAATAATCAAAATAAAATTTTGATAAAATAAAAAATAGATATTACAATAATAAAGCACAAAACTTCAATAAAATATGGAATAAAAAACAGAAAATAAAAAAAAAGATAAAAACAAATGAAAAAATGGATAACAAAAAAATACCAAAATTAAATAAATAAAAATGACATGAGAATTGAGTGTCTTCTTTACAAATCACATAAAAAAATAAGATATATTTGGGTGCAGATCTGACCCACTGACAAACCTAGTTTGAACCCATATTTCGATGATGGGCAAGGTAGACAATAGGACCTAATATTGAGCCAACGGAGCCCAAATAAAGCCTCGCATGTGGGTTCGTGCTTGCCCTCTGAACGCCAGAATTGCTGATAGGCTTGCGCTAGCTATGAGTGCGACGGTGAACCAGAATAAATACGGCTCTGTTGACATACGACACGTGACAATGATCCCAATCAAAGACGCCACACTCATCAAGAATGAGATTACCAAACCAACATTTCACACAGCATCCTTGTCAGTCTCAGATTGTAGACACTACTGGACAACATCCCTTCACCCTCCCAAGACATATATACTAAAGCTCCTGGACATAAAAACATTTCATAACCAATGCAAAGGCAGTCAGAAGTGCAAACATGAATATTGGTACGTATCACAATTCACAGTGTAGATTAAAAAGCCAATCACGATCTGTAACAAGACAATGGAGCTGAAATTATTGTAAAAATTGCCTGCGGCCTTGCACTCTCATACTCATGAGGGCTTTTCTATCCTTTACTCTACTTCCTCTCGTCCCCGTTCAGGCATGTTCTTTTTTATTTCTATTTTAATGAAGATGCCCACATTTTCCTCAAAAAAATACTGAGGAGGGCTAATCCGCCACACTATAGTCGAATGCCAAGTGGGGTTGCAAACTGATTATGGCAGAGATCACACAGGCCTAGTTCCACACACGTCTGAGGGTGTCATTGTCAGACTGTTGAGAACCTCGCCCTCGACCATCCCAAACCAAACCAGAGCCGCTGCTAATAAAAATAAAATACCATGGAAGATTGCAATGGCTAACAGAGGTATCAGTGACCATGTTGATGTCCTTTAACATCTCGACTGAGAAAATATGGTCATTGACACATACTGCAATCAGGTATGTGCTTGAGATTACCTACATTATTTCCTCATTATCAGGTCCTGAATAATTTGTTGCAAGAGGTGGATAACTGGATTGCAAGTGGTTATCGCGGCTTACAATATGAAGGGCCAGTGTAATGTGACAGAGAGGGAGTTTAACATGCCATAAGACTGCTATAAGACATGCTAGATGGTAGATCTCATCAAATCAATATTCAAAGACTATCGCGCAATAACATGCTTTTGGATCTAAAAAGAAGTTAATCGATTTTTCCGTTTATCTGTACTTCTGGAGCCTTGTTAAGTTCGTCTTGTGATGTGGTTGCAGTCTTCCTCTGTCTCTCATCAATCAAATGTTCACAACCAGAAAATAGAGTATTGGCGACGGACCCACGTTCATTTTGGTGACGGCTCTAATCCGTCACATATTTATCACGGACATAAGCCGTCCTAATTCGCAAATAAAAATGGGAAAAAAATTATTGCTTTTAGCAATGGCCTATGGCCGTCGCTAAATTGGTTACAGCGACAGCTCTCGACCGTCGGTAATCTGAAAAAACAAACTGTGAACATCAGTCACGTTTACGACCAATTTTTTCCAGCCCCCACACGTGATCCGTGTTTTCCCTGTCATGCGAAATCATATCCCGCCCATATCATCAAAAAATCCCAAAAATCTCTTCCACCCCCTTCTCCCCCTCACCTAAAATTATATCCCAATAATCTCTTGCACCTCCTTCTCCATTTCACCGAAGAAAACCCCCACCGTGAAAACCTTACCACCTGTGAAAACCCCCTTCTCTATTTCACCCATGAAAACCCAATCGATCCGTCGTCTCCGTCCCGACGAGGTAAACACTCCATCTCTCTATTTTTATTTCAGATTTGATTTACTACTACATCCTGGAGAGATAACCTCTCTCTCTATTTGTTTTTTATTTTTAGATTTGATCTTCTTTCTACATCCTTGTGAGGTAAACCCTCTTTGTCTCTATTTATTTTTTCTTTTCGGATTTGATTCATGTAAATATTTTTTATGTGTAGTGAAAATCAATTGGTTTTGGTTTTGTGTTTTCAAAGATTCAATTTTGTTGTACAAAATGTATTGGACCTCTTGTTGCTTTGATGGAATGTCGGATTATTTAAGTAGTTGGGTTTCACATAAAACTAATTGCATCAATTCTACATGGTTAAATGCATAGGTTAAAAAAGTGAATCCCACACGCGGAAACGGCTGCCAAGCGATCCCAATCGCAAGACCCCCGCCGATCTTTGTTCCACTCAGGTTATCGCTTCGTTCCCTTTTCTTTTTATCTGAATCATCTCTTAAATGGTTGTGAAAACAATGTATATCACCTACATCATCTCAATAGGTCTTGGTTGTTTCTCTGGGCAAGAGAAAGAAAGGGAGTGGTTCAAAAGGGTGGTGGCTTTCTTTTTGCATTGATGTTATTTATGGTTTGTGGATAAAGATTTGCTTGCTTTCTTTTTTTATTTTTTTATCATATTGTAGATCAGTCAAGTTGAATGAGTAAATCGATTTGAATGCATAGGCCCCAGATGACGCATAGTGTAGATCGAGATAAGACTATTTTTAGTTACATAAGCCCCACCTTCATGTAGATTATTTTAGTCATATAGATTATATTATTTTTAGTTACATAGATCGAGATTAGTTTCATAGATTTTTTTTAGTTATAAAATCCCCATCTTGGTTCAGATTATTTTTGTTATATAGATAAGATTATTTTTAGTTACATAGATAAGATTAGTTACATAGATCGATATAAGACTATTTTTAGTTTCATAGGCCCCACCTTGGTATAGAAAAGACTATTTTTTAATTTTTTGATTGTATGTTTATAGGGATTGAATTTTTATCACCAGCTAGGTATATCAATTTATTGTGCTACTTGTTAATCCACAAGATATTTCTTTTCGACCAGCACATGCTAATGCAATTGCTTGTTTTCACAAAGTGTAATCTAAGGGTGGCAACCACATGACCCTGCCCATGGTGGCCTTCGGATGCACGCTCTATGCGAATGGGACGTTCGACAAATACGAAACAGGCACGATCGGCCTCAGCATGGCTCCTATTTCGTTGATATCCCAGCTTGGTGACATCATCCACTGGATATTCTCGAACTGCTTGGGTCGCTACGACGACGAAAACTCATGGGGATACATTTTTTTTGGGGATGGCGCCATGCTTTTGGGAACGCCAACGCCAATCTTAAAGCCAAAGTCAGCTCCTCGCCCATTCTATTACGTGAACTTAATTGATATCAGTGTGGATTACCAGCAACTCAACATTCTACCGGACAGATTCTTGGCCAGGTATAATTAGTACATTCAGAATTCAATTCAAATAATATCTGTCTCATATGCTTTATATGTGATTTGCCTAATGAAACACTTTCAACTTTGTGATCTATGTAACCAGGCCGAACGGTAGAGGGGGGGGGGGGGGGGGCTCATCATGGACACAGGGACACCGTTTACTCTCCTCGTTAAGGATGTGTATAATGGGTTGGTGTTGAAGCTGAACGAGAAGATCACATTGTCGGGAAAGCAGCAGAAAAGTGATAGTCTTTGTTACCTACGTTCCATGTTAATGCAATGTGGTGCTAGTCTGAGTTGCCTGTGCCACTGGCTTCCACATCCTGTCAGTTAAAAAACATATGAATTGCATTGCCTTCAGGACTTGATGCTTCTTTCATGATAGTGTGTTTTCATTGTTGGAGGGGATGCCGAGGAGACCTAAGGAGAACCGGTACAAAATGAAAAGGAAAACTGGACTTCAAGACTCAATCGAAATGCAGGATCACTTATTCTTTTGATAAGTACAATGGAGATCCTAATATATACAATAGATTGGAAACACATTTTTTCAATATAGGACTAAAACATTTTAGAACACATTTTATAAAATAAAAGATGATAAAATCAAATCCTAAAAAAAATGCATTATTTTGAAAAAAAAAAAATTATCCATAAAAACCCAACATTCATGTAGCATGTTTCTCATTTTTCATTTGTAAACAATTAAGAATTTTTTTTTCAAAATCAATTATAATTAAAGCTCAAGCTTAAGAATTTTAAGTTGGATAAATCATTGCTTGAGTAATCTATAATAAAATTTTCTAAATCACTTCTTGGCTGGTAAAGATATCTCATCTTTAATTAGGGATCCTAGATACGGACTCTTGCCATTATCCATAGAAGAATATTTGATCAGGAAAAAAAAATTACCAAGAAAAAAAAAGAAAAAAAACTAAGAGATGCCCCAAATATATATTTTATAAAATATTGGGCAAAACTAATAATCATAATGAAAGGAAACTCTCCATGAATACATGATCGCGCGCATGGTAATTTGAAAACGAAAAAAAACTCTCCTTTGTAGATACTCCATAGGGATGAGAAACGGAGTCGGTTTTAGGTTACAACGCATAGGTCTGTGCCAGTCCAATTCAAGGGAATTAGATGATTTGTCATGTTTTTCAACCTGTAACAATGAAGAAATGGTCAGTGAGAGTAGAATCCAAGATGGAGATGAAGATCAACAAGAATATGATGGTTGGCAAATTGGAGCTGGAGATCGCGCGATCTCTTAATGGGCTCTGTTTTGGTCACTCATTAATATGTTAATGCACTCAGTCTTTTTTGTAGTCCTATCTGCAATCTCATACTACGCTGTCACAGTGTATGATACAAAAAAAAATCATTTTTTTAAATAAAAAAAAAATAATTATTATATCTCAGTTTATACTTTATTTCATATAACTGTTGGGTTTGTGGGCTTATTTGAGTCCAGCAAAATTGAGGGCTTGAAGCCCATTGGAGGGCCCATGCATGGGCCAATTCATGCACGTGAATAAGTTGATGTGGGGAGGGTATTTAATGCCTTTTCTAGGGATTCCTCTTCATAGCAATACACGGCCATAAAAGAAAAACAGGGGGTTGCGGCGTGTATTATGTGTGGCAACAGTGGAGAGAGAAGAGAGAGGAGAGAGAGAAGAGTGGAGAGAGAAAGAGAAGAAGAGTAGTTCCTTCTTTAGGTTCCTCAGCGGATTTCAATTGACATCGAGGTGCTCTCCAGGAAGATTATTTAGGTTTCATTGAGGTAACCTTGTATCCATCTTTCATCTTTTATTCCTCAATTTTTGGGCAAAACTTGAAAGGACATTATTGTCAGTATATTTTGATATAGTAGATTGTTGCTGAAGTGCCCCGTGGATGTAGGCTTTTACCGAACCACGTTAAATTGGGTGTTTCTTTGTGGTTTGCATACTTTTATATTTTTCTGCTTGCGTCGGTGATTGATTCGGACTTCGTAGATATTATTTCGAGGTCATTATTATTTATTTCGCACAAATAAAATTGTTAAAAATCCCAACAAGTGGTATCAGAGCAAGGTTAAATTTATTTGTGTGAGATAATTATTGAGAATTCCATCGGCAATATGATTGATTTGCGTAGTTCCAATTGGTTGATGTGGAAGCCCAAGATGGAGAACATCCTTTACTGTAAGAATTTGTTTGAACTAATTGGGGAAGATAAAAGCAAACCAGAAAAGATGACAAAAGAAGACTAGACCAAGTTGAATAGAAAATGTGTTGCCAATATTCGACAATGGATTGATCCCAGCATATTCCATCACATTGCGAATGAGACGAACGCACACTCTTTATGGAAAACGCTTCAGTCTTTGTATGAGAAAAAGACTGTGGGGGAATAAAGCGTTTTTAATCAGAAAACTTGTGAACTTAAAGTTCAAAGGTGACAGTGTTGCAGAGCACCTAAATGAGTTTCAGAGCTTGGTGAATCAGTTGACTAATATGAAGATGACTTTGGATGATGAGTTACAGGCACTACTGCTTTTGGGATCTTTGCCAGACAGTTGGGAGACGTTAGTCGTCACATTGAGTAATTCTGCTCCAGATGGTGTGTTGTCTATGAGTACAGTTACGAGCTGCTTGTTAAATGAAGAAACAAGAAGAAAATCAGCGGGTACAGATGATACACAGACACTTGTCACATAGAACAGGGGGAGGAGTAATGGTCGAGAACAAGAAGGTCATGGCAGGTACAAAAGCAAGTCAAGGTCTGAAGAAAACACGTGCTACCATTGAGGTAAAGCGGATCACTTCAAGAGGAATTGTTGAATTTGGAAAAGAGAACAGAATGAGGAAAATTATCAGAAGAAAAAAGATGACGACAATAACATCGTGGCGACTGCATATACGGATGAGTTTGTAGCTCTCTTTTGGAGAATAAAAATGTTCGCATGTTGCAGATCAGAATACTGAGTAGATAGTTGATACGGGAGCGTCTTATCATGCGACTCCTAAGAAAGATTTCTTAATTTTATTTAGTTTATTATTTGTTATGTTCATCTTATCCTTTATGGATGTTTAGGATTAGATATGATTTGTGGTTATAATATAATAAGTTAAATATTTAGATAGAGTTGATTAAGATTTGGATTATATCTTACAATATATTAAGGAGTAACTCTACAATTTCTAGAAAAATCTTTTTTATTAATAATTTTATTTTATTTAGAGTTTATTCTCTTCCCTGTTGATTCAAGTCCTATGTGGACTCGTGAAAAAATTATTTTGATGAAGGCGTCGTTTTTGGTTTTTTTTTTTTTTTTCTTCCATGTGGATTCAAAAAGTGTGGAGTGGATTCGTAGGAACACTATCTTTGTGAAGGCATTGTCTTCATCTCCTTCAAGCTCGCGCTACCCGTGGTGCGCCAAGTTGCCCAGTATTTAAACTCGTTTTATAATGACAAAACCCGTCCCCGTAGCTTGAGAATGAGAGGCAACACTACCATTATCAATTAACAAAAAATTGATAATGGACAGTTGTTTCCGAGTTTAGCATACGCTGCCTCTTTATTCTGCCTAATCTCTTCGCCCTTGTTTAGATGGGAGAATGGGAAAGGAATAGAGATAAATATTAGATAATAAGATCAAAAAATCATTTGTTAACAAAGAATATGGGGATATAACTATGTGAAAAAAAAGTAAAAATAAGTTGTCAATAGTATTCCTTCGGTCAGGTCCCCTAGAATTGTGTTATTCCACCTAATTTAAAAGTTCAAATGATTTGTGGTAGCCTAAAATGTCATCGTTGCTCAATAAAAGATCACGGTTACATGTAAAATATAATTTATTCATACATATAGTTCACGGTTTGTGTGCTAAATTATTACGATCACCAAATAAACTGTGATTCTTACTAACGAAACAATCACGGTTATTACAAACACCATGATAGTTAAGCAACTAACAATTACAGGGTAGCCCAAAAATGTTATTATTGCCCAACAAAAGATTACGGTCACATATAAAATGTAATTTATTTGTACTTATAGATCACGGTTTGTGTGCTAAATTATCACGGTCACCTATAAACTGTGATCCTTACTAATGAAACAATTATGGTTCTCACAAACACCATGATAATTAACCAACTAACAATTACGGGGTAGCCTAAAAATGTTATCTTTGCCCAACAAAAGATCATGGTTACATATAAAATGTAATTTATTTGTACTTATAGATTACGGTTTATGTGTTAAATGATCACGGCCACCATATAAATCGTGATCCCTACTAATGAAACGATCACAGTTCTCACAAACACCATGATAGTTAACCAACTAACAATCACGAGGGAGCCTCAAAATGTTATTTTTGCCCAACAAAAGCTCACAATTACATATAAAATATAATTTATTTGTACGTATAAATCATGGTTTATGTGCTAAATGATCACGGTCATCAAATAAACGGTGATCCCCTTACTAACGAAACAATCACGGTTTTATATAATTATGTGATCACTTCTACATAATAAAACAAATAAAACCTAAATTTCACCACACTTTGTATGTGATTAGATCACGGTTATTGACCAAGATAAAAACAGTTATACAAACAATCATGATATTAAATAAAATATCAAATTTGAAAACCGTGATCTAACACTTTTAATCACAGGTTTTACCCGTGATCATTGACCAAATTTGTAGTAGTGTCTTCCACTAATATAAAAAATAGCTCATATGTTAAATTATATGTCATCACCTTTATTAAATCAAAATTTCACATTTTATAAATCACTATTTACATCTTATTCACTTTTTATCCATTACTTATTCATTATCAACCAAATAACAAAAACTTAATTGTTACATTTTCGAATATGAATAATTAAAAACATAATTAAATAAAAAATGATTTATTTTTTATCTATATTGGAATAATTATCTATCTCAAAATAGTTTATGTCGCGCGCTATCCAAACTATCCAAGCGGGACTTCAATAATTGGACAAGATACATACTTATGGGGTCACACACTAATGGAACATTTATTTGTTTATGCCAATGCCCACAACTCATCTCATTTGTTTGTGTTAGGCAACCTTAATGGCTGTTTTGGCAATTAGATAAGTGGTGGGATAAGGTATAATATGGGGATAAGTGAGTAGGAGAACAATTTATTCTCATTTGATAAATTAAAAAAAAACATTTGGATAAAATGTAAACAGTTGTTCCAATTTTTAAATAAAAATAAAGATATTTTATTCCACCTAAAGGCTAGGATAGCATTTATCCTCACCTTTTATCCCAATTTTGATAGATAAAAATATGAATAAAATTGATAGATTTTTTTATCTACTAAAATTAGAATAACTTACCCACAAAACCTTAATCTCTTCAGCATTTTGGGTTTGCATATTAGCTAAAACACGGTAATCAAATACATAGAAACTCCGCCGATGATGAGACTGCTAGCCTTCCGTACTTTTAGTTTGGGTGATTAGGTGTGTTGTGGTTTCCAAGGCATTAGAGAAGAAGGGCACAGTATTTAGAAATAAATAATTTGATTGAATTATAATGGTATAATATCAAATTTCAACATATTGATTTAGTTAACAAACTATGTTGAGATTTGATTCTATTCAAATTTAGTTATTTGAGTCTATAAATGAAACTCATGTAATCTCTTTATTAAGTGAATAAAACAGAGATGTACTCTCTTTATATATTTATGTTTCTCTCCCTTAGCTTTTATCGGGACCTCATGCTGCCCTCCCAAGGTTTCTTGTCCTAATAATATTATAACTCTTGTTAATAATCATTATTATACCTCTTGTTAATAATTATTATTATATATGTTCCCCGCATCTTGGTTATGCGCCCTGGAGGAATTCTGAAGAATTCATGACATTAGAGTTATTGTGATGTGTTGTCAGCGGATCTGAGTGGATCATATGCGTATGGATAGGCTGTTCTGTTCCCTTCGTTGCATTATTTTATCAGTAGTGATACTCAGGCCCCAAAATAGAAGCCCCACCCACAAGTCCCACGAGTTTTCAACCTCTCATTGGTCTGCTTTTTCACTTTTCAAAAAGGGTAAAAAAGTAAAAACCAAAAATACCCTCCCATAAAAACTCCTCGTAAACCCACACGCGAATGAAAAATCTAGGTTTGATGTCCACGAATTAAACATCACCCTCTCTTTCAGCAAGCCAAAACAAACTTTCAAATTCCTTCTTCCCCCAAATAATCACATTCGATCAAAAAGGGGCCAAAAAGCCCTAAATCGTTTGGTCGAAACCCTACAATTCCATTTGTTTCTTCGTTCCGAATAAATTGGGACATCAAATCTAACAAATGGTGACGAGCAGTAAGAACCCTTATTTCTTTTCTTTTTAGATTTTCTGTTTCTTTAGTTTTTTGATCGGATAACTTGGTATTCCGATTTAGGGATTCAAAAATAATCATAATTTGCAATGTGCGAAGTAATTTGTGACGATATGTATGTAAAAGAATCAATCAAACACTGTTTACCTTTCAAAATGAAACTTTGAATTAGGTTTTTACAAACAATGTAACAAATTATTGATAGTACTCTTGGAAATTTGTCATTCAAAAATTTTATACCTCCAAATGTGAACGAACCTGTGAATGTTACATTGCGTATATCATAATATGTAACATATTTGAAATGCAGCTTCGATGAGGTTTCGAGGATTTATGCTGAAGATCAAATGTAACAATTCATTTGTCAAAAAGATCAAATGTAACATTCGTTATTTACTCTATTTACATGCCATGATGTTTTTGATTTTCGGTTACATTATAACATGATTCTTAAAAGTGTTACATTTGTTTTTTGTTTATCGCTTCATAAATGTAACAAAGAGGATTAGATTTTTGTAAACAATACGGACTGTGCTGAATGTGGGAGTGGCCGAACGGCCTACGGATCGGGGAAAGACTATCGGTGGACCAAGGGCGTCCATCAGCCTAGTCAGTCCCAATATCCTATGTCACCTATTGAGGGGTGAGGGTGAGGGTGTGGTGGGTCGGCGATGTAGCGACCCACTGGATTGTAAGTCCCAATATCCTTTGTCACCTATTGAGGGGTGAGGGTGAGGGTGTAGTGGGTTGGCGATAGCGACCCGCTGGATTTGTGTAGTTAGTCCCAATATCCTATGTCACCATATTGAGGGGTGAGGGTGAGGGTGCGGTGGGTCGGCGATGTAGCGACCCACTGGATTGTAAGTCCCAATATCCTTTGTCACCTATTGAGGGGTGAGGGTGAGGGTGTAGTGGGTTGGCGATAGCGACCCATTGGATTGTATAGCTGTTGCCATTTTGTGGCTTTTAATAATGAGATTGTGGATTATTAAGAATATCTGGTTGTGGTTAATATAAGCTGTGATGCATGGGTTGTGCTGTTCACTGAGCGTGTGGCTCACCCCTCGCATAATATTTTTCTCCA
The DNA here is from genome assembly GCA_030737835.1 of Acorus gramineus. Classification (NCBI taxonomy): domain Eukaryota; kingdom Viridiplantae; phylum Streptophyta; class Magnoliopsida; order Acorales; family Acoraceae; genus Acorus; species Acorus gramineus. The sequence goes on along the minus strand of JAUJYN010000078.1, from coordinate 195,115 downwards.
GAGTCATCTGAGTCGGATCCAGAGGAGGAGCTCCCCGAGGGACTTCATCAGTAGCGGAGTAGCGCCGCGTCCCGCGAGTATCAGAGGCTATCAGCATCCCTTTTGATTGTATGTGTTATATTCCGTGCTTGGGCACGTGTTTGTGTATTATTTGGATGTCTTTATATATATTGGCTCTCACAGGACAGTTGATTATGTATCGAGTCTGTACTATGTTTTTGAGTTACAGATTCAGTCTTTTAGCTTCCGCTATTTGTATATTGACTGAGTGTTCTGTTGGTAACTACTAAGATTTTGTTAAATTTATTTGAATGAAACATTAACAATATGTTTGTAATGATGTGTAAATGTACCACTAAATATCTAATGTAACATTCTTATGACTAAAAAGAACTCACAATCATTGTGACATTCAGTCTTGGCACTTAATGTACAGGTGGACACATTTGTTGAACATTATGAGGGGATTGAAATATGACATATTATCTCTGTCCATAACGCTCCATAGCCGCCTGAATTTTCGTAAGTTCATTTACTTGGTAATTTGATTATCATTAAAGGGTAAGCGAACTTAATAATTTGGATTTTTGTGTCAACTGTAGCATAGAATGCGGAACTGTGATCATACATGTTGTGACCCAATATGCCATTCAAGTAGTGATATCATCGGCAATAACTCCAGAAATGTGCAGTTCCACCATAGCCCATGTCACGCCCCAGGGTGGCCGTCCCCGGGACGCGGCAAGTGTATATATGATATCAGTCTAAACAGGAGTTCAATAACATACTCACACAACAGCTAAAATGACAATACAGACAAAAGCAGGGGCTGACAAGATATATACAACCAAACAAGGAACACGGAGTACCCTAGCCTGGGTCTCAATGTTGACCTCGCAAGGCCCCTCCCTGTAATATTATCTAAGACATGCTAGCAATCAATTATATAAATTAAACTAGTAGGACGCATGCATAGGCCGAGGCTTCCTAGCATGAGAACAGGGTGACAGGATGCATGGCTCTTACACATATCCTAAGGGTGCAAGTCCCTAACATACAAAGTCTAGGGTAGCATGCATACTACATTTTTATCATGCTTGCATGGATTATACATTAGAACAAGTTAATATAAATCCATGGTGCCCCAGGGGAGGACGGTACACGCCCAAGTGCGTATAGCGCCTCCCTACTGGGTTGGATTGTCCCACTCACCGATAGTCGGATCGTCGCGCGACCGTCCGTCAAGATCTGCAAAATAGAGTAATCAATTCGGTAAGTAAAATACCCAAATAAATCCAAAAATACATTAAAATACACAATACTTGGACAAGCGTACATACGGCCTGTACGCACGCGAGCTCGAGCACTCCGACTCACTCCCGAACCCCCGGCAGCCGTACGCGCGGCCACCCGACCCAGGCGCACAGCCGTGTCTCCGCCGGCGCGCCCAGTCGCACGGCCGAGCCCAGCCCGCACTCCCGGACACCCCGCCGAGCCTCCCGGGTGCACCGCGCGCCCACTGCACCCCAGCGCAGCAACCCACGCGCACACCCGCATGCCCAGGGCCCCAACGCCTCGCCCCGCGCGCACCCCGCGCGCACCACCCGCTCGCATCACCAGCTCGCACCACCCGCTCGACCAGCCCCGGGTGCACCCGTGCGCGCTGCGCCCCAGCGCAGCACCCGCACACCTGCCCGCTCACACTCCCCACTCGCACCGACTGCTCGCCCTGCACGCACTACGCCCCCTGCGCAGCACCCGCACACCACCCGCTCGTCCACGTGCCCCTGCGCAGCGCTCCGCGCGCACGCCGCGCACTGCGCCTAGCCCGCCCGACCGCACATGCCCAGCGAGCCCGTCAGCATGTGCCCAGCGCGCCTGCCCGCAGCTCGCCCGCCTGTGCCTGCCTGCCTGCGCCTGCCTGCCTGCGCGCGCCGCTGCCCGCATGCGCCCGAACCGAGCTCCACCCGCGCGCACGCCCACGCTGCCCGAGCACTGCCTGCCTGCGCGCTGCCTGCCTGCCCGAGCACTGCCTGCCTGCGCGCACAGCCTACCCGAGACAGCCCTTCCACCACCCCAACGGCCACCAACGGCCTCCAACCGCCACCAACGGCCACTCTCCGCCACCCACAGCCAGCCCAACTCAAAAACACCTCCTAAACAAGCATCTAAGCAAGAAAAGGAAGGAAGGAAGGCTTACCCTAGGAAGGGAAGGAAGGAAGGGAAGACCGAGAGCTCTTCGTGCGCCGAAACACCTCCCCAAAGCTCTCCACCACCAAGAACTCTTTCAACCTTCAAAGGGGCTAAAAATCAGAGGAGAAAAGAGGGTGCTAGAGGGGGTCAAACTCGTCGGAACTCAAATCCGAGACCACCGGTAGATAGATCGGGATGAGATCTAACCTTTCTCTTCTTTGGGTTTTTTATTCTAACCTCTCTAGCTAGGTCAAAATCAAGAAAAAGAGATAGGGGGAGAGAGAAATCAAATTGGAGAAGAAGATGAATAGTGGGGAGATATTTTTGCTAACTTATATTTAATCCCCACAATTAGATTAGCCTAACTAGGTTTAATTAGGGCTAAGAAAGGATTAGTGAGGGATAAGTGAGATTTGACTTGGGTCAACTCAACCACAAATAAAAACAAAATGGGTTGACCAAGTCATGGGCCCACTTTGACCAAGTCAACTCTCCCAATGACTTCTCGCTCGGTCAAAACCCGGATACGCCCCGGAACTGTGAAATTCTGAAACGTTACCGGAATTCGATGAAATTTTCGTGAGCGGCTTGGAATGGCACCATGACACATAATATGCAGTTAGATTTTCAATCGGAGCCCTCAATCTCAGGGTGATAGCTAAAAGCCTGAAATTTTAGCGGTTCCGATCGAAAAATGAAAAAACTGAAAAACTGCCAAAATGTCCCAACGGTTACCAGAAGGTTAAAAGTGACACATGTGCAGAAGTTAGTCAACAATAACAAAATGACGTACACAAAAGAGGATCACAGACTATTTTCATTGAATTTTTTATTTTTTTTTTGCTTGGTAAATAATTTTCATTGCATCTATAAAAGTTACAAAATGTACATCAGAACCCAAAGAGTTGTTACAGAGGGACATGGGACAAACCCAGTGGATACTCTGATATACCGTTTTACAAGTAAGAGGAAGTAAAGCTAAAAATAAAATTACTTTTGCAATAGGGATGAGGAAGCTAAGGTGGGGTGGAGCTTAGTAGAGAAGGGCGAGAAGCTCTGTTTTGTAACTAGCCTTACTTGTCTTCAAGAACAATCTTTTGGATTTTATAGTTCAATTGATTGGGGCTGAGTACAGTGGAACCAAGAGGGGATTGCCAATGCGCTAGAACATCCTCTACTATGTTGCCTTCTCTGAATACATGGGAGATCTTCCAGTCAGTCAGTAGCTCAACCTGAGACTTGATATCACGCAGATCCCTGAGGGTAGTCCAAGGAATGATTCCTTTACCTTGTGCCCAGGCGACTGCGGTGGTGGAGTCGGATTCCGACCACACTTTACTTGTGTTCCCCCTGTTCAAGTCCAGTCCAGCGAGAATGGCCTTTAGTTCCAAAAGATTAATGGAGGCAGCCAATGTTCTTACTGCAATAGCTTGAATGCAGTCTCCAGAGGAATTTCTGGTGATGGCTCCGAATCCAAAGCGATCCTCAGAGAGAGATCCATCTGAGTTAGCCTTTACCCAACCAATAGGGTAATGTGTCCACTTCACCTGGATAGCGAGAGAGGTCTTTTGAACCAAGAGGACACTAAAGAGATCCCTACAGGCCTTAGACAAAGGAGAACCAGAGTCCTCACAAAGACTCCCAATGAATCTCGCCTTTGTTTCAGAAAGGATCACTCTTACTAGAAGGGGCTTGTTTGGGACTGTGTGACTGAAAATCTTTTCATTTCGAGCTCCCCAAATGGTCCAGAATGTCAAAACGAGAATAAACTGAAGAATCTTTTTATCATCATCAGTGGTTGCACGTTTTGTGAACCAAACTAAGAATTCTTTAATCCCCTCATGTCTCACCCTTGGGATCTTAAGAGACTTAAGCATAGCTGTCCAGATATAGGCTGCATAAGTGCACTTTAAAAATAGATGAATAGATGATTCTTCATGTCCATTGCATAGCATACATACATTAGATTGCATGAGCCTCCATCTGAATAGCCTATCGTGTGTTGGGAGTTTATTCAAGGTAGCTTGCCAACAAAGTAAGCTGTGCCTGGGAGGTTGAATTGGGTTCCAGATTGATTTCGTCCAGTCAAGAGTTGTGCGAGATTGCCGAAGCATTTGCCATGCTGTAGAGCAAGTAATATGACCTGTTTTGCTCCCCGTCCAGACATTCACTACCACCAAACTTTGGATGCAAATAGCTCATAGAAATGTTTTGGGATTCATGAAATGAAAATATAGAAATCTTTTGTCTATTGCTATTTTGAGATTTTCTATTAATGTGTTTGAGTTTTTCCGTGTGTTGTAATGACGTTTATATAAATGTAACAATTAATTAACATTATAATTCATGTTATTGTGTTTAGGTAAGTGGGACAAGCCAAAAATTTACAATCTGTTATTGTAAATGTAACTGCAATGATAAAAATGAAACAGATATCTCTAATGCAACCCATTAAGAACATGTATGATCACAGGTAAACATGCGTTTAACATAGGTAAACACGGTTACATATGATTTAAATTGTTACATTTTAAAATGTAGCAAGAACCCCAGTGTGATCCGTTATTACAACATTATGGAAATTAAAACTGGAAACTATAAAACAAAAAATTAATTTAGCCAGATCTAATCACTTATGCAACAAACTCCACATTGCTTTCAGTATTCTTCGCGTGCTTAGTCTTCGGTTTGTAAACCTTCGCTGCCTTCCTTTTTTACAGTGGTTACCATTTACTTCAAACCTTTTTGGGGGATTGTACACTTTTGTCCAACAATGATGTTTCACTGACAAACTGCAGTTAGCATTCTCAGATGTAAATTTCATCAGAGCATCATGTAAAGAATCTATATATTGTGTACAAAATACATATTTCTCATCAGATACAAATGCAGCCTCAGCAACCACATAAAATTTGAAATATAATTCATGATGCCTCAACATTTGGTCATTTGACATGTTGTTGACATAACAGTTCTTCACAGCGTTATGTATTCATTTGTTGCCCTTCCACCAACGATCCATAATGTAGTACAAAGAAACTACCCTCGTGTTTGTATGTATCAAAACTTTAATGCAATGCCTACAGATGATGCCTAGAAACTCAAAAAGATAGCAAACACATCGAAACTCCTGCTTCAATTCATCAACCTTAACCTCATAAGCTGTTTTCTTAGTTGCTCCATCTTTGCCATTTGAAACATCAGTGACAATAAAACTAATCCCCTACCTTCAGTACTTTGCTCTTCGAAATCATCCATTTCACCTTCTAGTACACTACCTTCCAAAGAAAATGTAGCATAATCCCCTGCAAAAGTATGTACTTCACTGTTACATTTATACATTATTTCTATTTGCATTGTTGAAAGAAATGCAATACACGATTGAATGTTACATTTCAGACTGTTACATTTATAAATGTAACAAAATTTAAAAAATGAGTATTCGAGTCCAGGAATGCAATATTAACATCACACAAACCATTATCAATTAAATGTAACAGTATCAAATGTTACATTCATGAAATTAAAACGAAACAAAATCAAAAGGTGTGAAATAACCAATAAAAAAAAAATTCATTTTCTAAATTGAAAATATGAGATAAATTGAATATTTGATCATCAAAAATTTAATTTTTTATTTCGGATGTGAATTTCATTCCGAAAAGATCAAAATACAATGAAAAACAATTGAAATACCTAATCCGGAAATATTGATGTGAGATCGAACTCGATGAAGAACAAAATAGTGTTTTCAAACTTCTCAGAATTAAAATTCCGGGTCTACTACAATTGATTATCATATATTATTAGGTTTCGAATTGCTAGAGAGATCGAAAAGGATCGGCAGTTGCAATCGAGGAATGATCAGAAATTGTAATTCTCCACGATTTGTGGTTGTAATTGCATTCAATGTTGACGGCGCCATAATCGGAATGAAATCGTAACCGTTGGGGAACCCAAAAATGACATTATGGGTATTATAGACTATATACACTTACCACATCATGAGGCTTGGTTTGGGGCCTATGAAATTGGAGAATAGAAAACATTATTCTTATTTTATATTTATTCACATAGTACATCCATGTAGATCAATGGAAACCGATTGTACTTGTGTGGGAGATCTATTCCATATCAACTGCTACAGAAATGTTTAGCATGATAAAATTGGAGTGATACATGGGGTCTATGATAGGATAAGGCACAGATATGTTTTTCAGTATGTATCTTCTGGATTAAGGCATATTTCTTTAAAGTTAAAAATAATTAAAATACTATTCCTCCCGACCATCGCACTCCACCATACACATATGAACGGTTTATTGTAATAGTACTTTGATGTATCATATCAACAAAAATTATTTACCATCTGTGGTTTTTTTTCTTATAAAAAAAATTATTTAATATGTGACAAATTACAATTGGTCTTTGCCCTTTGGAAAATTAGCTTCAACCTCATTTATAATCTCAAATGCATTTCAAAAATGAGATATGTATTTTTATAAAAAAAAATATATAATATATATATATTCCAATAAATCATTTATAGAATGTCTAAAAAATTGCTATTGATACTTTGCTATAGTGAGTGCAGGTGGTTAATTAATCAGGTACATGGAGTTGTAAATGAAGCTATAAAATCAGCTAAGTATAACTTCACATTAATTCAAACTTCTTCTGGTTTCTCATATAATAAGACAATGATATTGTGTTAGACTAAGAAAAGAAGTTAATTGTCTTATTATGAGAGAAGCCGTAAAGCTTATCTATATATAGTCTATTAGCTTGTGGAATGATGTATGGCTTGGGGATTGCTCTTTGAAAGAGCGCTTTGCTGAACTTTATAGGTTATCTTGCGATAGGGAGGGCACGGTCTGCAATTACTGGCGACAGGATGCTATGGTGGCCATTGGGATGTTAGGCTGAGTGCGGTCTCGATGCTCACAGATCTTCTGCGTGAACTGTATTCAGTATCTCTTTTCGAGGGGACATTGGACACGGTGTGTTGGATGCCACAGGTTCAACATTCTTTTTCTGTCCGGGGCTGTTACAACTGGTGACGTAGAGACAAGCCTCGGCTTGATTCAATCACATGGAAGGCCCCAAAGATATGGCGTCCAAAGATTCATCTCAGAGCTTGATCCTTCATGTGGCAAATGTAACAAGAGAGGATTCTAACAAAAGTTTATACCACGAAATGGGCTTCGGTTGATGACAACTTTGCTTTTTATGCACAGCAGTGGAGGAGATTGTGACCCACCTCTTTCTTGAATGCCCTTTGGTGCGGATTATGTGGTAACATTTGAAGAAGGCGACGGGGATGGAAGACAACTTGTAAAATCTTCCAATCTTTCGTCCCAGTCGTGATTATATTTGGACTATTTGGCTTACCCGCAATCATCGGATTTTCTAGAACACAAGCTTTACATTGAGAACCTATGGGATTTTATGTTGAACTTTATCAAGAATTGGGGATTGTTTGTATGGGGGCAAGCAATGTTTTGTTGCCCGGGGTAAATTTTTGGTGAGGAGTAGTTCTTATATTTTTTTTTTTGTAGCTGATAGACCACTCCTCTACCAAATTTTACTGCTTTGGACATGTTTGTTTTGATTTGAATAAAAGTAAGGCACATGTACTTTTTCATATAAAAAAAACAAAAAAAAAAAACAAAAGATTAAATCTCAAGTGAGAAAAATATCAAATTAAAAAAATAAAAAAATTCAAAACATTGAATAAGATAAGACAAAAAATAATAATTATTTACCCTCACATGATGCTTCTTTAACAATGCAAAGAGGCTTTGAACCGGCAACTCAATTCTATCCCAAATTCCGTGCTCAATTTTTACTACATTCATATCAATATAAAGCTATAGTCAGTATGTTAAAAAAAAAGAAAATGATATGTTCAATCCCAAATGCAGTCTCATCTATAGTTCACCGTTTTTTTTTTTTTTTATTTGCTTGTTAAAAAATAAGACCAATACTTGCAAGGCCTTGCTACGCCAGTAGTGGACACCCCTTTCTCCCGGAAAGGGCAGAGTTTAAGTCTCGCTGTGTGCGAGCACTAGGAAACAGCTAGTGTGGGTTTGGGTTACATGGGCTTTGATCCCACAGGTTAGTCAATGTGGATGGATCAATATGTAATAGTCCGAGCACCTCTTGTCCTAGTGTATGCCAGGACATTATAGCTCCTCAGAAGCTTAAAAAAAAAAAAGAAAGAAGAAGAAAAAGAAGAATAGAGAGACTAATATGAAATTTGTTATTATACATTTAAAACTAATTAATAACTTTTAGAGTATCACTAGTTAAGAATTGCATATGTTTCATTAATTAATATCAATGTGATTCAATTAGCTACATATAAATTAAATACATAAAACAAAGAATTGTTTGATTGCGTCTTTTAATTTTGTATATTATAGAAGAAGAAAAAAAAAGGGAAAAGTCATATAGAGTTAAAGGTTTGAGGGAAAAATAATATTCTGAAATAAAATATAGGGTCAATATGAGATTTTAAATTAGAGTTGTTATAAAATTTTAAAACTAATATTTTTTTATTTTTTTTTGTATGAAAGGCTTTAGAGGAGCTACAAGTACCTGCATACACAACAAACCCACATGAGACCTTATAAGATCTTGGGCTACTGCCTATGAACCAAAGCCCAACTGGGCTCTTTTTTTATACTGGGCTACTGCCCAAGGCCCACCAGCTTAACAGGCTTGGTCAGCTACTAACAAATGGCCTAAGGCCTACCAACCGAACAGGCTTAATCAGCCACTAACAAAGAGGCTGTTGTTCTCATTTTTCCCTCCTACGATCAGGAGTTGAGCCTCCGTCCCCTAATAAATAGGGGGTGTCCTGTACTCGCCCTATCCAAGTTGGCAAGTTGTGTCACGGGGTTCCGCCGAAGGCTGGGCGCTGCGTGGCGCCTAGAGCGGAGGGGACTGCGCGACGCTGGCTTCACAGGGTAGCGAGCACTTTGAAAATTAATTTTTTTAATCTATATGAAAGACCTCATTGGACACACCAAAAAGTTGCTCGATGACTACATTTAAGTTCTCTCTCTCTCTCTCTCTCTTTTTTTTTTTTTTTTTTTTTTTTTGTAAGAGATGAGAATTACAGTGAGCGACTACATCAAAGAATTTGAAATCATTAGTCTTAAAGGGCTAGTTTGACAATGGGAGAAGTAGTAAGAAAATAGATAATTATGTGGATAAGTGAGTGAGATGATAGCCTATCACTGTTTAGTATAAAAAATAATCGGGATAAACTGCAGACAAATATTCTAATTTTGAAATGAAAATGAAGATATTTTGTTCCACCTAAATACTAAAATAGCATTTATCTCATCTTTATGTTTCAATTTTGACATATGTAAATATGAACAAATTTGATAGATTTTTTATCCTTTAAAATTAAGACAACTTATTCCTAAAATCTTAGTCCATTATCAAACTAGCCCAAGATGTTTGATGCGGAAAAGGAAATGAGTGTGAAACGATACCGAAGAAGAAATTAAAATCAGCCTTCTTTTCAAAGATGCTTTGAATACATATTTATATGGATCATATAATTTCGATTTAGCTTTGGGGATTGCTGGCATGCATGGGGTCGTTGTTTTTGTGTTCTCGTTTGTATACGTGTCACTGGTTCTTTTTCTTATACCTTTCATTAACATAACAAAAGAGAGGGAACTGCATTTGCATTTTGTTCATTAATTCCACACAATGGAACATAGAAAAGGAGTGTGAATGGAGCCGATCGTTAGAGGGCGATAACAATCGAATTTTATATTGGAAAGGTCGTCTTTAAAGAAAGATAGATATGCAAATAATGGAGGTCAATGTTCATGGTTCCCATTTCATAAACTTGTCATCCAAGAAACTGACTTTTAATTAAGTTGATTTAATTAGGTGTGTGATGAAAAGTTTCAAGGAAGCTTCACTTATTGAAAAAAAAAATGGAGCTTCAAACGTCAGCCCTTACGTCATTAATTTGATGAAAGAAGATGGTAAACTGGTCCGGCTTTGTTTGGCATAAAAAGAAAAAGAAAAAGAAAATAGCTTTTAGTTTTAAAGGTCATGTCAACTTAAATACATCATTTAAAAGTTAAAAATTAAAAATTAAAATCTGTTATCAAACAGGTTAATTTAAATACATTATCATTACTATATTTTATCTCTAAACTGTGTCTGATCAAAATCTATGTTTCATAAAACATCCATCATCATTACACCCTCAAACATCATCATTACACCTTCAAAATGTGTGCATAAAGCTGCGAAAGCTAAAAGCTGATTTCCAAACGCTACCTTTACATGATAGGGCTGTTGTTAAATTGATCATGTGCATATATACGTTGAGGCATAAAAGGCAAAGGGCCAATTGTCATTTGTTACATGATACTACATATTATTTTTCTTATAGAAAAAATCCCACATATGGTAAATCATTAGATAATGTTACATCCAGTCTATATTCCAGTCTACAAATGTTTTGAGTTTTTTAAAAATGGTATTATTTATCTAATGATATACATGTTTTTATAAAATATATATATATATATATATATATATATATATATATATATATATAATGCACATTGTATAGATGTATTTTATAGAAAATGTAAAAAAAAAAATTATCGAAACATATACTTTGTTAAGTATGCTCTGATAATTTTCTATCGACACATGGGACTGGAATAAAAACTGTGTAACAGCATTCTTAGGGTTTGTTTGGAAACATGCATGAAAAATAAGATTTTGAAAAAAAATGGTTTAAATAGACTTGATTCCTAGAAAGCGGATTTTTATCGTTTTTTTAAAATCAATATTTTTACATTAAAAGCTAAAAATAACTTTTTAATTAAACCAGCTTGTTAGAATGTCTTCGATAATACTTTTTAATTTTCTATTTAATTAAGATACTAAAGGAGCCCTAAATCATTTTGTTGATACGATACTCCGAATTCCTATTACAAGGAACCGTTTATCTGTGTAGGGCGGAGATGGGTAAAGAAAAAACAAGATGAAAACAAATTTTCTCGGGTCCCCACCACTTCTTATCTGCGTCACTGTGAGGCTGCTTTTGGGAGTTTTTCCACGAAGCTTCGTCTGTATTTGAAAATGAATTTTCATTACAAGGAAACCAATCGCAATTCTCAACAACCCATTCAGACATAATTTTGGTCATCCACGTGCCGCATCATCTGACTTTTAAATGAATTTCTTTTCCTTCCGAAACTTCAACTTGTCAATTACGCATGCCACCTGGCCCCCCACATTTTATGCACTATATATATAATCTGGCCTTCAAAAACTTCATATCTATAACTTCACATTTCCCATGGACACACTCCCCCTCCCCCCACCCCCCCCCCCCCCCCTCTCTATCTCTGCCATATTACAGAAGTACCCTATATTCCTTCCCTCCCCACCAATCCTTGCATGTTTTTTCAGTAGTCGAAAACTCGCATGGGGGTGGATAATCTTAGTTAGACCATTCATTATAAATTTTGTAGTGCAAACTTTACGAAAAGTGTCGTGTTATCCATTTTGCTTATCGATTGAATCACGTATACAGAAATACATCAAACAAGTTCCAATGGATTTGTTTTCAATCCGGGGTGTTAGTCGTCATAATTCAGGGTGTTAGTTATTGAAGAAGAATGAGGGAGGCGATGTCTGGAGGTCAGGATGGTAGATAGCTCTTCTACTAGGCCTGACTCTCCATTCCTTTCCTTGCTTATGTATTTGTTTTACTTTGGGCACTCATCTTTGAAATAAAATTTAAAGATAGAATGCATACCAGTTTCATAAAATAAAATAAAAAAGTTCCAATAGATTACATTAATTAACTCCAAATTAAAGCACAAGACGGATCGCTCCTCAATTCACAGGACCTGAAGCAATCATGACACCTAACAAGACCATGGGCTGATGAGTTCTCTTCACAATGATTGTAGGGTACGCGCGCGTGTATGTATGGTATAGTTGGACGAGTTGGACCTTGGACAGCGGTCTTCAATCATGGAACGAAATCACCAGTTGGTTCACTGTGGGCTTTGGCTGTTCTTCAAAATCAAAGATAACGGGATAACATTAGCAACCTCCTGGCTTGTGAAGGACACAATTTATAGGAGAAAAAAAAATTCTAAACATTATTTAGGGTAAATTTCTTTTTTATAGTTTAAATGGTCTGTTTGGGACTGAAGCGGGGACACCCGCGTTGGAAAAAGTGAACCGCGATAGAGTGAACAACAAAAAAACTGTTTGGATCCACATCAGATTCCCCATCACAAAATCCATCCACCCTGGATTCAAATGGAGCCTAAGGCTCCGTTTGGCAAGACGTCTGGGGACGCTGCGTCGGCGGAAGCGTAGGTGCGTTAGGGAATTTATGTTTTGAGGCATTGAGGAAACGAGCAACAAATACACACTAACCACACAAACTTGGGGTAAACACAGAAACTGCGAATTCCGTTTGTTTGAGTGTCTGTGTCTGCAGGCGTCCGCCGCCACCAACGCAGGTGGGACGTGGATCCAAACGGTGCCTAAGACTTCGTTTGAGACCGTGTTAGAGTGAAGTTCGCGTTGCAAAACCCAGTGGAACACTACCTTCAAAGCAAACGAAAATTCAACCTTTGCGTTTCAAAGGGGGTGGCGGCGATAGTATTTCGCGTTTAATAACGCATGGAAACAACGCTCTTGGACTACCACCTTAAGTTAATTCCAAACATAGTGTCCCAGGCCGAGAATCCAAACGGCCAAAAGAAGGGCAAAAACAGTATATTTACCAACGAGAGTATTGAAAGTCATCATCTGGATATAGGCGCCGAGGACGAAACTGACAGTGATTAATAAGGGCACGGCTATCTCCACCAAGCGTTTTTCTTACCCCACCAATCGGAAAAAAAAAAATCAATGTTTTATCTTTTCCCACCGATCTGGCCAGGTCGACCAGATTTGGTCGTCACTTCAGGTTTTGGACGACCGGACTTGGTCGCCATTTCAGATTTTGGGCGACCGGACTTGGTCGTCATTTCAGGTTTCGGACGACCGAACTTGGTCGAACAGGATTTGTAATAAAGTTTATAATTTTTTTCTTGGAAACATAATCTCATGACGTATATCTTCCTTGAATCCTTCATACCACTCCAAGTCTGAGTTGTAATGTAAGGAGAATCAATTATTATTCTTAAATATAGAATATAAGAACAATTTTTTTTACATAAGTGACGGACTAATTTTCAAAAGCCAAATATATAATGTGTTTGGATCAACTGATAGGTTTTTTTGTTTTCAAACCAAGAATCCTCTTAACTACGAATTCAAATGAAGCTTAAAAATGATATATATTTGTCTAATAAGATATTTTTTATAAAAATTTGAATTAATTGAAAGTATACCTACTTACATTTTTTTCGGCCCCTTAGCTGTTGTTTGGATAAAAGAATAAATGTAGAATATGATGGATAAACCCAAAAATTTATTTGTTTACAAAAAATAGGTAGATATAGTTTTGAACCCTGTTCGACCAATTACAGTCGCCCAAAGCCTGAAATTGCGACCAATTACTGTCGCCCAAAACCTGAAATGGCGACCAAGTCCGGTCGCCCAAAATCTGAAATGGCGACCAATTTCGGTCGATCTGGATTGGTGGGAACAGCCAAACACCGTTTTTTTTTTTTTTTTTTTTATTGGTGGGGTAAGAAAAACTCTTGGTGGGGATAGACGCGCCCGTTAATAAGACCACTGCCCAACCCAAGCATCGAAAATCTCGAGTGACTGGAGAGTAGTTTGTGCTCAGCAGAGCCAAAGTGATGCTTAGAGAGAAGGCCACATAAATCACCACTCCGTAGGTCTGTAGGAGGACGTGCTGGGTCGTGGTCTGGGCCTTCATAGTGAGGAAACTTATGAGACTGGCCGAGGAGATGAACAACCCCCAGAGGGAGAGGTTGAGGAAGGCTTTGGTTATTGGTTGTTGTGGGTGCTTCTGCAGAAGCGCCAGGGGCGAGTAAGCTTTTGCATGGTCGTGGATGATTCTGTAGAGGATGGCGATGAGGATGAAAAAAGCCATTATCTGAACCCATGAATCCAGGCCTATGTTTGGATACATTTTTTTTTTTTTTTTTTTTTTTGGGTGGGGGGCAGATTTATTGGGAAGCTGATCTGAGCGTTTGAAGGTGGAATTCAAAGATGAGAATTGCACTTTTTTTGAGAGAGAATGAGAATTGCAGTTTGACACGGCGCCTCGCAAAACGCGTCTAAAGAAAGTGAGTGGGTAGCGAGGTGTGCAAGTTTTTATTTTGGTAGATAAATTTTTTTTTTTTCTTGATCACATCTTCCCCTATCAGCAGGTGGTAAGACTCGAACTCAAGTCTCCTCACTAAAGAGGAGGTACCTCTCTCATGCTACCAAGAGGATGTTCGGTGAGGGTGTGCAAGTTAAAGAAGGATAACAGCCCCATATCATCTCATCATCTAAAGTTCTAAACATGATAAACCCACCCTGTTATCTAATCCACCCCATTTACCCTTAAATAAATAGGGGGGGCTATATACCCACCCTGTAAAATGAGAATCTCACCCAATTAAAAAATTGAAAATACGTTTTTATATTTTTGAAAAGAGAGGAAATCCAACCCTACGCATCCCACCCCGTGTAAACTTGTCTCTCCCTCATCTATCAAATTTGCGTCCTTTCCACCCACCATCACATCACCACGATATCTCCAGTCTCGATCTCCGACGATCTCGCTGGGCTTTATAATCTAAAAAGCTCTGCATCCTTTGTATTTTGACTTTTTATGGGGTTCAAAAAGAAAAAATGAGTTGCGTTTTAACTTTCCAAGGCCTCTGCATTGTTTGTGTTTGATCCATGGCTTCACATGTTATGTTTGTGTCACTTTTGAGTAATTAAATATCATTTTTTATTTATTTATAGAGTTCAGGTGCTCAATTTAAAAATATAACCGCATATCGGTGATCTTAGTATCTGTTTTGATTTACCTGTAAATTTTCGTTGGATTCTGACATCGTTTTAAAAATTATACAGCTTCAAATGGTATCCGTGTTTAGCTGTTATTGGGTTTTTGTTGGTTCTTTGATTGGGTGGGTGGTGACTCTAGGCAAGTATCACTCCATTCTCCAACCCTTAGTTCATAATGTCTCTATTAGAAGTGAGTATAAGTCTAAGTATACCCCCTCCTTACCTCATCACACCAAGCTCATTTGTACCTTTTTTTCCCCCATCTTCACTCTCAAAACCCTAAATTGAGTTTAATCTCTCTCTGTCTCCCCCTCTCATTCTCTCTAAGTCAGCCCCCTTTTGTGTGTGATTTTGGTGGTGCAAATGAAGATGAAGAGAAGGAAATGAAGAAAGAGTGAAAAGGATGGTGAGTGTGTGTGAACCTTGTATTTCCCCCACCTCCCTCTTCTTTTCCATGGCATTCTTTTAACCTCATTGTTTGTTTTGGCTTATGTGAGGGTGTTGATCTAGTGGTGGTTATGGCTATGCATGTGTGATAGTTTGATTGCTTGTTGTGGTGGTGGAATCCCTTATGTGCATCCTTTTCCTCTCTTCTTCTCATGGTATGTTTGTTTCCCCTTTGTGTCATGTTGGTATTTGTGTTTATGCTTCAATGAAGTATGAGCGTTGTTATCTAGTGCTTTGGGTGGTCAGCAAGGATACCTAAGTGTTGTTGTATGTGTTTTTCCCTTTTCTTGTTGTTGGGAGTTTTGTGTTATAGTAAGGCAGATTTCTGTCCTATAACAATCCTTGTAAAACTAATACTTAGAGACATATTTTTAGGATTGTATTTTCATAAAAAATGATCATCCATATGTCTAGATTCTATATATATCATAATATTATCTGTGTTGTAAGTTAGAACCTGATTTGCATTGACTGTTCAAATTCACGTAGGAAATGACCAGTTTCTGAAAATTTGGCCATGTAGAGGCCAAATCAGATTATGATGTCTGCATGGATTATGATCTTAACATGTCCAAGAACGTGTATGACTTATTTTAGAATTATTGAATGTGTATTTCGTGCTGTGGAGATTAAAGTTTAGGGCTGGTTGTAGTAGATGTACCAGTTTTACTTGATTGTCTGTCAAAGAGCTATTATGCATGATGTGAGAACCATCAAGAGTTAGTGTCTTCATGAAGTGGGCATGTATGTGTGTCAGGAGACTTCATTTTTTAATTGAGCATCATTGGTTGTGTTTTGCAGCTTTCGTTGACAGAACTCGCAACGATACGGGGTAACGGTGAGTGGTTCGATCCACCCACTTAGAAAGCGTGTAATACATGTAGCCGTGCTGCGTGTAGTACATGTAACCGTGCTCTTTGATAACTTACCATGTAGTTATGTAGTATTCGTATAATAAATGTATTATTAGGATTATAACTTACCATGTTAGATAACGCATAACATATATATTTGTAATTTGTATTTTGCGTAGACAATTTATATCTGCACCCATTACTTGTTTGTCCACCATAATACATGCATAAATAACCATATTTTTATACATCTAATGCTAGCACGATATTGTATCTTATGTATTTAATATCATTGAATATGGTATGCCATAAGAGATTTGTATATTGAATTTGCTCCATGATTAGTTAAATATGTGGTATGCTATTTATCATTAAGTTTTTATGGTTCCATGATTAGCTTTGATATATTATGGGATATTAAAACTAAATATTTGAATAATAAATCTTGCCTATCAGTAATAGGCGTGTGTAGGACCCGCCTTTGGGGTCATGCTAGGGCATTATTCAGTTGTGAATATAGTTAATCTTCTCGCATCCGAGGGATGCAACTTTATGGGGATTCATGAGAATTCGATAGCGTACTGGTGATGGCTAACCAATGGTGTAGGATTCATAAGGGTCATATTGTGAGTGTGGAGTGTTTCTTTTACACATCATCATGCATTGAAGCTGTTCAGCGTCGGAGCTGTCCTGCGTGGTGCCGCCATGATGTTGGAAGGCCGCCAAGAAGAGGGCTACCTGGGAGAGGGCTACCGGATGATGTAGGGCGTTAGCGTATTGATTTCTTTCAAAAGTCTCTTTTCATCCCTATGGGCAAGGGTGAGGGTATAGTGAGGGCACGTCTTTGCATGATTATTTTTATCTTTGGATTTTATTCCATGTCTTGGTTGAACTGTTATTGTACTATTAATGTTATATAGATGTGGTGCTTGGATTCTTACCATTCACTGAGCTTGTATCTCACCCCTCGTGTGTTGTTCCTCCACCAGGGGTTGAGTTGATCTTGAAAGAGGAGCCCCACGAGGTGAGATTCCAGTAGTTGTTACAGCGTTCGAGATCTTTTGGTTCTGCAAGTGTGAGGCCGTCAGCATTCCTCTTACCTATATGTTATGGTATTCGTGCTTGAGACACATGCCGTTATTTTTAATTGATTTTGACTAGACTTGGCTCTCACGGGACAGCAATTGTGTTAATTGGATCTGTAATATTACTTTGGATTACAGATTTATGTCATTTTACGCTTTTACACTTTCTGATATACTATCTATTATTATTGCTTTGATAAACCAGATATGTCATATGTTGGATCATCAATGTATCCCTTGGAGTCATTATTGAACTCTTGTATTGATCACCTGATATTTATATATATTGCTACGATCCGAGGATGGCCGCTCCAGGGCGTAACATCACAGGTATAAAAAAAAATCTTTGTGCACTTAAAGGATTAGTGAAGTTGATGGTGCTTGTCCTCAAATATTTGGAGCGCAAATAGGTAGCAGCGACCCTTCACTAAAACAGTGTCGGAGGGAGAGGTTCAAGAAGTTGGTGGGTTGGAGGGGTTGTGGTGGCGGGGATGGAGGAGGAATGGGAGATGTGTGAATGGTGGGTTTGCGCGCATTTCTTGGAGAAGTGCATGACTGGTAGCCAGAGCTAGAGGGGATGGTGGGACATCGAAGTGGCAGAGGAGCAGCTTGAGAAAGGGAAAGGGAGACTAAAGAGAAGTGGGAGAAAGAAAGTGATCTAAATGGGTTGGTGTGGGGCACTACAAGAAATCAGGGTTTTAGCGAACGCCGTCGCTATTTATATTACCAACGTTTGATAAGCCGTCGTTATTCGTCGCTAATTATCCCGTCGCTAACGGTATTAGCGACGGCCAAGCAGTCGCTAAAAGACGATATTAACGCCGTCTTTAAGGTCAACAACGGGTATATTTTTTTCTATTCTAAATGTATTAGCGACGGCCGACGACCGTCGCTAATACTTCAAAATTAAAATTTTTAATTCCTTATCCCGTCTGTTGTCAATAATAGCGACGGTCACTGGCCGTCGCTATTTCCTTCCTTTCCCACCTCTATCCGATTTATTGACAAAAAAAAAAAACCCTGTATATATAATATTTGACACAAATATATAATTAGCCAATTAACATTCACCAAATCCTGATTCCAGCAAGCAGTTAAATAAAACAAATCCTGATTTATAATGTCACCATTGATTAAAAGAATATATACATATGGACTTAAGTGAAAATATGAGAAGAAACACACATCGATTGTTGAATTAAAACTTGCATCATCAGTCCTGCAAAAAAAAAAAAAATACAATCTTTAGGTTATGAATAAATAAATTAGAGTAAAACAATAAACCAAATTATCATTTATATTATGTGAAACATTTATCAATTTACTATATATCCAACTTTATCATATTACTTAGTAGACACAATAGCAAAACCTTTGTCGAAATGATTTTTATTGTCATTCCTATCTCACTAACTTTGACCATCATATTTTTAAATCACTTCACTTTTGTTGGCGTAATGTCTCTATCTTCATAAAAACTCTTGAGTTGTCATATAATAAAACCATGTAAACTCATTTCAAAATTCAAATCACAAACCAAGTTCAAGTAAAATCCAGGACAGATGGGAGTAAACTAAGATCAAGTAAAATCCATCATCATGCAAAATACAAGTGGATGCCACATTTGATCACAAACTAGAATCATTATATTAAATTTGAAATGTGAACTGATTATGTATTTCGTATAATAAATTTGTACAAGAATGAATAGTCATAAATGCAAGAAAAATTAAAAAATCGTACCTCATTGTGTGGGTCAGGCATCATCTGATGCATATATTTCTGCATCTGCTCCATGGTTCTCTTCATTTCTTGCATTTCTTGTTCACGCAACCTCTCTCATAATGGTTCTTGCATTTCTTGCATTTCTTTCATTTCTCTTCATTTCTTGAATTTTTTTAGATTCATAATGGTTCTTTGGCAATTTTTCACCTTCTGGAAATGCCTTTTTCAACAATTCCAATAACATATCGAAGGATTTGTTGCTCCATCCATTGAGGCACTTCAAATGTAACAACTGGACAGTAAAAGAAAGCTTTGAAAATGTAGTGCAGCCTGGATACAAATCGGTCTCAGAATCTTTCAACAACTCATAAAACTTTTGTGCTTCACAATTTGGCTCATGGGAACTATTATCATTCATTTCATTATCACCCCTATCACCTGAATCATGTATTCCAAACGCATCATGTAGCATTCCCTGAATATCATCACCCTCGTTGGAGGTTTCATCGCTGCTATATTCACCAGAAAATTTTTCTCCATGAAGATACCAAGTAGTGTAGTTCGGCAATATCCCCTTCCATAATAAATCTCCATGAACATCATCACGTTCCTTATGGAATACATTTCGACAATCTTTACACGGGCATTGAATTTTGTTTCCAAATTTGGATCGTGTAAATGCAAAATCTAAAAATTGAATGACTCCATTCATATATTCAGGACTATTTCTTGGTTTTTGCATCCAACTTTTATCCATTGAAACAAATCCTGAAAATTACTGTAAATAATTAAAAAAAATAATAGTTATCGCAATGGAATAAGAGAATTCAAAATGCCAAGAAAAAACCTACCTATCTCTATAGATGAGATTTAATCTTCTTCTTGTTTTTTTTTTATCAATAGCTATCGTTGGACATGTGAAGGCTGGGATATTACACCAAATAAAGGTTTGTTGTGTATTGTTTGGTTTGATCAGCTTAGTATTAATACAACTTAAAAAGAAAATTAAAAGTGACACGTAATGTGAATTCAACAACTCCATGGATGACTCTATATTTTGGAATTCTCTTAAAACATGTAATAAAAGGCTGAGATATTAAAAGGTTTCTTGGCTTTTGAATCCAACTTATATCCATTGAAATAAAGTAAAATACCAAACCAACTAATTCAAATAAAACACATATTTTTTATAGAACATAGCAGGGGGCAGATGTTAGCAAATAAAAGTTACATTAACATAACTCTATGCACATAATATATTATTCAAAGTTATAGACAAACATCAGCTAGATCTAATAAACCCTAATTAAAAATAATCAATTTTACATATACTCTTTTTGTCCATTTCTTTCTTTTTTGTGTAAGCAAGAACATTGCATTGGTTTGTATCCTCCCATTTCAAGCATAAAAAGTATATTGAAGGCAACATAGGGCAGCTATATAATAAAGAATGTGGATTCCCTCACCAGTCTAAAGTCAATATCACTTGAATGTCACTTTTAGAGTATTTATCAACCCGTGTCGATGCCTTCACTGTTTGAAACTTCCTCCTGAACAAATACAACAAGCAAGAATCCTCAGAAACACATTTTCAAGCCAACAAAATGCCTAACAATTGAATATGGTCACAGAAAGTAAGATGGATCTATCATTAAAACAAAATAGTATATATAGGTAGCAATTACACAAATATGACTGTCAAACATTTGTTTCAAGGAGCACTACATAATAACTGAATATACTCCATATTCACATGTTCATGATGGAGAAGACGACAAATTGACAATGTAGTTACATCACAAAAATAGATAAAGCGCTAAACTCTCTCTATATATACATGTTATATAAGTTATAACATGATAGCTCAATGATATTTATATAATTCCATTGATAGAGAAAATTATAAATTTTTCAAAAATTAAGAGAAGCACACAAATATATTTCTTTTCTGTTAGCAATAAATTAAAAGGACTTGTTTTCACATGAGTTGCTGATAATTTGGACTGGTTCTTAATTTGATTCAAGTATCCAAATCAATGTGAATAAACAATTAATACAACCTCCCAAATTACATAGAACATGAAATACGCCGCAATCGGACTTAGACAAATCATGACTTTCTCCAATAAATTTCATCAGATAGTAATCCCTAACCTGGCAAGGCAGAGGTGGATGGCGGAGAGGCAGTGGAGGATCAGGCCAAGGCGGAGGTGGATCGCGGAGAGGCAGCGGCGGATCGGGCTGAGGCAGAGGTGGATCGCGGAGAGGCAGCGGCAGATCGGGCCGAGGCGGATGCGGATCCGAGCGAGGCAATGGCGGATCGGCCGAGGCGGCAGATGCAGATCGGGCAGAGGCAGTGGCGGATCGGACGAGGCGGGTGCAGAGGCGGGCGAGGCGGGGGCAGAGGCGGGCGAGGCGGTGGCGGATCGGATGGGGCGGCGGCAGAGGGGGGCGAGGTGGTGGCGGATCAGATGGGGCGGCGGCAGACGGATCGGACGAGGAGGAGGCAGAGGGGGGCGAGGCGGTGGTGGATCGGATGAGGCGGTGGATCGGGGCGAGGCGGCGGCAGATCCGGCGAGGTAGGGGGCGGGGCGAAAAAAAAAATATGTGTAAAAAAAAAATGTGTAAAAAAAAAAAAAAATTTCGTGGTAAGTGGTTTGTTAAACCGCACTATCAGCGACGGCCAGATCCTGGCCGTCGCTATTACTGTATTTTTTTTGTAGTCGTAGCTATACTAAGAGGGATTTACCGACGGCCAGAGCATGGCCGTCGCTATAACTGTATTAGCGACGGTCAGAAACGTCGCTAATACCTGATTCATGCGGTGGTGGCTATTCTATGAGGGGTTTACCGACGGCCACTCTTTGGCCGTCGGTAATGCTCCGCGTAGATACACAATCCGTCTTTTGCATTCCTATTAGCGACGGTTTTCTTTAGGCCGTCGGTAATAAGCGTCGCTAAAACCCTGATTTCTTGTAGTGGGGTTCCATTGTCCAATCACATGTATTTATTTTGGGGTGGGTTGGAAGATGTAAAATATGGGATGGGTGGATTTCCAAAAGAGGTGGGATTGTACTAAAACGGGTTGAAAATTTGTAAGTTGGTTGATATCCATATTTCTCCCTATTTTTTCAGAAAATCGAAATAACCCCCCTTAAAGTTATGGTTTAATGGATATGTCCCATGCCATTAACACCCTAAAACTAGAGTCTAGTTAACCTAACCACATATGGGTAAATGTTGATTTTACCCCTTTCACTTTCATACATACTCCGACTTAGAAACCAGCAGAGACTGTTTTTTTCACTCTCCTTCAAACCAGCAGATTTCATTCCACAACCAAAAAACTAGGTTTTGGCTACCTCTCGGCAAGGCGATGCCGATGCATGACTTCCAAAACCAGAAAAACAAAGAATCATCTTGAAACCCTGCCCATCACCCTTGCCCAATCTCGTTGTCCCCTCCATCTCCAGCCATTCCACCCCTCCCATTCTGCCCCCTGCAGCGATAGCCCTAATCCCTCTTCAGCTAATCCCCTTCTTCTGATCCCCCCATTCCTTCCCCCCTCCAACCTCCCCGATCCCCCTGATCCCCCGGACCGCTCTTTGACCCTTGATCCTGTTCGTGTTTGGCCCATTTTGAATGGCTCATTCCTTGGTTGACCAAAAATTGAGTATTCATTTTTTCTTTCCCAACACTTTAGTCCCACATCGATTAAAACCACTTGGTTCTTTCACCTTATACATAGAGACAAACTATTCCATTGCATGAGACTTGTTGAACCAAACCCCTACGCGCGTGCACACAAGGCCCAGCCCATCAACCCGTGGGCTTAGATTTCTGTTGGAAAAACCAGTTAACCAGGTGTGCGCACTCGCCCATCACGCCTGCGCACGAGGCGGGCCAGGCCGGGCCGGGTCGGGCTACGGGCCACACATGGGTGCGCCGAAATGCGCGCAGGGGGGTGCAAATCCGTCTCCTCGGGCCACTCTGTGCCCTTTCCTCGGGCTTGGCCCGCATGCGTGTGGGTTTCTTTTTGTCAATCACAACATCTATTTTGAATTACAAATTCAAAATGTTTCTAAAACAGTCCACAAAACGTTTCTAAAACAGACCACGCAGAGATCACCTCCAATAATTGGTCGGTTATAATTTTTAATGTGTGTGAATTAATTTGTTTAATGTGCTCAATTAAGTGGTCGGGTTACAATTTTAATGTGCGCAATTAATTAGTCGATTTTCCTTTTAAACATTTTGAATGTTGTTGTAGTGCCTATATAAAGGTGTCATATTGGTCTCATTCACAATAAGCGAAATATCACAAGTCCAGAGCCACCTATAATAAAAAATCAGTGGTCTTCTGTTTTGGTTTTTACCTTTGCACGGGAATCCTCTCCATCTTCTTCGTTCTCTCTCTAATATGAGCATCTGAAAGAATCACGACTGTTCACTATGGTCTCCTTGTAGCTCGCACCCCAAGGAGGCCTAACCCTGGTGGTCATATCTCTCAGTGATAGGAGCCATTCAACCTTGTGGAGAGCCATTCAACCTTGTGCGTGAGGGGGCCTTATTCACCGAGGACAGAGCGTCTTTGCTCACTTCCACAAAAATTGATATGTTGTTCTAATCCTCTACTCTTTATTTGTAGAATATTTTTGCTGTGTTTTCATATTGGTTTGATTCTGGGGCTTTACTAGGTTTTTTGCATTGCCCTTGTCATAAAATTTCAACAATCTCGGTGAATAAGTTGCATATTACCTAAACCTTTTTCAAACCTCCTTCTGTTGTTTTCAAAATGGGTCTTGTAGAGGATTTATCTGCTAAACCGGGTTTGTTTGATGGTACCAATTTTAAAAGATGGCAATAGGAATGTAGATATTGGCTCACCTCTCTAGGAATAATTTCTGTTTTAAGAACTAGCTTAGGTGAAACCAAGTCCCTTTCTGAAAAAGAGTCCACTTCCAATGACCCTTCCATTGACCTTACCAAGATCGCCGATCCCAAGGATACCGATGCTGATAAAACAGCATATCCGAAAGGAAAAACTGTTCATTTAGACGGTGCCTGAGAAGATAAAGATTTCCTTTGCCATGGTTGAATCTTGAGTGCCTTAACCCTTGAATTGTATGATATTTTTTGTACAACAAAAGGCACTTTTTAACTGTGGACAGAATTTGAAAAAAAAATACAGTCTTGAAGATGTTGGGTTGGAAAAATATGCCGTTGAAAAATTTCTAAAATTCAACATGATTGATAATCTGTCCATCATGAAACAAATCGTAGATGTGAAAACCATTATTCATGACATTAGGAAATATGGGATGATTCTTGATGACACCTTTCTTGCATATTCCATAATTGAAAAACTGTCTCCCTCTTGGTCTGATTTTGGTGTCAAACTTAAACATCGTAAAGGTATACCTGTCTTGAATGATATTTTGACCACTATTAGGATAGAGGATGAGCATAGGCTTCAAGACAAGGTGTCTAAACTTCCTAAAGAGTTTTCAGCCAAAGCCCACATAGTCAACGGTATTTAACTCAAGTCCAAACCTTTTAAAATAAATGGGCCTGCTAAGGGTCTTGTCAAGCCACAGTCTAAAAAGTAAACCAATGATGAATCTGGTTGCTATGTTTGTGGAAAGAAAGGGCATATTGTAAAAAGTTGCTACAAACGAAAGACCCTTCCTCAAAATCTGAATAATAAGAGCAACCATCCTACCCAAAAGGACTCAGAGAATAAGGTCCAAGCGAATGTGGTGATTCATGACCCTGCACCCTCTTCCTCCAAAACTTAGGTTTGTCACTATCCATCCTGAGTTAAATTTAGCTTGTCAATCTATCGATTGGTGGATAGATACAGGAGCAAACGTACACCTCTGTTATGATAGATCCTTATTTACTTCCTATCAGGCCATTGATGGATATGTGAGAATGGACAACAACTTGCTGCACGTATCATTGGAGAAGGACATGTTGATCTACTCTTCACGTCCGGGAATGTCCTATCACTTCAAAACGTGCAACACGTTCCTGATTTGAGAAAAAACTTAGTTAGTGGGTCGCTGTTGATACAGCAAGGTTATAAACTAGTTTTTGAAGCAAATAAGGTTGTAATAACTAGGTTTGAAACCTTCGTTGGGAAAGGCTATGTGTGTGATGGTTTGTTTAAGTTGAATATTATGTTTGAATGTTCTTCCTCATTATCTACTACTGCTTTGAATGTTGAATCTCATAATATGTGGCATGCTCGTTTAGGACATATAAACTTAAGTACCATAAAAAGAATGATGTTTCTTGATTTGATTCCTAAATCTCATCTTAATGAAACTTCTAAATGTCATATCTGTGTGCAAGCGAAACAGCCTAGAAAACCTTTTAAATCTGTTGATAGAATTTCTGAACTGTTAGGCTTAGTACATAGTGACATATGTGAAATGAATGGTATGCTTACTCGAGGAGGAAAAAGATACTTCATAACCTTTATTGATGATTTTTCAAAATTTTGTTATGTGTATCTGTTGCGTTCAAAAGATGAGGCTCTAGAATTTTTCAAAATTTATAAGGCAGAAGTAGAAAATCAATTAGATAGAAAAATCAAAGTGATTAGGTCTGATCGAGGAGGTGAATATACATCGAATGAATTTTCTAAATTGTGTGAAGATAATCAGACCACCGCTCCCTATTCACCCCAATCCAATGGTGTGGCAGAACGAAAAAATTGGACCTTGTGTGATATGGTTAATTCCATGTTATCAAGTTCTGGTTTATCTGAAAATCTTTGGGGAGAGGCCATTTATTCTGCTTGTCATATTCTAAATAGGGTTCCCCTTAAATATTGTGATAAAACTCCTTATGAATTGTGGAAAGGTAGGAAACCCAACCTTAGTAGCATCAAAGTTTGGGGATGTTTGGCAAAAGTGAATATTCCTCCTCCCAAAAAGAAGAAGTTAGGACCAAAAACAATTGATTGTGCATTTGTGGGCTATGCATATCATAGTGCTGCATATAGGTTTTTAGTCCTACAATCTGGAATTCTTGAGATCAGTCCCAACTCAATTATTGAGTCTAGAGATGTTGTCTTTTTTTCTGAAGATATCTTTCCCATGAAAACCACTATCTCTAAAGCTGCTGGAGATAAATCAATTTCTGATCTAGGGGCTTCTTCTTCTTCTGTTCCATCTCATGACAATGAACCTGCATTAAGAAGAAGAGACCTAGAATAAATAAAACATTTGGAGATGACTTCGTCACATTTCTTATTGAAGATGATCCCTTAACCTTCAATGAAGCTATGTCATCTCCAGATGCACCTTTTTGGAGAGAAGCAATTAATAGTGAATTTGATTCCATTCTTCATAATAATACTTGGGCTCTTACTTCTCTCCCTCCAGGCAGTAAAACAATTGGGTGTAAATGGATCTTCAAGAAAAAGTTTTGTTCGGATGGCTCTATAGAAAAATATAAGGCTAGGCTAGTTGCAAAGGGATTTACACAAAAACAAGGTTTGGATTATTTTGACACATATTCCCGAGTCACTAGAATTACCACGATTCGAATACTGGTAGCCTTAGCAGCTATTCATGGTCTTGAAATCTATCAAATGGATTTCAAAACCGCATTTTTACACGGAGATCTCGATGAGGAGATTTATATAGACCAGCCAGAAGGATTTGTGGTTCCTGGACAAGAAGAGAAGGTGTGTAAACTCGTGAAATCATTGTACGGGCTCAAACAAGCTCCTAAACAGTGGTATGAAAAATTTGATAGAGTCATCTCTTAATTTGGTTTTAAAAATAATGAATATGATAGATGCCTTTATTTTAAAGTGAAATCAGATGCTTGTGTTATTCTTTGCCTATATGTTGATGATATTTTAATTTTTGGGTCTAATCAGGACATTATTGAAGAAACCAAAATTTTTCTTTCTAAAAACTTTGATATGAAAGATCTTGGTCATGCAAGTCTAATTTTGGGAATAAAATTAGTCAAGACTTCATCTGGTATTACACTTTCACAATCTCACTACATTGAGAAGATACTCAAAAAATTTGATATGTATGATTTTTCACCTGTGCATACACCATATGATTCATCAATTAAGTTGAAAAAGAATTTGGGAGAACCTGTTGGACAGGAATTATATGCACAAATGATTGGAAGTTTAATGTATCTTATGAATTGCACTCGTCCTGATATTGCATATGCTGTTTGTAGGCTAAGTAGATACACAAGCAATCCTAATAAAGAGCATTGGACTGCACTCACACGTGTATTTAGATACCTGCGAGGATCTATTTCACTTTCATTACATTATACTGGTTTTCCTCCTGTACTTGAGGGTTATTCTGACGCCAACTAGATCTCTGATTCAGTTGATATTAAATCAACCAGTGGCTTTGTGTTTTTGATAGGTGGTGCAGCAATAGCATGGAGATCTGTCAAACAGACGGTGATTGCTCGTTCCACAATGGAATCAAAGCTTATTGTGTTAGATATTGCAGCCTCAGAGGCAGAATGGCTTAGGAATCTGTTGAGTGAGATTCCATTGATGGGAAAGCCTATTCCAGCAATTTTCATAAGATGTAACAACAAAGTTGTAATTGCAAAATCATTACAAAAGAATGATAATGAGAAAATGTCTAAACACTTGCGCTTGCGATATAAATCAATTTGATACCTGATTTCTCAGAGGATAATTACTCTAGAGTTTGTGAGATCCGAGAGAAATCTCGTAGATCATTTCACAAAAGGACTTGTCAGACGACTTGTCCATGAGACATCGAGCGGGATGGGGCTTCAGCCCATTATATAATCACCTGCAGCGGGCTCCCTATCTGTTATATTTGTGTCACTTTTAACCTGCTGGTAACCGTTGGAGCGTCCTGGCAGTTTTTAAAATTTTTAGGGTTTTCGATCGGAACCGCTAATTTTTGGACTGTTAGCTATCGTCCTGAGCTAGAGGACTCCGATTGGAAATCTAACTGCATATTTGGTGTCTTGGTGCCATTTTAGACCTCTCACGAAAATTTCATCGAATTCCGGCATCGTTTACAAAAATTTCGCAGTTCCGGGGCGTATCCGGGTTTTTAAGTCGCGCACTATATAAATGGAATCTAAAATTCCCGAGTTACTATTCATCATCCCTACGACCTTGAGCATTTTCTCTCTCCCCTCTCTCTTTTTCTCACTTTCAAGCCCCCTAGAGCCCTCAAAGCTTAAAACCTAAAGCACGGGAAGTGTAGATCGGGTCCCGATCTACGCTCCGGTGTCTTCAAATCCCGATTCCGGCGAGTTTTGCCCGTCCGTCCGCCCTCTCTTCGTCCCTGATTTGAGCCATCTCGGCGGTGGAGGTAGATCGGGGCGTAGGAGAGCCTTTGAGAAAGGTTTCGGCGCGCGGAGAGCCACCGGACTTCCCCTCCTCCCCTTGGTAAGCCCCCTTTCCCTCTTTTTCTTGCATAGATGAATGCTAGAGGGGTGGTTTTGTGGTTGGGAGGCGGTTGGCGGCGGTGGGTAGCCGTCGGAGGGCTGTGGGAGGCGGTCGGAGGCTGTGGTGGTGGTCGGAGGTGGGTGGTAGAGGAGCTCGGGCTCGGGCAGGATGGCAGGGCAGCAGCAGCAGACTGCTGGGCTGTGCGCGCTGGCAGGCCGGGGGAGCTGGCTGGGCGCGCAGGCGAGCAGGGCAGGGGCGCTCGGGCATCAGGCGGGCAGTGCCCCGGGCGTGCAGGCGAGCGGTGCTCAGGCCACTCGGCGACGCGCGCAGGCAGGCAACGCGGGCAGCAGCGCGGGCAGGCTGGCAGGCGCGCTGGGCGCGTGCTGCCAGGCGCACTGGGCGCGTGTTGCGCGGGCGTGCGCGTGGACGGTGGGTGAGGGTCCCGGGCGCTGGGCGCTGAGCGCTGGGCGCTGGGTCGCGGGTGCCGGGTGCTGGGCGCTGGGCGCTGGCGGGCGCAGTCGGGCGCGCAGTCGTGCGCGGGTGCGTGCGCGCGGGTGCGCGCGGGTGCTAGCGCGAGCGGGGGTGTGCGCGGGAGTGCGCGTGGGTGCGCGCGAGCGTGCGCGCGCGCGGGCAGGGCGCCTGGGCACTGTGCCTGGGTGCTGGGCAGGGCGCCTGGGCATGCGCCTGGGCGCGGTGCTGGGGGCCAGTGCGCGCGGTGCTGGGGGCCAGTGCGTGCGCGTGCTGGGGCGTGCGTGCAGTGCGCGCGGGGGCGCGCTGGGCTGGACGCGCGGTGCGCGCGGGCGCGCGCGAGTGTGCGCGTGCGTGCGGCGGTGCGTCGGGGCGCGCGGGCCGGCGTGCGACAGTGCGCCGGTGGTGTCCGGGTGTGCGGGCTGGGCTCGGCAGTGCGCCTTGGCGCGCGTGCCGAGGCTCAGCTGTGCGCTCGGGGCGGGTGGCCGTGCGTGCGGCTGCCCGGTGGGTTCGGGAGTGAGTCGGGATGCTCGGATACACGTGCGTACGGGCCGTATGTACGTTTATCCGAGTGTTGGGTATTTTAGATGTATTTTTGGGTATTTTATGCATTGTTCTCACCATATTGAATGTCTGTCTTGCAGATCTAGACGGACGGTCGCGCGACGACCCAAATATCGGTGAGTGGGACAATCCAACCCAGTAGAGAGGCGTCATACGCATTTGGGCGTATACCGACCTCTCCTGGGGCACCATGGATAAATATTAACCTGCAATAATATGTAATCCATGGTTGCGTGATTAAATTGTAGAATGCATGTTACCCTAGACTTTGCATGTTAGGGACTTGCACCCTTAGGATATGTGTATGAGCCATGCAGCATGTCCCCTGGTTCCATGTTAGGAAGCCCGGCCGATGCATGTGCCCTACTAGTTTATTTATTAAATTAAATGCTAGTATTTGTTTACATTGCATGTTATAGTGAATATTATAGGGGAGGGGCCTTGCGAGGACAGCGGTGAGACACGGGTTAAAGTACACCGTGTTCCTTGTATGGTTGTCGGGGTGTCCTATAACGGGAACTCACGCTGCCCTCCCGAGTTTCTTTCCCCAACGATATTCCACCTTGTTATAACCTTATGCATGTTCCCCGCATCGTAGTTATGCGCCCTGGTGGGTTCTGAGGAATTCAGAACATTAGTGTTGTTATAATGTGCCGTCTGCGGATCCAAGTGGATCATATGCGATGGGTAGGCTGTTCTGTTCCCTTCGTTGGATCCGGTAGAGACTACCCCAGCGTTAGACAGGCCTTCCTGACAGAGGGCTCCCATCAGTAGGAACCTCCTGATTTAGGACGGACTGTGCTGAATGTGGGTGTAGACCAGGCGGCCTACGGAGTGGAGGAGAGACTATCGGTGGACCAAGGGTGACCAACAGCCTAGTCAGTCCCAAAATCCTATGTCACCCATTGAAGGGTGAGGGTGAGGGTGTGGCGGGTTGGCGGAAGCGACCCGTTGGTTTTTGGTGCAGTTAGTCCCAATATCCTATGTCACCCATTGAAGGGTGAGGGTGAGGGTGTGGCGGGTTGGCGGAAGCGGCCCGCTGGTTATGTGTAGCCAGTCCCAATATCCTTTGTCGCCCATTGAAGGGTGAGGGTGAGGGTGTAGTGGGTTGGCGATTGAGCAACCCACGGCTTTGAGTTGTGCTATCATTTGTGGATTAAGTAATATGAATTGTGGATTATAAGGATATCTGGTTGTGGTCAATATTGTATGTGATGCATGGGTTGTGCCGTTCACTGAGCGTGTGGCTCACCCCTCGCATAATATTTTCTTCAGTGTCATCTGAGTCGGATCCAGAGGAGGAGCTCCCCGAGGGACTTCATCAGTAGCGGAGTACGTAGCGCCACGTCCCGCGAGTTGCAGAGACTATCAGCATCCCTTGTACCAGTATGTATTTTCCGTGCTTGGGCACGCGTTTGGTTGTATTTGGATGTCTTTGTATGTATATTGGCTCTCACAGGACATGTGATTATGTATGGAGTCTGTAGTGTGTTTTGATTACAGATTCAGTCTTAGTTATCCGCATTTGGTGTATATATCCTGTCAGCCTTGCTTTTGTTGTCTGTGTGTCATTTTGGCTGCTTGTGTATGATATTATTGACCTCCTGTGTAGATTCTGATATTATATATACACTTGCCGCGTCCCGGGGACGCCTGGGGCGTGACACTATCATTGTGATTGGAGATCCCATGAAGATGGTTTTCAAGAGGTTAACGGCTGTATTGGTAAACTTGTGAGTACTGTAGAGGAAAAAACTCTTCTAACTCATCCCTATGATAACAGTACTATACTGTGGCAGAAGTAGGTTGAGCTTATGCTCTTAATGGGTTCAAGTCCTTTTCGGACAGAGTGTGGCCCACGCAGGCACCTTGGAGAACTCACCTATATGAATGCACGGACGTGAAGCTGCATTCTTTGAGATTTGGGCTAAGCATCTAAGGCACTCAAGAAAGGATACAAGAACATGGCCATAACGTGCTACCCCCGCAGAATAGGACCCATATCATGTACCGTGTGTGTGACTAGTGAATTCTGGCTAAAGGTGTTATATATGTGTCACTTTTTAGCTTGCTGGTAACCGTTGGAGCATTTCTGGCAGTTTTAAAATTTTTAGGGTTTTTCGATCGAAACCGCTAATTTTCAGACTGTTAGCTATCGTCTGAGCTAGAGGACTCCGATTGAAAATCTAACTGCATATTATGTGTCCTGGTACCATTTTAAGCCACTCATGAAAATTTCATCGAATTCTGGCATCGTTTGCAAAAATTTCACAGTTCCAGGGCGTATCCGGGTTTTTAAGTCGCGCGCTTTATAAAAGGAATCAAAAATATCTTTTTACTATTCATCATCCCTACGACTTGCTCTCTCTCTCTCCTCTCCTCCGTTTTTCTTCCGTTTGAGCCCCTAGAGCCTCAAAGCTTAAAACCTAAAGCACGGGAAGTGTAGATCGGGTCCCGATCTACACTCCGGTGTTTTCAAATCCCAATTCCGGCGAGTTTTGCCCGTCCGTCCGCCCTCTCTTCGTCCCTGATTTGAGCCATCTCGGCGGTGGAGGTAGATCGGGGCGTAGGAGAGCCTTTGAGAAAGGTTTCGGCGCGCGGAGAGCCACCGGACTTCCCCTCCTCCCCTTGGTAAGCCCCCTTTCCCTCTTTTTCTTGCATAGATGAATACTAGGGGGGTGGTTTTGTGGTTGGGAGGCGGTTGGCGGCGGTGGGTGGCCGTCGGAGGGCTGTGGGAGGCGGTCGAAGGCTGTGGTGGTGGTCGGAGGTGGGTGGTAGAGGAGCTCGGGCTCGGGCAGGATGGCAGGGCAGCGGCAGCAGGCGCAGCAGCCGAAGGCGCAGCAGGCAGGGCCGCTGGCAGGGCGCGCCCGTGCGTGCGCGTGGGCGTGCGCGCGGGCGTGCGCTCGGGCTGGCGCTGGGCGTGCCTGGTGCTGGGCGTGCAGGGCTAGTCGAGTGCTAGGCTGGCAGGGCTAGCTGGGTAGGCGGGGAGCAGGGCACCAGTTTGCTGCGTGCGGGCGTGCGCTCGGGGGGTGCAGGGGCGCTCGGGCATCA
Source organism: Acorus gramineus (assembly GCA_030737835.1). NCBI lineage: Eukaryota > Viridiplantae > Streptophyta > Magnoliopsida > Acorales > Acoraceae > Acorus > Acorus gramineus. Next base: position 162,302 of record JAUJYN010000078.1, on the reverse strand, counting down.
AGCGGGCAGTGCCCCGGGCGTGTAGGCGAGCGGTGCTCGGGCCACTCGGCAACGCGCGCAGGCAGGCAACGCGGGCAGCAGCGCGGGCAGGCTGGCAGGCGCGCTGGGTGAGGGTCCCGGGTGCTGAGCGCTGAGCGCTGGGCACGGGTTGCGGGTACCGGGTGCTGGCCGAGGGTGCTGGGCGTCTGGGCGCTGGCGGACGCAGTCGCGCGCGGGTGCGTGCGCGCGGGTGCGCGGGTTCGCGCGGAGCGGGCGTGCGGGTGCGCGCGGGTTCTGGCGTGAGCGGGGGTGTGCGCGGGAGTGCGCGCGGGTGCGCACGGGTGCGAGCATGATTAAATTGTAGAATGCATGTTACCCTAGACTTTGCATGTTAGGGACTTGCACCCTTAGGATATGTGTATGAGCCATACAGCATGTCCCCTGGTTCCATGTTAGGAAGCCCGGCCGATGCATGTGCCCTACTAGTTTATTTATTTGATTAAATGCTAGTATTTTGTTAAAATGCATGTTATAGTGAATATTATAGGGGAGGGGCCTTCCGAGGACAGCGGTGAGACCCGGGTTAGGGTACACCGTGTTCCTTGTTTGGTTGTCGGGGTGTCCTATAACGGGAACTCACGCTGCCCTCCCGAGTTTCTTTCCCCAACGATATTCCACCTTGTTATAACCTTATGCATGTTTTCCGCATCGTAGTTATGCGCCCTGGTGGGTTCTGAGGAATTCAGAACATTAGTGTTGTTATAATGTGCCGTCTGCGGATCCAAGTGGATCATATGCGATGGGTAGGCTGTTCTGTTCCCTTCGTTGGATCCGGTAGAGACTACCCCAGCGTTAGACAGGCCTTCCTGACAGAGGGCTCCCATCAGTAGGCACCTCCTGATTTAGGACGGACTGTGCTGAATGTGGGAGTAGACCAGGCGGCCTACGGAGTGGAGGAGAGACTATCGGTGGACCAAGGGTAACCAACAGCCTAGTCAGTCCCAAAATCCTATGTCACCCATTGAAGGGTGAGGGTGAGGGTATAGTGGGTTGGCGATGAACGACCCACTGGAGTTGTGATTGGATGCTTGTAAGTCCCAAAATCCTATGTCACCCATTGAAGGGTGAGGGTGAGGGTGTAGCGGGTTGGCGGAAGCGACCCGTTGGTTTTTGGTGCAGTTAGTCCCAATATCCTATGTCACCCATTGAAGGGTGAGGGTGAGGGTGTGGCGGGTTGGCGGAAGCGACCCGCTGGTTATGTGTAGCCAGTCCCAATACCCTTTGTCGCCCATTGAAGGGTGAGGGTGAGGGTGTAGTGGGTTGGCGATTGAGCAACCCACGGCCTTGAGTTGTGCTATCATTTGTGGATTAAGTAATATGAATTGTGGATTATAAGGATATCTGGTTGTGGTCAATATTGTCTGTGATGCATGGGTTGTGCCGTTCACTGAGCGTGTGGCTCACCCCTCGCACAATATTTTTCTTCAGTGTCATCTGAGTCGGATCCGAAGGAGGAGCTCCCCGAGAGACTTCATCAGTAGCGGAGTAGCGCCACGTCCCGCGAGTTGCAGAGACTATCAGCATCCCTTGTGCCAGTATGTATTATTTTCCGTGCTTGGGCACGCGTTTGTGTTGTATTTGGACGTCTTTGTATGTATATTGGCTCTCACAGGACATGTGATTATGTATGGAGTCTGTAGTGTGTTTTGATTACAGATTCAGTCTTTAGTTATCCGCATTTGGTGTATATATCATGTCAGCCCTGCTTTTGTTGTCTGTGTGTCATTTGTATGATATTATTGACCTCCTGTGTAGATTCTGATATTTTATATACACTTGCCGCGTCTCGGGGACGCCCGGGGCGTGACAAAAGGGATCAAATTCAAGGACATGGTCTATTCAGGCTTCTCAGTTGGATCTAGTTTACACTAAGTGAAGGTTCAAACCCAGAAGGTACCTTCATCTATTACATAGTATAAGAAGCTCATATCATATTCATATTTCTTCCTCCTACAATTTTTGGTCAAGGGGGGGATTGTTAGTGTTGGGCCCATTTTGAATGGCTCATTCCTTGGTTGACTAAAAATTGAGTATTCCCTTTTTTCTTCCCAACACTTTAGTCCCACATCGGTTAAAACCACTTGGTTCTTTCACCTTATACATAGAGACAAACCATTCCATTGTTGAGACTTGTTGAACCAAACCCCTACGCGCGCGCACACGAGGCCCAACCCATCAACCTGTGGACTTGGATTTCAGTTGAAAAAACTCGTTAATCGAACGTGCGCGCTCGCGTGTCGCGCCTACGCACGAGGCGGGCCGGGCCAGGTCAGGATGTGGGCCACACATGGGCGCGCCCGCATGCGCGCATGGGGGGGTGGAAATCCCTCTCCTCATGCCATTCTTGGCCCTTTCATTTTGAACGTTGCTGTAGTGCCTATATAAAGGTGTCATATTGGTCTCATTCACAATAAGCGAAATATCACAAGTCTAGAGCCACCTACAATAAAAAAATCAGTGTTCTTCTTCTGTTTTGGTTTTTACCTTTGCATGGGAGTCCTCTCCATCTTCTTCGTTCTCTCTCTAATCTTAGCATCTGAAAGGATCGCGGCTGTTCACTGTGGTCTCCTCGTAGCTCACACGAGAGGAGGCATAACCCTGGTGGTCGTATCTCTCAGTAGTAGGAGTCATTCAACCATGTGCATGAGGGGGCCTTATTCACCAAGGACAGAGCGTCTCTGCTCGCTTCCACCAAAACTGATATGATTTTCTGATCCTCTATTCTTTATTTGCATAATATTTTTGCTATGTTTTCATATTGATTTGATTTTGTGACTTTCCTAGGTTTTTTGCATTGCCCTTGTCATAAAAGTTCAACAAATCCTTCATTGGCCTCCTCGTCTCAGCCCCCCTCAGGTGCTTCTTCTACCCTTTCTTCCATCTACAGTCGTGCTCTAGCACCTGCCTCTTGTCGGTCCCCTTCTCCACCCAATATGCCCCTTCCCCTGCTCCTCCCTTTTCTATTGCTCCTTCCCCGTCCCCCTCTCCTCCGGCCCCGGCTCCTTTTTTGAGGTGCATGGAATTGGGATACGTGATTGATTGTTTTATATTTGTTGTCCTCTATAGTGGGTTTCATACTTCATCCTTTTTTTTTTTTTTTAGTTATTTGCTTCATGGGGTTCCATTGCTTGAATATTTCTCATTAATTCACTCTCTCTCTTTTTTTGGATTGGTAATTGAGATTTTTTTTGTATTGCTATATTTGAAATAATGTACAAGAACAAAAACAAGCTTATATATTATTTTGAAGATTGCGCCGGATGGGCAGAGGGATCAATGACCGTGCATCCTACCCCCCCTTCACTACTCCCAACTTCGTCAATTCACCGTTGCTAAGACAGTTGTGTGATTGGTCTGCTTAATTTGTTGGTAAATTTTGAGAGGATATGGAAGTGTATTTGTTCTCTTTTCAGGTTGATCATAATTATTTGTTTATAATCAATTGTAGGCTGATGGGCATGGACGATTGAAGATATTGAGTTTATTTCAACTTTTGTTGTCCATATTCTTATTAAACTGGTTGTAGAAGGACCATGATGAATGTTTTTTGTAATTTAAAATTTTAAAAATGTTATTTTTTATAAGAAAGGGCAATTTGGTAATTTAGAGATTTTTTTTGGATTTTGTTAATGAAGGGTTATCTGCATATATATTTTCAATCTGATGTTAAGTAACGTAATGTTCCATGAATATCCTAATAAATTGACGGAAAATTAATTTAGGGGCTATTGGAGTAACCAGTGTAACTTTATAGGGTTTATATGGATTTTTAGAAAATAACAAGAGGATTGCCAACTTATAGGGGATTATACACATTTCTCCATTATATAAAATTTCAATATTCATTAAATAAAAAAGACTTTGTTTTATATTGAACAAATAAAATATCTTAAACGAAATATTAACCATGAGTTTCTTCATAGAGAAAAATAAAAAAATATTAATATATTATTGATTCAATCAGTAATAAATGAATATAATCATCAATATTTTTATACTAGAATAATATAAAAAAACATAAAGGTCAGTCAATAGTTTGTGCATCTTTCTACTCTTACAAATAAATCATTTAAAAAAACATATAGAGTCTTGGAAGAAAAAGAATCCAAACAAACAGTTAAATCTTCTTTTAATAAAACAATATTATTGTTATATTTCCAATTAGCAATTAATAAAACATATTTAATCAAAAGAAAAATAAATCAATCTAAAGTAACTCAATATAAATCAAGGAAAAAATGTTCATATATTTCACATCATATCTTACGTAAATAAAAGTTACATTAAATACAAATTAACATGTTATATATAATTTTTTTTAAATACAAGAAATTTAAATTCTTAAATACCTAAAAAGAATTAATTTATTTTATTTTTAAATATTAAAGCAAGCGGTATACAATATATGTATATATATATATATATTCAATTTAAAGTTATCATAATTAAGTAAATAGAAGTCATTCAATCCCATGAAATAGTATCTCGATAAATCAGTCATTGTAAAAGAGAAAATGTCATCCTTATCTCAAATCCAAAATAAATTAGTATATCTACCTTTTCTATTACTTGCAATTCATGTATATCTATCATGTAATTCTCCATTATGTATATTATAGTTCATTAAAAAATAAAACATACTATTAATTATATCTTTTGAGATATACATCAATTGAGAAAATAGAACTCCTATATCCATCAATCAAATCTTTTGAGACAAAATGACATCCAATTGACAAAGGATTAAAACATTTTTATCTTTAAGCAATCATAAAAAAAAATCAAAAAAATTAAAACAAAATACATAATAATAGTTATAGGTTTTTTATTGTACGCCAGTAATAAAAAAAATATAGTGAAACAGTGTAACCGAACAAAATTATTCATTGAAAATTTATTAAAAAAATAAATTAAATAAAAATCAGCACCCACATAAAAATATTCAATAATATTATAATAAAAAACAAAAATAATTTTTTTTTCCTTTTACCTTTATTTGTTATTGAAGTGGTACTTCTCTTCTTGAACGTACCCCAATCCCTTCAACTGAAAAATAAAAATATAATAAAATGAACTATCATAAAAAGAAAAACATAAAAAATAAGATACCCGTCCATGAATCTAACTGCTTTGGAAAAAAACCTTGTTGCTCTAAAAAAAACCAATTATATGTGATTTAAATAGTAATTTGTATGCAACATCATCTGTAGTAAATGGCTACATAGTAATTTGGCCTCATAGTAAAACTGGGCAACTAAATCGCAAATCTGCAATGCGTTATCTTCAAAGGAATACAACACTCACTCCCACATGGACTAAATGGCTATGGCAATCCCATAAGGTCCAAAGGCACTCCTTCCTCTCCTGGCAATTTTTCCTTAACAAGGCCCCTACTCAAGCGAGGCTTTTCAAAAAGAGCCTTATTAATGATCAGTTGTGTCTGCTTTGCGCTGCAGGTATAGAAGACGCAGATCACTTGGCACTTCAATGTTCATACTCCAGATTCACCCTGAAATCACTCTTGAAAGATCTACTGATTAACAGGCTAGTCCCTCATTCCCTCACTGAGCTCCCAGGATGGCTGGAGGCCAACATATCCCACCCCATCCTGAAGCTATTGGCTGCTGCCATACTCACAAATTTCCTTTGGTTTACTTGGGTAGAACGCAATAGACAACTCATCATCAGCTTTAACCTGTTACATTCTTGGAAGGCCTCTCATATACATAGAGAGGGCAATAGTGTTGCAGACCTCTTGGCATCACATAGATCATCAATGGGAGAAACAGTTTTTAGACAACATGACCTATGGCCTGACATTGAAGAACTATTGAAGAATGACAAAGAAGGGAAGATATACCTCAAGAAATCATAGTTCCTTTTTGTAATAGGTGGGAGTAACTGCTTATGCAGTTCATTTTGTAATCTCAATGTCACTACACTAGAGAAATTTCCCTCCTCTGTAAACTCCATCATGAATCTTTTGTAATCTTTATTCAGTTATAGAAATATACAACAATCAAATTACCAAAAAAAAAAAAAAACATCATCTATAGAGAATTTTAGAAAATTAAGAGATTTGATTTTGATTAAATCCTTAAAATCAATCTTAAAAATTTAATCAAATAAAAAATAGATTAGGATTTCTAGATTGCATTTGATTTCAAGTATCACGTTGCTCATAAGAATATGAAGACTCGTGTTTCATTGAATTGTTTGAAATAGGACATTGCATGTGGGTGATTATATGTATATGATATATTTAAATTGAAATGTTTTTATTAAGGGGTAAATTGGAAACTTAAAACTGGATCACTTTTTAAGTTATATATTTAAATTTCAATTTATTTATTACGTATTAAAATTTTAAAATTAAAGAAAAAAGTTATATCAGTAATTAGTCAATTGTTTGGATGATAAAAAAGGAAATGAAAAGGCTGGATCACTTTCCTTTTAATAAATAAGTAATAGATATTATATATAGTTTATATTTTTGATATGGTGTAGACATCATTACCCTTCTAACATGTGATCACTTTGTAATCACCATTTAATTTGGATACATTGAAGCATATGGTGAGAAAATGATTCATAAAAAAATCACAATAGATATGTAATTAAAACCAATTATTATATCCATCATATATTTAAATTTAAATAATTTTATGCATTCAAAATCTTAATGCAAATAAATTTAAAGGTGCATTTAGATATAAGTTTTCAAATTAAATTTTCAATAAAAGGAAGACCTATGGGGAGACAACAATATTGCGAAAAAAGAGACGCCACTAGGGAATGACGACTACAAAAGGCAAGTAGAAACGGTGACAAAGGAAGATGGTGATAGAAATATCGACAAAGAAAATGTAGAAATCCAAGAAAACAGAAAAATTAGAGGTCTCGGATGAATAAAAGAAGCACACAGATACATAGAGAACGAAAAACTGAGCAAAATATGTATTAAGATGGATGTATTCAGAATCTTGATGAGTCTATAGCGACCGAAAGAAGAAGGTAGCATGGCTGGCATGATGATGTAGATATCATAACCACACATTATATAGACGGACGAGATCAGATGGACCAAAGAAGAAGAAGACATCGTGATCGTTTGGGAGCACCATAACTTCAAATGGCCATAACTTTCAAACCGTATATCAGAATTGCTATTATAATATGTCAACGCGTTCATATCGACGAGCCCTACTACTGGAGTAGTGGCAATGCCACTATGCCAAATTTCGGATCATTCTAAGATCGTCTTGGGGTCAAATTGACGGTTTAAAATTATTTTTGCTATTTTTGACAGTTTTCAGTTTGTTAGGATTTTATTTCATTGTTTAGGATCTATATTTAGATTTGAATTTCAAATATTGATTTGAATTCAAATGTGAATATTAGTGAGGATTAAATAAAGATGTGTTTGTTATTTTTCAGATTTAGATAATCTGTTAGAATCATAGTTTACAGATTTAGATAATTAATTGAGATTCTAATCTGTTAAGGATTCTCTACTCTATAAATAGACCTGTAAACCAATTGATTAATAAGTCATTGATTATTTGAGTTATTATTTTTCCTTTGTTTTTGTTATTTGTAGTGAATATCAATTACGCAGAATTCCAATCGTCTGGTATTTCTGAGGAAAGCAACATATTATTAAAGCCCAACGCCCTGACATTCTTCTAGAAAAATCAACAGTGCTGCTGGAGCCTGTCGATTTCGTTCCTTTGATCGAATCTGCAGAAGAGTGTATTCGTACGCTACATCACACAGAGAGATAGGCTGCGTGGAAGCAAGGGTCGCGGAGGCAGGGTGCGAGGAGGCTGTGCGAAGACAATGGCGATGACGGTCGGCGACACGGAGATGTGGATGACGAAGACACATGCTGAGGAAGCCCGACGAAGGTAGTGGAGGAAGAAGACATCACAAATTTGAAACCCTAAATAAGCCAAATCATAACACGTATCCCGAGTCTCAATATCTCTTCAATAGATTCACTCGAAAGGGATCTCAACGTCTCTGTCAACAATCTCCCTGCTGGAGGTCCTTGAGGTTCTTGCCATCGATGGTGCATCCAACGGATACACAAGTACTGAGGATCTCCTTAACAGTCCCAACAAGGTCCTTCGCCATTGATCTGGGCCTCATGACCCAAAAGTCCTCCGTCGCTTTGATTGAAAACTCTTAATCAAAGCAGGGAAGAAGAAAGAAAAAATTTTGTGGATCTAGGATATTTTAGGTGACTCTGATACCATGTTAAAATAAGAGAGAGAAATAATAATGAAATTCATAAAACACTCATTCTATTATAGAGGAACTACCTAAAGTCATTTATATAATAATACAAAATAGAGTTTCACGTGTAACACACTAACAGACTAATATGTAATCTAACACTTTAACACCTCCACCCAAACTCTGAAAGGTTACCTTAGATTTTGCACAAAAATGATAAACTAAAATACTAACAAACATCTCCAATCATTAGACTACAATGCCAATATACTAGAATCACTAAAATACTCCTAATACATATTTAACACCCCTCCCAGACTCTGAAGGGTAGAACATTAGAGTTTGTACAAAAACAACAAACACCTTCAAAAAATGAGGCATTTCTGCAACTGCAAACGCTAATGGAAAAGCGTATGGCGAAGAGTAACGAGGCCATTCTGCAACACTGCAAACGCTAATGGCGAAGCGAAAAGAGTCGTGGACAGCACAGAGACGGAGAAGAAGAAGAAATGCGACATGAACGATGACGCAGACGGTGCACAGACTGAGAAGAAGAAGAAACGCGACAGGGACAGCGTGAACAACACGGAGAACAAAGAGATAGGATAAAGAGCTAGCGCACTTAAGGAAGATGTGTGCAGAGGCCGCAACGCGGTGAAAATAGAAAGAGCGCACATAAAGAAGACCTGTGTGGAAGCAGCATTCCTGCAATAAGAGAAAGAGCGCACATAAAGAAGACATGTACAGATGTAGCAATGCTATGAAAAAAGAGACGCCATTAGGTGAATGACAACAACAAAAGGCAAGTAGAACAGCGACTGAGGAAGATGGTGACATAAATATCGACAAAGAAAACATAGAAATCCAAGAAAACATAGAAATCCAAGAAAACATAAAAACTAGAGGTCTCGGATGAAGAAAAGAAACACTCAGATGCATAGAGAATGAAAAACTGAGAAAAATGAGTACCAAGATGGATATATTCATACTCTAGATGAGTTTGTAGCAACCGGAAAAAGGTAGCACGGCTGGCACGAAGAGATAGATCGCACGGAAGCAAGGGTCATGGAGACAGGTGCGAAGAGGCTGCGTGCGACGGCGATGGTGACGATGGTGACAAAGATGTGGAGGACGAAGACATAAACCGATCGAGGAAGTCCAACTCACACCACAGATCCCAAGTGTCAAATTCTTCAACAAATTCACTCGGAACGGATCTCAATGTCTCTGTCAGCAATCTCCTGCTGGAGGTCCTTAGGGTCCTTGCCATCGACGGTGCATCCAACTAGTGCATCCAACGGATGCACAAAAGTATCAAAGATCTCCTTAACAATCCCATCGAGGTCCGTGGCCATTGATCTGGGCCTCATGACCCAAAATTCCTCCCCCGCTCCGATTGAAAACTCTCAATCAGAGCGGGAATGAAGAAAGAGAATTTTTTATGGATATAAGATTTTTGAAGTGGCTTTGATACCATATTAGAATAAGAAAGAGAAATAATAATGAACCCATAAAAACTCATTCTATTAGAGAGAGAGTAAAGACATTTATATAATAGTACAGGATAGTGTTACACGTGTAACACACTAACAAACTAATATGTAATCTAACACTTTAACATGTATCGTATGATTTGGATTTAGCTTTGGGGATTTCTGGAATTGAGCATGTCAATCGGCCGGTTACTAATCAGATAGGCCTATATCCGTATCCGTATCAGAACTGGATATCAAAAAAAATATCCGTATCCGATATCCGACAAATATTGAAAGTAAATATCCATATCCGATCCGAAAATACGGATTCGGATACGGATAATTATCTGAAATATTCAAAAACTGAAAATAAATATGGAATGATTAAAATATCCAAAGATCCAATATCGAAAAATGAAAATCATATATCTAATATTTGAAATATGTAAAAAAAAGTCTAATGATTACTTAATATAAAACATAAAATTATAAGTATATACATAAAACATTACATGCTTTAGAGTAAAAATAAAATAAAACTTATACTAATTCTAAAAATATAAATAAATAAATAATATAATAATATTTTCATATAAGGATATTTTTCGGATCGGATACATGTATATCCGTATCCCATCCTAAAATTTTTGGATACGAATAATTTTTTCGGATACAGATACAAATTTTTAAAATATCAGATATTTTTTAAATTTTCAGATACGGATTCGGATCGGATACGGATTTTTTTTAGATAATTGACAAGCTTAGCTGGAATGCATGAGGTCGTTGTTTCTCGTTTGCATTCATGTTTGAGTGGTTCTTTTTCTTATACCTTTCTTTAACATATGAGAGGGAACTGCATTTTGTTCATTAATACTACACAATGGAACATAGAAAAGAAGTGTGAATGGAGCCGATCGTTAGAGAGCGATAACAATGGACTTTTATATTGGAAAGGTCTTTTAAGAATAGATAGATATATATGCAATTCATGGTTCCCATCATATAAACTTATCATCCAAGGAAACCAACTTTTAATTGATTTAATTAGGTGTGATGAAGTTTCAAAGAAGCTTCACTTATTGGGAAAAAAATGGAGCTTCAATTCAAACGTCAGCCCTTACATCATTTGATAATGAAATATGCTGTGAGGTTTACGAATTAGGAGGCAAGGGCCAATTGTCATTTGTGTCACATGATATTACATTTGAATCACAGATGGTATATGATTTTGTTGATATGCACCAATGTAAGGAACCGCCGTTTATCTGTGTAGGGTGAAGTGCCATGGCTAGAGGAATAATATTTTTAATCCTTCTTATATTTAATTGTATTTTTTAGTTTTGAAGATATGTAACTTAATCCAGAAGATACATAATGAAAAAAGATTTTTGTAAACATTCCCAAAGATGTCAAGCCCAAGTTAATTCAAGATGGATGACACCATCACCTAGTTGATGTTAACTGTGATTAAAATGGAAAATGTTCCATAGATTATATAAGCCAATGAACGAGCGACGAAATTAGGCCAAGTTTCACATAATGTGGTCACTGAGAACTCCATGATATATGTCAACCGTCCTGGATTGCATATATTAATTATAGGGAAAAATCCATCAATGTAATCTGACTTTTCAGGAAGTCCATATACGTCATGTTTTTTGCAGTTTAAATTTACAAATTATAACTTATAAATTATAGATTATTACTTTTCTAATAAGTTGTAGACATGTTTGTTGTAACCGTCTAAAAGCATTAAATAAGCAACAGTTAATGTTTGTTTAATAAATTGTACAACAGCTTTTTGCTGTACAATTGTTAAAAATAATCCTACATTGTAGAAGTAAAAAATTGACTTATGTTTAATGAAATAAGTTGATTTTTACATATAATATTTTTAAAAAAAATTAAAAGAAAATTATATTAACATAAATAATATTTCAAAATCACTAAAATATTTTTCAAATATTATATTCTAGAATTTTAATAAATTGAGTAACAAATGGAATTATAAAAAAAATTGATAATGTATTTTTTGTAATAGTAAAAAAATTGAGAAGATGAAATGTAGTTTAGTGATTTTTTGTGTAATAGTAAAAACATAGATACACATATTATTAGAAGAAAAAAAAAGATTAAGGGCACGAGTGTCCAAAATAAAAACATTTAATGCATTTTATAAGCTATAATCTCAAAAGCATCATTTTCACAGCTTAAAGATTATGACTTTTTTAAGTTGTTTTTAACTTAAATAAATTCAAATAAATTTAAACAAACATGCAACAAATGTTTATTTCAAGCTAAAAGCTATAATCTACAGCTTATAAATTTTAATAAACATGTACATATCCACTCAAAAAACCTATCTAAATACATTAAACCAGTCTAAAAATCTTTAAAAATTCAATATTACCAACCAAAAAAAAAAACCTATATAAATACAAATAGCCTCCTCAGTTAAACTTCCGTAAACAGATGAGAAATATTATGTTTGATTAACCATGGGCGAAAACCAGTATATCAAAAATCTCCTATAATGTGTTAAAAATGAGGAAGAAGATTTTATCCCTTTATAATATTTATTCATAGGGGTAAAATCATCATTTATAAAGGGTTTTTCATATTTTTAACATATTATAGATATTTTGTGGTCTACTATGTTTTCAGCCAGTGTTAAACAAACGTAATATTCATAGAATATTTTTCATTTGTCAACAAAAATTTAACACAGGTTATTTGGATTTATATATGTGTTTTTAAGGTGTTATAAAAACAGGGGGTTATTTGGATTTACATAGTTTTTTTTTTTTTCTACCGAACCTCCTCTTGGTAGGATGTGAGAGGTACCCCCTCTTTAGTGAGGGGACTTGGTTCGCCTACTGATAGGGAAAGATTTGACCAAGAAAAAAAAAACTTTTTTTATACTAAATTCTTTGTGATTAGGTGAATTTCTTGAATTATGTATTAATATAATATGAGTTTTTTATGATAAACTCCATTAAATATGTAAATAGCCAAAATATAAAAAATGTGAATAAAGATTTAAAATACTAAAATATCATCTGCTGCATTGGGGCACAATACAGATTTAAATTACATATTATAATTATACACAATAAAAAATGATAAACAACATCATGTAAGATATATATAAGAAACATACAATATGATATATAATAACAAAACCTCTAAGGTGATTGATTTTTGTCATGTATAGATATATTGTTGTTTTGTAGGAAAAATAGGTTTTTGGTGTGGAATAACCGAACAGGGTTAGAGGGATGTTAAGGATTTAATTACATAAGGGTAGACTAGTCTTTTGTGTTTCCAAAATTATAAAATGAGACTTTTTTAGGTATAAATTTAAAAAGTGACTTATTTGGATATGATTTGGGTATTTCTAACTTTTAGTAGATTTTTTTGTCATTTTCCCTAATAAAATTCATGTTCTTGCTTTTTAAAAGGAACATTTTTTTTAAACGTTAAGGTATGTTCGTGAAAATTGAGGAGAAGTGATTTTTTTCACTTGAAAGACATGATGTTTGCGTTAAATAGAAGGTAGAAAAAAAAGTTACTCTTATTTTTCTTTATTTTTTGTCTTATTAAAAGAGATAAATATTTAATCAGTTGAGATAAGAAGAAATTCTCACAGCATACTTTATATTGTCATTCTTTATCACTTTCTGTGATGGCATTATGTGATGGCACAAACAATACATTATATTTTATGTGATTACATAAACAACCATTTTTATTTTCTTTCACTTTCAATTTCATGCACAAACAACATATAAACCAGTGAAAGAAAATAATTTCTTTTTCATTGATTTTCTTTTCAAACTCAAATGTCTTCATTTTTTAACATTTCACTTTCAACATTGTGCGCAAACACACCAAAGGGCTGATTTGGGATAAGGGAATAATTGTGAGAATAAATGGGATAGGACAATTTATCCCATTTGATATAAAAAATAATATGAATAAAATACGAACAGTTGTCCCGATTCCACCTTTTATCCAACTTTAAACAAATATGCATAAAGATGAAATGAATGGACTTTTATCTTTTAAAATTAAGACAATTTATCCTTAAAATTTTAATCTCTTGTTGAACCAGTACCAAACCCCTGTTTGGTTCGAGAATAGAACCCAGAATAAGTGGGAATTGATCGGAATAGCCTCAAAATGGGTGTTTAAAAGGCTGGATTAAATGAGAATTTGTATACTAGAATTAACTGGTATAAAGTGGTATATGAATTCTAACCAACCCTTATAATTAAATTCTTCTAGGTTATTTAACTCAAAAGAATATGTGGGTCAACTGTCAAATCAACTGACATCACCTCTTATAAATCAATTGTTATCATTTTTTCATCTTTTATAAATATGCATCCACACATTATTCACATTATATCCAAACAACAAAAATGTTATTATTACATTTTTAAACGAGAATAATTCAAAATACAATCAAACAAAAAAAATCATCATATCCTTTTTTATATTCAAATAGTCATAAACCTTAAAATAACTTAATTATCTATCCAAACAGGTTAAGGGGGCGTTTAGTAACAATGTTTGTGGTGATTCTCATTTTTAAATATACAAAAAGTTTAAAAGTGTTACCAAACGCGTTCTTAATTAAAAAGTTACTTAAAATTTTTAGTGCAAAAATATTACTTTTTAAAAAGCATATAAAATACGTTTTTCAAGAACTAAAATTTATTTAAATCCCTTTATTCAAAATCTTATTTTTCTAAACGCTGCATAAAAGAATAAAAAGCTGAAACAAATTTTCTGGGTCCCAGCAACTGTGAGGCTTTTGGGGGTTTCCATGAAGTTTCCTCTGTATTTGAAAATGAATTTTTCATTGCATGTATGGGATTTAGGAAGCTTCCGGGAAACACCCATTCCTTTGAGAGGCAGCTAATCCCAACAACTCATTCCAATGACTCTTCGTCCTTCCGAAACTTCAACGCGCACTATATAATATCATCCGCGCGAACAAACCATTCACCCACTGAAGCTTCATCAAAAGCTTCACATTTGCTCCACATTTTCAGAGACACTCTCTCCTTCTCCCTCCTCTCTCTAAGACCGGATTAGGTCCAACGAGAGTTTAGATAAGTTGTTCGTGATCGTTTGGATAAGTTTAGATAAGTTGTTCGTGATCGTCGAATCTTATCATTTCAAGGTGGGCATATAAAAAGCTATTATGATTTAGATATTCTTTATTAAAAATTAGAAAATTAAGATTCAATGGTCACGAACGTGTTACAATCAGATTATCTAACTAGTGTTAAACCTAACCCGGCTGCCCATCCTTACTCATCCCACACATAAGACTATGTTGCATGTTTTGCCTGGGTTGAAAACTCGCATGGGGAATGTCCTTAGTTAGACCATTTCATTTTATTAAATGTAAGTTTTTTTTTACTGTTATTGAAAATTTGTATTGCTACGTTAAAATAAACTTTATGAAAAAAGTTTGAAAGAATTTTATGTGGAATTGGGACAAACAGGCAGATCGAGATAGCATTCTCAGCTTAATCATGTCACAAGAATTTTTTTTTTTTATCGGAGGGACCTTACAGTCAAGTGGGAATGCTACCTCCGTCTGTTTGTCCTGGTCTACGAAAAATTCTTTCGAATAATAGCCAACAAACAAGTGGTAAGTCCCATGGAAAATTACGAAGTGTTTTGATGGATGAAATATAATTATCCATTTTGCTTGTTCATTTAATCACGTATACAGTAATACATCAAACAAGTTCTAATGGATTACAATTAACAAATACAACTCCAAATTAAAGTACAAGACGGATGACTGCTCCTTCACATATATGTAGGACCTGAAGCAAAATCATGACACCTAACCAGACCATGGGCTGACGTGTTCTTCTCTCTTCATTATGATAGAACATCGCACATGTATGTATGTATGGTTGGATGAGTTGGACCTTGGATAGTAGTCTTCACTATGGAACGAAATCACCAGTCGGTTCACAGTTGGCTTTGGCTGTTCCCCTTCAAAAATCAAAGATGATGGGATAGTATTAGCAACCTCCGGGCTTCTGAAGGACACAATTTACAGGAAAAAAAATATTCTAAACTTTCTTAGGGTTTCTTTTTATAATTTAAAGGGCCTGTTTGGGATCCAGATGGGACGCTCGCGTTGGAAAATACGAGCCGTGACAGATAAGGATTGTTTTCACAGCTTCTCAAATGCAAAAAAAAAATGGCTGTTCAAACGCAGACGCCAAAAACCTGTTTGGATCTGCAGTGATGGTACGCCAGATTCCCCCATCCATAATCTACCCCACCGCGAATCCAAAAGAACCCTAAGAAGGGGGGAAAAACAGTATATTTTACCATCAAGAGTACTGAAACTCATCATCTTGGATAGATGGTGAGGGTTGTAAACATCATATAGGCAGCGCCGAGGACGAAACTGACAGTGATTGATAAGACCACTAGCCAACCCAAGCATCGAAAGCCTCGAGTGACTGGAGAGCTCTTTGTGCTCAGCAGAGCCAAAGTGATGCTCAGAGAGAAGGCCACATAAATCACCACTCCATAGGTCTGAAATAGGACGTGCTGGGTGGTCTGGGCCTTCATAGTGAGGAAACTTATGAGACTGGCAGAGGAGATGAACAACCCCCAGAAGGGGAGGTTGAGGAAGGCTTTGATCATTGGTTGTGGTGAGTGCTTTTGCAGGCAATTGATAGCAACAATGGAGTTGAAGGCGAGGATGAAGAAGGCTATGATTGGAAGCCATATATCTAGGCCTAAAGTTGGGTTCATTTTGTTTTTCCAGTGGGAGGTGGTGGTATGTTGAGGAGAAGACTCAGTATATATAGTGTGGTAGGTGAATTTAAAGACAAAAATTGTAGTTCGTGGAAGCGCCATGTTGAAAATTAAACTTGAAGAAGTCCAAAGATGTCAAAGATGCATGATCAAATCTACACCTTCAAGTTTATTGGAAGGTACTTTTTTATTTTGTATTGGGGAAAAGCTACTTATCAACGACCAGGAATTTATGCTTCATTGATCCATAAGACCATGATTGAATTTTTTGAATATAGCATTTGGTGAGGTTTGTTTTGGGACATTATTTAATACATATAATGTTAAGTGAAAAAAAAAAAAAGAGATTAGCTTAAGTACAGTACCAAATGCAATCTTCATATATTTTAATTTTTTTAAAATAATAAATTTCATCTAATAACTAATATATAAAAACTTATTTCAAATTAAAAGAACTTATTTATAACTAATATATAAAAAAATTAACAAAATATATACCTCATATAATAAAGTACACACCTTAAATAGATGGTTAAAGAAAAATATGACTCTATGTTTTGAACCGTAAAAAAAGGTTTGTATGTAGCAACACCCTTTTATCTAAGACATCAATTTTCTTTAATGCTATGAATTAATACCACTTTATATTCACAACAAAGACAAAACTATGCTATCAATTTCCATTTTCATAGCCGTATTTATTTTCAGACAATGGATGGTTGAAATTCAACAAAAATATCAACTAAAATAAAAATTTGCCATAAAAAAGGGATCATGGATCATTTGACATCAGAACAGAAGCTTCTCTAATCATAGGAAGAAAAAAATAGCAACAGCTAGTCCTCACACGCTACAAGAATAAAATATTAGATTTTGAACATCTCCAGATACATATAAACCAATCCAAGTTGACCACAATGATCAAATGAACCTCACCAAAAACAGTCCGATCAAAATCGAATTGACAAAAGTTTTTGGCATGTAAAATGCTTGCACTATACAGACCTGTCTCCAGAATCTAATAATGTGCCTCTTCAAACACACGTGCAACAATTTTGCATGAGGGCGGCAATAATTGGGTGTGTCAAATATTACATTAGATATGACTACAAAGACAAAAGGAATGGGGGGAGAAGTCAGATTTATATAGAAGGATTTTGGGCCAATACTTCCTCTCGACAGAAAATCAGGTGAATCTGTCACATATGATTATGTTACAAAAATGAGGAAGTTTGGCTTACAACTGAAGTATGCATGAATATTAAAGCCATCCACCAGTTCCTCACCTCATTCTAATATCTTTTGTCGAAATTGTTTTTTTTTTCCATGGTACAATCTAAGATGGATGATACTTATACTGTGTTTATGTCGCATGCTGATCTTCAATGTCCTTGAATTCACCTGTTGCCCTGCATATAAATGATGCATTGAGGTTTTAATTCATCCGCAAAAAATGGAATCAGAATATTGATGACAGAAAGACTAACATAATTCTTGGTGGAAGTTGGTATCAATACTAGACCAGATGTATTAAAATATAAATCTTACACGTGCAAATTAATTCATAAAATTATCTCAGGCATATACTGCACCAAATCAAAATAGCAATAACCATGCAGTGTCTGAGGGCTCTGTAACCTTGTAGCATCAGTAGAGTTTTTGTTATCACATGGCATCATTTAAAAAGCCATATAGACAGCGTGAAAAGAAGGCAGACTGGCAGAAGCAATAATTAAACTGCTACATGGGATATCTAACCAGCAGACTAAAAAACCTGATATAGTGAAAAGTGCTTCACAAATTGACAATCTCGAATGGGGAAACAATTTGATGATAACATGATAACATATATCAGCCTATTCAATTTATAGGAACAGAAAAAGTCCACTACATTTAAAAGTTAATGCTGCTAACAGTTTATGGGAAATCCATTCTAAGTGTGGTCGTCCAATTTCTCAGTCCTTCAGGCTAATATGGTCAAGTCAATTCCATCGTTTAGTTTAAAATGCAATCAGCCCTCTTAGTTGGATTTCATGTTTCATGTGTATGACGCCGAGTTACCAATCTGAGTGTATGACACCAAGTAGAAGAATATTCAGGATAACCCAAGGAATAACAACTATGGTGATTCATATACGAGTGCCAGAAACTCATAAAAGGTCAATGGAAGTCAAATATGCAAAGTGGTGAGTTCAGAAGATCTGTATGGAAATAATTATCTGAGTGTACAACAGAGAAGAGCCACTAAGTAAGAACTAATATGATATATGCCTCACAAGGTAGATCCCATGCATTTGGAAAGGGGTTGAGTAAATGGATTCAAATGAAGCTAGCTTATCATTTTAACAGTGAAATCCTACAAATTCAATTATCAAGAATTGGAAACTTCAATCAGTTGAACCCCCTGTCCTAATGAAAACCACATGCAAACATATTACTTAATGGTTTTTCTTATCTACATATTCAATTGATGGAATGAACCAATAAAGGTCCTACCTATCATATGACAAGTATGCCTCCCCAATACAGCCTATCACCTTATTTCGTACCTTCCTCACACATATCTGCAAGATAACAGTTGAAATGAATAACAGGCATATATTTATGTATTTACCACAATAATACCTGGTAAAACTGACCTGAACTCTATCAAGGGGGCCAAGTTTTGGATCCCGATTGCGGTGAACAACAATTCCATTGTCACATTTGTTGATGAAGTGTGCACTTCCACTGATATCATACATATTGGGAGGTCCTCCACTCCAATGTTGCAGCTATACAAGTTTTAAGGTAGAATTTTGATGCAGAGAACGAAAAAGGGAAAAGACTGACAGCTGAACCAGAAAACTGCTTACCTGTCTAGGATGTGCAACAAACCAAACATGGCAAGAATGATGCTGAGCAAAGCGTTTAATCCTCGTCAAAATTTGACTTACATACTCCGTTTCAGTCCTGTGAAACACAATGGAAAGAACAAAAAGAAACAGACTTAGGCACCGTTTGGATCCAAGATCTAAATGATTGCGTTCCGATAATCTGGGTGTTTAAACCAACCGTTTGAAAAGCAGGATTTGAAAAGCATTGTTTCACCAGCTTTTCAAGCACCGGGTTTTTTGCAAAGAAACAACACGTGTTGAACATTTTAAATGTTGAAAACCATTTGGATCCGCGATGTGGATTTCCCAGATTCTCCAACACAAAATCCATGGCATTGCGGATCCAAACTCTGCCTTAATGCAGTTTCAGCGCCATTCACATAGAGAACTCCCATTAGCATTGTTTCACCAGCTTTTCAAGAGCCAGGCTTTTTGCAAAGAAACAACACGTGTTGAAAATTTTAAATGTTGAAAACCATTTGGATCCGCGACGTGGATTTTCCAGATTCTCCAACGCAAAATCCACGGCATTGCGGATCCAAACTCTGCCTTAATGCAGCTTCAGCGCCATTCACATAGAGAACTCCCAGTGTACCATAGAATAAGATTTTATTAGTCCATTCATATCACTTTACTGTACAGTTGATTATCTAATCAATGCTCTTTCTTGTTACTAAGCAATCATAAGACAATCTTTTTATTGCAGAGTCCAAATATTGTGTTGAAGATTTATGTGGGTTTCATTGAAAAATCTGAATGCATGCCTCCTGTTTTACAAATGACAGACATGTCGCCTAAAATGGAAACATGAATCAAGACCAAAAAAATCACATACCATTCTTTAATCCATTCTTATACAATGAGAATGCTTAACACAATGATCCATAGAGGGCAAAAACATGTGTCATTGTTATATAGCAGATAATAATATTCTACAGGTAATGTGGGTACCTGTGGGTCAGATAATAATATTCTACAAGTAATGTGGGTACCTGTGGGTGCATATCTTGAATGTGTTTCATGGATACGACAGATTGGGGATCACTGTATGGGTGTATCTGCCTTTCTGCTTATAAATCTCAGGCAACAAATTACACCCAAAAAAAGCTTCTCATATCCACTTTTTGTTTTTCTTCACATATTAGTGAGCATTAATTACTTTAAGAGAAGCCACTAGAAAAACAATTAAACACAGCTGAATCTTGATAATTACTATCAAATTTATCACAAAAAACCCATGTATGATCAGACAAACAGGTTTAAAATAACACATTATGATAAAGTGTAGGGTGAGAAAAAAAACTTACTGATTAGGAGGACGTTGATGATCCAGTTCATTGTACGGATCAATGACAAGACCACGCACCCCATGTCTTAGAACTGCAGCTTTGGCAAGTTCAAGAACCCAATTAATAGATGGAAGACTATCATTCTCGCACCTGTCAGAATCTTTGATGAGCGACTACTTTAAAGTTCACAATACTTGTGTATTAAGTATACAAAAAAATACACATGCTGGCTTGATAACTACTGATCCTTGAATTTCCAAACTCACCTTATAAGATGAAAGGTCTCATTCAACCATTTTTTCCCTTCTTCCAACTCCAGCTCACTCATACGTTCAACAGTCTCCGCATATCTGTACACAGGCAGAATAGAAAAGCAGCATGTCATTTATGGGGAAAAAATGTAATTGAACATTTTAAACTTCCATGTGAACACAACTAGTAAAACAATGTATATTTTTTTTTAAATAAGATAGGAGAGTCTAATTGAAAAGAAACCCCCAAATAGAAGGAGACGAGGGATCCCCTTACATTAACAATGTATATTGACTTGATATTTTAGAAATGTCAAAACAAAGTATGAGCCGATAAGATAAATTTGATAAAAAGGCTAGAAATACTGAAGTCATATGATAACCAAACTAACCAAGTAGAAAGTCAGTAAAATAAGCCTGAAAATTATTCGCCTTTGTAAGCTTAGTTTTGAGTTAGTTATATATGAACATCATAATTTGAAGTGGCACCAAATGCATAGCAATCTACACAGCCCCTCAGAATAAAGGATTCAAAGGCTCCGAAGCCTTCACTCAAAAACCAACTTTTTCACTGAATGAGCAACTTCCAAACTAAACCAGAAATTCAGTAACTTCCTGAATATGTAAGATTCAGATCTAAAGAGCCTTTGGTCCTACATAAATCAAAATAATAACAAACAAATTCTCCAGAGGCTGAAACTGCCTTTATATTGAATTATATGTCTCACCACAAAGCATGGCTAAAATTCATAGGATGAAATTTATTCATGTCAATCAGTTTCATAGTCAAGGAAAATCATTGTAGGCACCAGCAAATGGAAATTTTAAGAAATTAAGGACTTTCAAGTAGTCAGAGATAAGTCAAATCATTTTGAAGTGAAGATCATATTAACTACAAACATACCTGGCCTTGAAGAATGGTTTTTTAATGTGTTTCTCTAATAGCTTTCTTGCATGCTCTTGAACCTAAACACCTAATGCAAGCAATTAGAAATGTACGTTGACAGAGAATTTGAAATTAACAAAAATTTAAGACACTTGCCTTATTTTCCATAGAGCAGAGGACAAACTTCCACCCTTCTCTTTCATTAATATTGCACATCATCGCATCAATCCACTCACTCTTTCCTGAATTAGGAACACCAGTTATTATAGTCAACTCCCCTGGTGCGACCTGCTCAAAGAAAGGTTGATATGAATGAGACAGATGCAAAAATGATTTCTGAATTATACCATAAGATTTTTATGCAAGAATTGGACCATACAATATACAGCTTAAATTAAATTCAAGAAGATCACTTTGCACAATATATATGTCCAGATCCATGCAAATAATGGATGATACACAGACTATAAATATCTGCAATGAGAAAATACTTATGGATCATGCACATCCACAAGTTCTCATCAGAGCTTACTTCCAGATGATCAAAACATCATCAGAAAGTGATGTCATTCCTAAATAGTCAACACAAGACATGAGAAGCCAAAAGTAGACCGATAAGTAAATTACTTTTTCTAACACAGGATTTGCAAACGCATTCATCTCCTCAAAATTCCACAGCAGGATGAGATTATCAAAACATAAAAGACAAGCATAATCCTTACTCTATACAAATTATTCAAAGCTTCCCATCCTGTTGACACTCCAAGTTCATAACCATGACATCTATAATAGGCATCGATCTCATGGAAATAGTCACTAAAGTTGAAAAGACCCCGTATGGGATATAATTCAGCATTCTCAATTACATTCTTCAGTGCCTCTGGTCCGAAATACATAAGCACCTGTAAACAAAGGTAGCGCAGAAAACAGATGGTAAGAACTTTAGTATCTTGCTCAAATATAATGCTCTACACATGCACATTAATGGCATACATGATGCAATTTTCACATAACTGTTATCACCAACACTGTTTTACCTCAAGCTACAAAAACAATAGACATCACAGTTTAAGAGCCAATTATAAGAAAAAGGGGGCATCATTTTGATGTGTGCAGCGCCAACTGAGATGCACTTATCCAAAAACACTCCATATAAAAATTTCTCAAACTACACATCAATATGCATTTATTTACAAGACAATAAAACTACATTTAATTAGAAAACCTGACATGATAACCAAGTCCCTTACATTTTTATAAATTATCCAATACATAAAATTGAATCTAAATATCAATAGCTTTAATTTCCTAGAGCAGGTAAAATCAGCCAGATACCTCAAAACTACCCAGATCTTAACATATATGGAATGATAATTCTCACAAAAATGGAGGATTTGTCTCAACAGAAAATAAGTATGATATCAACTCCCTTGCATTGGGTGTCTCCAATCCAGTAGGTTCTGGAGTTTGATGTGTTTCAATGTTGAGTCTGATATGAACCAGTTTTGAATGAATTTAATCCAAGTTATATGAAAAGAGTCATTTGCGATTGCTTCTCTAGCATACCACCAAATGAAAGCAAGCTAATTGCATGATTATCTATAAAGAAAAAAAATATTGACAACACTGACACAGAGCGGAAGTGAAACAGGAGATGAGCAATCTCTAAAAAGGCACAGAGTACAACAGCCCTCATGTACAAAGCTTCACAAAGCACTATAAAATCACCCAACACCACTAAATATTCACAGATTGCTCCCAAAATATATTTCCCCAGTCCACGAGAGACTATTCAAAATCATGTGTTCCCCACATATCCCTCTACAAAAATTTATTCCTTGTGAGCCAAGACACCAAACAAACTATATGGCTGATGAGAAGGATGAATTTTGCCATCTTGCTTGTCTTTCTTCTTTTGACCCACTCCCACATTTGTTCAAAGCTTTCAAACATCTTTCCCCGTGTAAAGCTGATTCTTCTTCGCTTTTCCCTCTTATAACCACATTTGAGAAACAAATGCTCCAATGGCTCTCCCCATCCAACAACTCATAAAGCACAACATGGTGGCACAAATTGGACGGCATATATATAGGATGGTAGGTTGATCACATACCAACCAACAGTTATGACATCCAATTTCTCGGAAGACTTCAACTTCTACAGAAAAACATCTTCTCCTTTGGTCATTGGACGCAATTTAACAACGAAAATATTGGGTACAGCCCCGCCTGCAGTCCGCACTTGTTTTTTTAAAAAAAAATTGTAAATATCATCTAATGAGGTATATATTTTAGTATATGCCATTATACCTCATGATGAATTGAATGAACTCATTTATAGAAAATGTGAAAAATTTCCAGCGAGACATATACATCACTCGTTTGATAGCTATCAAGGTATATGGACTGTCCGCGAGGCTATCCTCGCTAACTGCCTGTAACAGGTAACAGAGCTCATTTAACAGATGAGACATAAGCAAGTGAATAAACAATGCTCCATACTCTCCCCATTCAACAATCCACTTATACAAGTGCACTCTATCTTCTGTGTTTGGCTTCTTACATAAACGTCATGGACCTGACAACACCCCAAACATATCCGTGCTCTGACACAAATCATCTGGTAAGGACCTTGAGCTAAAAGAACCTGGGATAAAGTCAATTCCTAAGACGGACCAAAGCCACCACCCACTGGATTAATATAATGCATTATTGTCCCACGTAACTGTTTTCTAAGTGTGAAACTAACAAACATGTACTGCGAAATTAAAATGCCACCATGTATCATATGGTATTATGCAATGTCTCCGGTAACACCAACCATGACTATATATCTTTATCCCACGGAATGGATTGCATTCCATTTAATATTATCCATTAATTTGTGTTCAGGTTGGCTGCTGGAGGGTTTTTCCCCACTGTTTCTCTACGTTATGGAGATTTTTCCATCCAGATTTTTCCTCTTTTTTTTTCGTTTTACTTACGGATGTTTGGCATTAAGATTAGAAATCCATCAACTTTAAATTTTCAGGTGGCGTGTTCCCACCTTTATTTCAAAAACAACAATACTTTTCTTCTTTTTTCTACTTTCTTTCCTTGAGCTTTTATACATCATTCCTTCTTTTTGTTACATCACTCTTCAATGATCAGAACCTTTAGAATCATATTTGTCTATGTTATGTTCCAAAACAATATGAATGGAATTCCTAAATGTAGATATTGCATTAATATAAAAATTCTCCTTCAACTCTTTCTAAAGTATAGGACTCAATTCCCTTTTTTTTTCTCGAGAGATATCATATGAAGAATTTTGGCTTTTATTATGCTTTTAAAAAGTCCCACGGATTGTAATTGGTTCGCAGAAAAAAGGACAAGAGTACCAATAGAGAAATATGTTATATCATATTCATATCTCAAGTTTTGGCATGAGATGAGAGTTATACTATGACGCCATCTGGTGCTTTAAAACATATATTCCCCAATTAGCTTCTTAGTGAACTGAAGAGTCAACAAATTTTATCAATGTGTATCAGATAGCATAAAGAGTAATTTTTTTCTTGATGATTGGTAGGAATCCTACCACCAAACTTTTTTACAAAATTCCAAAACGTGGAAGTGGAAGAATATATTTTCTCACCAAAATTCCAAAACATACCTCTACTCACCGATGACAATGTTATCCCTCGCCAAAACTCACACACTTAGCAAAAAACAAAACCCCCTCAATAAAAATTAAAATAAATTAAAAAACAAAGTGTACAACCCAGTCCTTGGTGAGAACCTAACAACACTCTCCAATATATTTTCAATATAGAGGTTGGCATTTATAAAGATCACCTTGTTCCAAGACAGCCAAACAGCGGAACACCATGCTGGAAGGAGAATTTGCCAAACGTTGTCCGTAATGCTCATGTCCCTTTTTTCTCCCTAAGTTTCTACCAGCCTCTTGGAGTTATTCCATGTTGATGAATGAATAATTTATTCCCATTTCCTCCATTAATTTGTGCCACATTTGCTTTGTAAGAGTACAAAGACAGGAGATGTTCAATCATTTCATTTTCAGAGGGTGGACTTCCCCTAGGCCCATTTGGCTTCTATAAACCTTAATCAAGACCGTGACTTGGTGTTAAGGAACAACATAATTTTGTGTCAAGTCTCATTTTCATATTTGTGTTAGTAATTGATAAGAACATTAGCAAATAATCATTTGACGTAACTCGGAATATATTGGATCATTGTAACAATATATATAATGCCTAAAGCATGACAAGTGAAGGGATAAATAAAGTATCAAACCTCATTAGCATCTTTGCACACATCATTTTCATTTTTCATTGGCCACGTAACTCGCCAACATCTGCTTATTCAAAAGATAGAAATGTAAATCATAGAAGAACCCAACATGTTCACTAAAAATCCATAGATATAGAAAGATGAAATTTAACCTTTCTCTACCAAGACGACGTGCAAGCTCTTCAGCTAAGGCTTGACCAGAGCA